>VZRN01004859.1:475345-524275 GCA_013397935.1 Dasyornis broadbenti | reverse complement strand
GGGCTCCGTTCGGCTCGGCGGCTCCCGCCCGGCTATATATGAGCTTCATTGACCCTCCTAATTGGTTATTAATGACCTCCCTGACGTTGGCGGAGAGACTGGGGCTGCCGGAGCGAGGCGAGCCGTCGGAGCCCCCCCTCCTATTCCCTCCCCTCCCGGGGGTGGGGTGGCTGGAGGGAGGGACACGGCGAGCACACACACACACAACANATCACCTCGGCCAGCGAGAGCCCCTGCGGCTTCAACCCGGGCTTGAGGACCAGGGCCTCGGCGGGCAGCACCGAGCCCATCATGGGGGCGAGGCGGCGGGGCCGAGCGCGACGGGGCCGGGCNCACACACACAACACACACACACACGTATGCACACTCACGTATATACACACACACGCACCGGCTGGGCCCCCCGCAACCTCCCAGCCCGGGCAAACCCAAACCCGGACACCTGCCCTCGGGCACGGCAGAACAGCAGCGCAACGGGCAGAAACGTCCCTGCCAGTGTCCCAGGGACGGGGCGCACCCTCGGGAACGGTTCCGCTCCCCGCCCGGGCCCCGCGCTCGTTTTGGGGCTGAAACGCTGCGCTTTGGGGCCATTGAGCACCACAACGAAATCGGCGGCCCCGGGCCCGACAGCTCCCGGTGCTCGGCGGCGTTTGGCCCTTGCGGCCCCGGGGAAACGGGCCGAGGCTCCCGCAGTTGGACCCCACCGTGCTCGGCTCCCCGCTGCCCTCCTCATCCTCGGCCCTCCCGGCCGGGACCGGCAGCCCCGGTAGGCTTCGGCACTGCTCCCCCAAATTCCGGGGAAGGTGTCCAAGCACGGCGTGGGCGGGACACGCTCTCCGGGCTGATCCCCGCTTGACCACAGGGCCAGGCTCACCCGGCTGCCGCCGCCAGCCCGGCCGGTCCCAAACACCCATGCCCGTGGGAATTGTGCCCAGGAGTGGTTCGGGGACAGCTCGTGGATCTCCCATCTCCCTGCAATAGCACCCATGTCCTGCCGTGTCCCCCCAGGGCCGGACCCCGGCCCCGGGGGAGGCTGTAGCGTCTTCGCCGTATCACCCCCAACCCCGCACCCGAATACATTCCTCGGCGCCCATCCCCGCCCTGCCGAGACCCAGAAGCTCCGCAGCCACTTCTGCTCCCCAGCAAGGTGGCACCAGAGCGGTGCCCCCAAACCCAGCGCTCCCCTCCGGGCCCGAGCTTTGCCGGCTCAACAAAGGGTTAATTTTTCCCGGATTTAAACCCAGTCCTGCTGTGTCGGAGCTTAGAGCCCTCTCCTCAGCCTTGTTCTCTTGATTTTCATGGGGACGACGGGCTGTAAAGGGCTGGGGGAAGAAGGCTGGGCCCCCAAAATCCTCAGGCGCTCAAAGGCCGGTTTCTGCACCCTGGAGTCCCAGGAAGCCCCGCCGGGTCTCACCGAGCCCGGAGCAGCAGCCAAGCACAGCCCAAACCCCTACCCTACTCCCGAGTGGGTGTCTTATAGGGTGAAGCTGGGGAGCATCTTCTGACCTGGGTGAAATGATGCTACAACCTAGGTGTAATTATTTCTATTAATCCAATCAAGAAGCAGCACAAATGCCAGGGTCCCACCCAAACCTGCGCTTACTTCGGGTCTTTGCCCGGCGAGAGGCAGCGCTGCCCTGGAAAGGGGAGGTTAACAACCTGCCAGGGATTGGTTTGGGGTTTAATAAGCGTGGAAAATAAGTTTATTTTGTTTCTCTGGACTTTGGCTAGAGGAGCCGTCAGAATATTCCAGCTTTGCTAAACGTAACGCATCAGGTGGAAAGGCTCCCTCCAGCCGAGGGAAGCCAGCCCTCGGACTGCCTTTTTTTTCCCCCTTTCCCCAGGAAAACCCTTCAAACCTTCAAGTTATCCCGGGACAAAAAATAATAGGTGCCCTTAAACCCTCTGCGGCTCCGGTGCGGGCTGCGCTGAGCTCCGCTCTCGGCTGCGGGGGCTCGGCGGTGCGGGGAGGGAGTGAGAGAAAAAGGTGGAGAAAAAAAATTCTTCCATTTTCTGGGTGGTTTTAAATATCCCCAGCTGTTTCCCAAAGCTTCTTCGCCGTCCTAGGAAGGTGCTTTGCTGTGTGCCCCCCCCCCCACCCCTCTCCTCATTTCTCTTTTTTAATATCGCAGCTATCCCTCCTTTTTAACATTTAAGAGGAAACAAGTTTAATATTCATGGCTGTTAATAGAGAAGGGCCATTATCGCCGCCCCATTGTTCTGAGCCCCGCACAATGCTGCTTGTATTTTCATGTGTATATTCCCAAAGTTCCTTCTGAGCGTTTAGTGAGCACTTTAATATTCATGGGTGTTAATAGAGAAGCCCTCAGTATATTGGCATATTGTTGGGAGGTGTACATATTGGTCTGACTCTGAATAGCCACAGTCCTCTTTTCTTTTGCTCTGTTTTGCAGGGTTGATGGGCCAGGAGTAAATGGGCATTTTTCCCCCCCGTCTCCCCCTTACAGAGAGAACATCTTTATTCCAGTCCCAGACTTTCTGGTTTCCCATTCAGGACCCTCAGAAATAATGTCAGGCAGAAGAAAAGTGGAGCAAATCAATCTTTCATGGTCTTTTTGAGACCAATTTGACATCCATGGACTCTTCTTTTCTTTCACAGCCTACAAGGGGATGGTCAGGATCTGGACAAGGTTGGGGTCTGATGAGGGGAGACATGGGATCATAATGCAGCAAAGAGAGAAAAGAAAAGCAAAACAAGAAAAGATTGCAGGGATGGGGTGATGGAGGAAAAATGAGGGTGAATGACAGTGCAAGAAAGGAGATTAGAGCCCAGCAGCTGCTTTTTGGGGGGGGGGGGGGAGGGGGGAGCTCTCTCCCCTCTTCCAGCCTTTCGCATGAATAGGATTTGAACAGAGCGGAGATTGATTTATAGTTATTGCAGTTGAACATTTATTGCTCTTAAAGAGTGGCGGGGAGAAAAGAGAAAAAAGGGGTTTGAAAAGCTCCTTTCTGTATTAAAGAGGTATCAAATGAAGACTGCTGAGATAATATACAGTGGCCAATGGGAATTTGATTTGCTTTAAAATTTAACTCTTGTGGGGCCGCCGGGGATGGAGCCGGGATGTAGGGATGGAGCAGCCGCTGCCCCGGGCCGGTGCAGCAGCGATTCTTTCATTAAACCCCGCGTTCACTGCCCGTCTTCACTGCAAAGATCTGCGTCGGCTCCTGTGCGGCGGGGAAGGGCTGCGGCGGGGAAGGAGGATTGGAGCTTCGTTAGTACAATTTCGTATTTTTCTTTTCTGCAGAGAGTGAACGCAGGAGGGATGTAGAGCTACGAAAATAAGGGGTGCAGGGAAGAGACCTTTTCGAAGCTGAGTTTTTCTTGCCCTAACCCCGGAGGTTTCTCCTCTCCGACAGCAGAAACGCGATCGCAGCCGAGTCCCCTCGGGCGCAGAAAGGAGCCCATTGTTCAGTGGGGAGAAATACATTTTTAGCGGTGATTGAAAGCTCCCCTCTCGTTTGAACTTTAGAAGAAAGTCCCTGGCAGGGAAGAGCATCCCGCTCCCTCTGCCCCAACATCTGTTTGGAGCAATCCAGGCTCTAGGGCAGAGCCGGGCTCTGCCCCCTCCCGAAGTCATTAAAAAGATATTAGTTGAGTTGAGAAAAGTCCAGCGCAGCCCCCGATCCGGGGTGGGGTGGTGGGGTGGTGTGTGTCATTAAAACCGATTTTGGATTTGCCAGCGCTAATACCCGGCGAAGGGACCATGGGGATCCAGTTCAAAAGCCCTCCGGCCCCAGTTGCCCCGCCTCGCTCTGCCTGCTGCCCTGTGCCCCGGAGCCCGGTGCCGGTGCGGGCGGTCCGGCCGACCCCATCACCTGCTCCGTGTGCTCATCGAGCGCCAGGAAAGGGGGACGGCGGAGAGCCGGGCTGGGAGCCGAGGCGGTCAGCTGCTCCGGCCGCATCGCCTGCGCATCCAAGGGCTGGAAATGCCCCGGGAACCGGAGAGAAGGGGGGCAGGAGAGATCATCGCACCCCTGCGGGAGCCGGGGGAGCCGGGGCAGGAGGGATCATCGCACCCCTGCGGCTGCCGCAGGAGCCAGGCGCCTCCGAAGTTGCTAAATGTGTCATTTATTAAAGCATTCAGGGGGCTTTTCTTTGGCGTTTGCTTGCAAACTCACAAAGGCCGAGCTGCTGTTTGGGGGTCTTTTCTGATGGAAAAAGGGCTCGGAGACCCCCGGCACAAAAGAAATCCTGGCAGTGCTTTCAATGGCCAGGACTCAATGAGGGGGACCCTGTGCTGAGCGGGCGGGGGCGAGGGGCCGCCCGGTGCTGCCTGAAAGGCAGGCCTGAATGTAATGGGGAGATCTGCGTTTATTTGTTGGGATCACATTTAATTAGCTTAGTACAACCCTTGAAAGACAAAGGGACCTCAATCTGGATCCAATCTGAAGCTCGTTTGGAGAGCGAGGGCTCCTGGAAAAGTCAAAAGAGAGAAAGCAGAAAGAAAAGGGAGGCTGGGAGAGAAAGGGCCTGGGGGCCCAGCCAGGTGACTGGCACGCGTGAAACAAGGGGGCCTTTTGGGCACAAGGCAGGGCTCAAAAGGGAGGGAGGAAAATAGCCTCTTCCTCAGGTTTTACCTACTTAAACCCCCTGAAGGGTCTGGAGCTGAAAAGCCTCAATGGGGGCTAAGGAGGCTGCAAAGCAAACAGCAGCACTGGAGAGGGGCTCTGGCCCTGCCACCACAGCAGTTGGTGACACTCAGTTATGGGAATGTGCCCAAATGTTACCTGCGCCCGGGAACGCTCCCACCAGCGGAGCAGGGAGTGCAGGAGGACAAGGCGAGGCCCATGGGGAGCCTGGGCTGAGGGGGGCTGGTGGATCCTTCGCATGTTCCCTCCACAGGGTGAGACTTCCCATCTGTGCCTTTACCCACCCCACGCAGCTCCCCTGCCTCATCGCTTGGGGAGCTTCATCGTGGGCCAGAGGGGCCATGGCTGGGCTGGGACACCGAGGAGGGGTCCCCGTGGGTGCACCCCTTGCTTCAGAACGGCCCTTAATAGCTCCCATCCCGGTGCCGACACAAGGCACATGCAGGTGTGTGGTGAGGAGGATGCACTGCCAATCTCCACAAGGGCAAAAAGGATGAGAGTGTTCATCCTCAAGGTGCCACATCCATGGACGGAGCCGAACGGCTCCTTGTTCCCCTCCAAACCGCTCACTGCTTGCCTGTCTGTGCTGCCCTCCAAGGGGGTCGGGAGCAGTGGGAGTTTCGGGTGGCCCCGAGCAGTGCCAGCCCCTCGGCTGTGCCCGGCGGCTCCGGGCAGGGATGGTTTGGTGCGGTGAAGCCGTGACCCTCCCGGCAAACGCTCCGGCGCTGGGCACGGCAGCCCCTCGGAGCCGCAGGCTGATTGCACTGCTCGGGGAAGGAGCCTTAGGGCATTATTTGCCTCCATTTCACTCTGCGGGAGGCCGCGGAGCCGAGCAGAGATGCTGAGTGCTCTCCCCTCCGCTCTCTCTCCCTTTCTCGCCTTTCTCTTCCCCCCTTCTTTCCTTTTAAGTATTATTTCCAGGGTTATTTTGGCGAGGGAGTCACGGCACACAAGAGCAAGAGGAAGAAAACCAACTTCCCAGCTGCGTCCGAGCTCAGGCGACCTCGAAAGGGAACACGGTTGTGGCGACTCCTCCTCGGCCACCGCCGCGGTGCCGCGGCTCGGCAAGAGGGGCCGTGGGCACGGGGTGGCCGGAGGGAGAGAGGGCGGTGAAGGCTGCAAAGACAGGAAAATCACTGCGCCTTTTCCTCCCTTCTGGCAGTGACCTGGGGCTGGGACAGTCACATCTCACCGATGTCTCTCCCACATCACAGGAGCTTCTGCCCCATATCCCATCCCTCCTGCAGAAACAGCTCCGATCCAGCCGGGACGAGCCCCTGGCACCCTGGAGGAGGCCATACAGGCGAGGTGGAGGGCAGGGATGGGTGATGGGAACGAGACTGCCCGGCAGGCAGGTGACCCCGGCGTGGGTCTGAGGAATCCTCCCGCAGCTCCTGCCCTTCACCAGCTCTATTTTCCCCAAAACAAACAGAGCAGCAGCTCCAGCCTCCCCGTGTAATGACTCCGCGGCAGCAAAGTTTAAAATTCCCCGGCTAATGTTCGGAACCAGGAGCCCCGTGTGGCTCACCGGGCACGGCCGAGCTGAGTGACGGCTCCCACAAAGGGCAGGGACCGTCTAATCCCCGGACCGCGGCACCTGCACCCCGGCCTGGCCGGGATTAAAGGGGAGCAAGCCGGGCTCTGCGAAGATCAGAGGCTTCATTAGAGCGGCCTTGAAATAGGATTTCCTCAAGTGATAAGGGGCAGGGTGGGAAGATAATCGGGGAGGGGGGGCTGTTGGTATCTCCTCCACATCACCCACAGAGATGCTCTGTTGGGTCACCTGCCTTGAATACGGAGTCCCAGAGGTGCAGGGCAGATCTGGACGTTTACTGCCCCAAATCCCTCATCCCAGAGGGCTACTCACCCTCTGCCATCCTCCTCCATCCCCAGCCCCCATCCAGACAAGGATGGGACTCACTGTGCTCCTACTGCCCTCGGCTCTGGGAGCCACTGTCACGTCCTGCCAACAGACCAAGGAGCTGTGGCTCTTTCAACTCATCTTCACATCACATAGCTTCAATTTCTGCTCACCTTCACCACTAAAAGTTCTGGAAAGTTTCTTTAGTGTCTTTCCCAGCTTCACGAGAGCAGAGAAACAGTCTGCAATGGGCACCCCGCACCGCTGCTACCCACAGCAAATCCAGGGAAAAAACCTCCAAACCAGCCAAATGAAGGCTAAACAGCTCCCTGCATGGAATGAACACCCGTGTGCTGCTTGACAGGATACACTGACACTGCAAGATCCCAATTCCTCGCCCTGTGCCACAATCCTGCAAACAACAACAGCCCTGAAAATCCCCCCGAGAGTGGGAGGAACTAGGTGGGTTTAGGGGAGAAGCAGCAGCACAGGTGGGACCTCATGAACATCCACATCCTGTTGGAAAGCTCCATGTTAAACACCAAGAGCTCTCACTCCAACCATGCTGCCCGTTACTGTAAATACACCATTCCTTTAATGCAATTAAATATTTAATACTTGGAGAAGGGGAAAAAAAGTCCCACGTCTTCTGGTCTCTTTCAACAGTCATTTTGGTCTAACTCACAATGGCCGTAATGTAGTTTGTTCTCAAATCATGCAAAATTAAAGCAAGTATTTTAGACTATCTCAGAGCCTCCTAAAAGAGTCGTTCCTGTTCAGACTCACTGAATATCGAGCATGGGAGAGCATCAGGGTCATCCTGAACCCAGTGAGATGCTTTAGTGATGGGGTTTGTAGAGCTGCTGCTCAGAAATGGTTTGCAGGACCACAATAAACATCTGCTCAGGATTTGGGCTCTGCCTGTGGAGTGGGGCAAGTGCTGCCAGCCTGGAGGGTCCCGTGGGACACAGCCCAGACACCCACACACACCCAGCAAAGCTGTGCTGCTGGATAGAGCTGAGGCGGATTCATTCTGGGGGAGCAGAGCCATTGTGTGCCTGAACCAAGGAGTCAGGAAAGGGATTGTGCCTGAGAGACGGAGCACTGTTTGTTAAAGAAAGGAAAGAACAGGAGCCAGGGTGCTGGGCCTGGGCACCTCCCACCAGAGCACTCACCTGGGATAGCCTTTGACTCCAGCCCCTCCCTTCCCAAATGCCACACTTGAGGCAGCGCCTTCCCTAAGCTGAAGCTCTCTTCATGGGATCACCTCACTGCCCCTCGGGATACTGTCCTGGCAGGGCCCCGTGCTGGGCTTTGGCTCCCTGTGAGGAGGAAAGGCTGCACCATCCCCATCACCATTCATGGACCCCGAAGTCTCAAACACGTCCCACCATGCCAGCTCCTGCACAGCCCTCAGGGACTGCTCCTGCTCCATGCAGCATCCAGTTCCTGCCAAAGGGACAGACAAGCCCTCCCTGCCTCAAAATCCAGTGCAGGCGGGGCTTAATTCACATTACTGGGGGTTTAACTTGCCCAGAGTTGAGCAGGATATTCAGTTCCTCTCCTGGACACCAAGACTTGGCTTTGAAGGCACCATAGAAACTTCTGCGCTGCACCACCCACCTGAGCCAGGAGACATGAGGAGCTGCCTGCAGACCCCACAGTGAAAGGTGAGGGGACCTGTCCAGCCGCAGGGTGGGACTGAGCATCACTCCAGTCCCAGGACACCCAGATAACCAGAGACCAGGATGGCAGCGGGGCTGGAGGAGGGTTTGGAGGAACCCAGAGGCCACCAGCTCCCTGTGAAGTGCTGAGACATCTCTGCCTCCCACCCTGCCCCTCTCTAGCCCATCGTGGACTCACAACAGTTCAACATCTGTGGCCTCTCTGCCCTGAGCAGGCAGAAATAATGGAAAACAAATCGGTGGACTTGGGAACGTTTCAAGCACTTCATCCTTCCAGGACACCAGACTGCTGATGAAACCCCAGCTTTGCAGGCACCATCTTAATGACAGGCCAAATTTCAAAGGCTTGCAAACTATTTCTTGTGCTGCCCCACCCCCTCAATAAAAGGTTGCATCAGAAAGAGATATTTCCATAATTTATAGTACGGGCATTTCACTGGGGAGACTCACTCATCTGTACTTACAGATACATTTAAGAAAATGCATCCTCCCACAATGCTGCGCCATTTACGACTATTGGCACAATCTGTAATCCTCAGTCTTCAATTAAGGGACACCTTAGGGTTCATTATCACACAATTGCTCCCTGTGAACCATGCCAAATGCTGTTTTGGCACAGAGCTTGGAAGATGAATTAGAAGGAAGTCTTCTCGGTAATGCCCGCTCCCAATTCCCATCAGCAGCCTTTATGCCCTCCTCCAGCCATTTTTTCCCCCCTCTTCCCTCTTTCCAAGTGGCTTTTACTATCCAATCTTTCAATGTCTCTCTTGATTCTCTGGAGGTATATTTAGAGATGCTGCATCTCCTTTTCTTCCGGCTCTCAACGTGCCTCCCACTCCCGGCTTTGCAGATGGGATCTTCTTTCCTCCCTTCCCCCGTCGTAAACCCCCACAGCTGCCTGGGAGCAGGGGCTGGATCTGCCTTAGGTTGGAGGAGCTCAAAACTCAAATTTTACAAGAAAGGGATCCCTGAAGCGGCAACAGTTATTGCCAAACTTGGCCTGGGCACAACTAAAGGTTAATACCCTAAACAGAGCTGATAATGGCTGAAGTCACATCCCTCCCATCCCTCTCTTCGGTCAGTGCTGTTCCAGCAAACCCCTTGCAGGGATAGATCCTGAATGGCTTCAGCCACAAAGCAACAAGTTCAGAGAGTTAAAACCAGGGGCTGCCAACTCCTCCACGAAAAATATAACCTTTACAGGGCTGTAGAGGAAACTTCCCGGCGTTAACAGGGAGCCTTCTGCCACAAACAGCAACAATTACAGCAACTTCCACGGGAATCCTCGGTGTCACGGCACCAGAAGGATGTGACAGTGACAGAGTTACTCCAGAATAAAAGCTGATGCTGCCCTCAGTGATCGCCCCAAACTCCCCAGGACACGGCGCGAGGAGCCGGGATCTGCGGAGAGGGAACAACAGAGTCCAACAGACGGGAAATACTTCGCCCACAAGACACCTTGTGGAAATTTTATTATATAGAGTGTAAAATGCACCTGTCAGTCAAATAAAAAGAACACTTTTTTTTTTTAAACACCATGCTCAACATTATCCAATCGCAGTTTTTTATAGTTAGACATTTCAAGCATAAGGAAAAATAAAGAAAGAACCCAAGAACAGTAAATTCAGTACATTTAAAAACGGAATGTCCCGCAGGGCAATTAAAAATGCAAGAAAAAATAGCTTCAATTCCGTTTTTCCTTTAAAAATACACTGTTATCTGTACAAGAAACACTACAGTAAACATCAGAAATCATATTATCCCTTTTATTAAATCAAAATTATTTAGCGCATACTGTGGTTAATACTAGATTCATTTATTTCTCTAGGTAATTTGACAAATATTAGATAAGAAAATATTTAAAAGAAACGAAAAAGCAAAAAACACCTTGGAATTAAAAAATAGTTACTACCTTTTATATGGTTTTATGTTCCACAGTGTTTGTTAAAGGTACTAATAGCAGATTCATTTTAATATTAAAAATAACAGTATTTATATTTCTGAGAGCATAGAGGAAAAGTTTTTTTTCTTTTCTTTTTTTTGTTTTTTCTTTTTTTTTTAACAAGCTTGGAGGTCTTAGATACATAAATGCAACTAGCAATGGAGACATGAAAAAATGTATTGCTAAAAAAATTAACACGTTTTTATATTACCCCTTTAGACTCTAGAAATTATACAAACCCTATAAAATGCCCCCCCCAGAACTTGCAAACAGTAACTGTCTCAAATACAGAAATCATATCATTAATTACAATACATATCATAGTTCAGTTTTTAAAAAATGCAATAAAATCAAAGACAGCCAAGATACAAGAAATTAGAAGTAAAACATTTAATGAATTTACATATTTAAGAATATTTAAATACTGTTTAATTTTTTTTTTCTTTTTAAGATTTGTTACATACCACCTAAGACTTCCAAGCCACTCTTTCTGTTCCAACAGAAAAGATCAAAAATTAAAGGGAAAAAAAAAAAAAAAAAACCCAACACAAAACAACCCCCCACCCCCCCGGGCTCCCCGAANAAAAAAAAAAAAAAAAAACCCCACACAAAAAACCCACATGTTGAAATGTCACAGCTCTGGGGTGCGTTTTGGTGCCTGCAAATTCTCTGGCTTCTCTCCAAAAAGAATCCCGGAGGTTTTTTTTTAATATAAATGGAAACAAAATTACCAGCATGTCCATAAGTTTAGTACATTACTAATTGTTCCTGATTCTTAGAAAAGTTCAGTATAGATTATCCTACAGCTAGTGTTTCACAAACAGAAAAGTCTTCATCAAAATGTTGCAAATCTAGAAACCTCTGTTACAAAAAGGTTTTCTTCCACAACGATTCCAAGGAAAAAAAATTGCCACGAGGACCTTGTTCTACTGCTCCTGGAAAGAAGGAGAGAGGAGAAAAGGAAAAGTTATTGAGCAGCAGCAAATTATGAAAGCTGCCGAGCTCTCCTCCCCCACCACAGGTCTGTCCCTGCTGCAGCTGAGCGGGATACAGAGCTCAAAGGATGCTCCGAGCTGCCACCGGAGCCCTCTGCCCTGACGCTGTCCCGGAGCTCTCCTGCCCCTCACCAGACAAGATCCCTCTTTCTAGCGGGGCAGACTTGGGGAGGAATGAAGAGAAGTGCTTTTATCACAGCTTCCAGGTCACACTTGGCCAGCGCCCGCGGCGAGCGCCGGCACCGGCACCCGGCTCCACCTCGCTGGTGTGAGCGGGGAGAGCAGGGGAGAGCAGCGGAGAGCAGCTGCTGGGGGCCGGCATCCACAGCAGCCTCTGCTCCCTCGGAGCCACAGTTCAACGTGGAGCAGTGGGGACAAGTGCCCGACCACAGCAAGGTGCCCAAGTGCTTTGCACGAACTTTTTGCTAAATTGTTTGCTCTGCGAAATCAGTGCTTGGGAAAGTGCTGAGTGTGATCAGGATAAATCTCACACAACTCTCCAGTGGGCTGAGTGACAGCTGAGATTTTACCTGAAAGCAGGTTAATTTAAATTATTTTTCAACAGTTTTTGTCTCTCTTTCAGGACAGGGAGTTGGTGAGCACACAGTTCCTGTCCCAGCACGAGAAAAGGCAGAGCCTGCACACAATGCTGGCATGTGCCAGTGCTATCCTACCTCACCAGCCTGGCTTCATCGTTCCTTTAATTCCCTAAAGTCAAACAACTGCCTGGGGCCTAAAAGGAAAGGCTCCCAGGAGAAACAAATAACTTCCCAGTCCTCTCCCAAAAAACCTTTAGTCTGTACAGGAAAGTAAGACTGATGCTTCTGTGACCACCTTCCCAGCCACAAAACATCTCTGCTTCACCAAGTGAACCTGAAGCAGAGTCCCCACACCAAGTCAATGCCAGTATACCCAATTCCCCAAGAGAAGGAGCAGAGGGGTTAGGGGAAGGTGAATACAGACCTGGCTGTGGGCCTGAGCCTGCCCTAGTGTCTGCCCGTAGTAGGCAGCCTGCTGTCGGTAATACTCTGCCCAAGCCATTGTGTAGTCCGGCTGGGAACTTGCCTGAGAAGCAGCACTGGCAGCATGACCTAGAGGGGAAAAAAGAAAAAAGGGAGCGATAAGCAATTCCAGAAGGCCAAGTCCAAGCTTAGGATCTCTCCTTTTGTCAAGCTTAAAGAGCCAGCCCCCTTCCAGCTGCTGCAGACACCTGACAGAGCAACACCAGCTCCACTGCATGGGACAGCAGGACGGTCTCCGAGCTGCACTGTGAGGGACAAGCCAAGAGCAGGCAGAAAGCAGCCAGAGCCTTCGTGCAACTGCAGGCTGACACCCTGCACACCCCTCATCCTCAAAGGCCCAACGCCTCCAGCAGCACCGGGTCAAAGCAAATTCAAAGGTCGGGATCATGCGCTCTGTAACAGTGGAGAGAGCCAAGCCCGTGATTTTCCGTGAGCTCTCCAACCCTCTCACAACCCAGTTCCAGCCTTCTGGAAGCATCGGTTCCTCCATGCTCTGTGTTTTCCCAGGCAGGCTGGCTGCAAGCGTGGGCACGAGGGGACCGGGACTCGGTGCAAGCAGTTCTCCCAAGGTGTGACAGCACAACCGAGAGCTTTCTGTGGGAGCGCTACATGCACCATCACCAACAGGACAGGACCAAAGGGGATCTGGAGAGGACTGGAAGCTAAAATAGGCAGGGATGGAGACGCAAGTCATCGGATTAATTAACTCCTTGTAACAAGAGCCGATTCATCTCCAGTAAGCCTGTTTCACTCACTCTGTTTTTTGAAATACTCCTCCCATGCTTTGCTGTAATCGGGATGGCTGTTCTGCTGCTGGCTCTGTTGGCCTGTGCAAAGATGACAACAAGGGGCACGTCAGTATGGAACAGGTGACAGTTTCCAGCCAGTGACATCTACCTTTCCACTAGACAGGCCCTGGCTCTACCTCAGTTGCCCAGATGACACTTCAGCTTCCACCTTTCATCAGGTAAAAGGCATTTTCAGTTCAGCAGAAGCTGAGGAAAAACTGAAGTTCCTAATCTCACCGCACCTGCTGAAGGGCATGAAGCCCAATGTCACCCTGCTGGGACCTGCTCAAGCCCAGGACATGGCTGGGAGCTGCCCAGTCTGCAATCAGCCACCGCAGGCTCTGTCTGCCTGCACTGAGTGCAGGAGCGCAGAGACACTTGACAGATCTGACATCTGGCACCTCCGCAGAGCTGCCAAGGAAATGGCTGTGGTTTGAGGCACCTCACTTGTTCTTCAGGGGCTGCATCCTTCGCCCCCACTCTCCTCAGCAGTGCAGAGCCAAGGGACCCCTGTGGCCAGTGCCCACCAAACACCCTGCCCACATGCCAGCCTCCAGCACACAAACTGCACAACTCCAGGGCAGCTGCTCCACTCCCAGCTCTTCACAGTGCCATGAGCCCTGCACAGGGCACAGGCAGCTCCACTGCTCTCAGCACACACCCCGGGCATCACTGGAGAGGCAGCCAGACATCCCCAAACAGCCACAGCTGGCTCATGGTGCCGTCACCAGGCTCCCACACTACTCCAAGGGAAGCAGTGCCAGCATCTGCTCACGGATCCCAAACCTTGGGCTCTACCTAGCACAGACTCCCCATCTTTGAAGTACTATGCACCTTCAATCCAGCACAGCTAAGTGTTACTGCAGGGGGAGCCTGGCCAGCCAGGACAGAGGAAGGATACCTGCTCTTCCCATGCTTCCCTTGATCCCAGCGGGAGCACAGAGCCCTCAGTGAGACACAGGACAAACAAACAGCAAACAGCAACTGGGAACTGCAGAGAGGCACAGCAGGAGTGTGGAGCATGAGCCACTGTGGACATGGAGAGCAGGCAAGGACAGAGGACACGCGTGGAACAGAGCTCTTCCTATCCCATCCCTGCTCCCTGCACAGCCCGGCCCCGATGCTGGCCCGAGGGGGGCTTTGAAGTGGGGGGAAGGGGGAAAATAATACACTGCAAGAGTGAAGTGGGTGGAGGGAACAGGGCAGCAGTGTCCTGTCCAGGGGCATAAAAGCGGGTTAAAAGACTTGACCAACGCTACAAGTCAGGACCTTTTCTGGCAGAGGTCAAGGCTGCCTCAACTGTCCACCTGCTAATGCCAACAAAGGACCTCCTTCAATGCCTTTTCTTCTCGGAGAATTACAGTCCACAGCAGGCTGAAAGGACATGCAGCTAAATGCATTTCACAGCAAAATGTTTCCCCAGCCAGTTAATTTATTTAAGATGGGGGAAGTAATTAAAATCTAAATACATGTGTAGGGGGTGGGGGTCTGCCCCTCCTCCCACAAGGAGGGCACTCGAGGCTGTCCCCAGGACACCAGCGCTGTGACAGGGCTGACAGAGCTGTGACACACAGGCTGCAGCACTCGGGCCAGGGACGCTGCACAAGGCTGTTTTCAAACTGAAGTGCAAAAGCAGGTATTTACCTATTTCTTACAATAATCCTCCTTTGCCTTGGTGAGCATCACCTGGGCTGCCTGGGCACTGCTGCAGCAGAAGGGAGTGATGAAGGTTCTTAGAGCACTATGTGTGAGTCCTCTCTCCCCACCCAGACTGCCTTCAGTGTGCCTGGCTACCAACAGGAACAGGGAGCATCCTAAGCAGACACAGAACTAGGAAGACAACATTTTCAATCAGGCTCAACAGCAGAAATAAAACACCCGCCTCCAAAAGAGGCAGTGTGGGACTAAACCCACACAGGGGAGGGGCAATAGCAAGGTAGGAAGCTCCAGGGGTTTTGGGAGCCACCCAAAACCTGACATTACACAGCTGACACCAAAGCATGTCAGTTACATTACTGATCATCAGGGGGCTCAAGGGGGCTGTGCTTCCTATACCAGGCTCCAAAGCCAGGAGGGGTGAGCCTGAGAAATGATTATCTGCTGCAGGAAGGGAGACTTTTCTTTCCCCAAGGGCTGGTGGGCAGCATGAGGGGATGTTTCAGGAAGGTGAGGAACAAGTTAAGTTACCGAGTTTCTAAAGGCATCTTGCAAGGCACATTTTATAAGCATTTTTTCCAAGGCTTTATGGAAGACAGAAGTTTATTTTTTTTTTATAGAGCTTTCTCTGCTGCACTGACTGCTCTGCTTCCCAAAGCTCAGGGAAGTCCAGAGCTCTTGGGGGTGCAAAGGAAAGGAATAGAATAACACTGTTTCCTGTAAAACAAATTAATGAGAAAATACTCTTCTTCAGTACCATACCATTCCGCTCCTGTACAGAAGAAAAGTCCACTGAAGCCCACCATTGCATTTTACTGTCCTGAAAACAGAAACGTACTGACCTTCTCCAAGCCCCTAGAGCTCGAAGGAAAAGTCATCATTTCTAGACTGTAATTGCTAAGAGGCAAGACTCACCCAGAATTTAACACACACTTCCCATGCAGCGTTCCCGTGTTCCACCACAGAACACATTTCAGACGTGCACCAAGTTAACAAAGCAGCACTGAGATTTTCAACTTTCACATATTCACAATTTCATGAACACTCAAAGGGGATTGGTATTAGGAATCACAACTGCGTTTGTGATTTTTTGGTGCTTAGCTTTAATTTCATGAGACCAGGCCATTAAAACACTCGTATTTCCTGAAAAATTGTGACTGCAAAGTGTCCTTTGGACATCACCACCACCACATGATCTTTGAAATTACGAAGCTGGCATGAATCTCTGTTTAAGGCAAACCATTCCTCTGACTGCTGGAGACACAGGATGATGCAGCTACAGCATCACCACTAGCATTCACTACTTAAGTTATTCTGAAAAGGGGGACTCCCCATTCCAAATTGCTCAATTTTGACTCAACAGGCTTTCAGGAAAAAATGATCAGTATAGGAGCCCTGCCTAACCTTCCTTCCATTTCCTGAATCCCCGTTCCCTGTTGTTCCATCAGTCTGGAAGTAGAACAGTGAGAAAAGCTCATAAGGAACAACTAAATACGAAAATAAGGTCAAGAACAAAGAGATGGGAGGGCTCAGCACCAACACAGTGTGCCTGTTAGGGTGAAGTGGGATTGGCAAGTCTTGCCTGGAGAATCCTGGGGGAAAAGAGCCTGAGAGGCAGAAAGGAACAGACAGCAAGGACCAAGTTTCTACCCAAAAAGCAGAAAGAGGCAATAAGCAGTTAAGCACACAAAAAGCAAAAGTTTTCCATGGCCTTCAGTTTGTTCTGAGCTCAAACATCACCACCACGTGCCTCCACACACCTCTTCTGCTCAGGAAATCATTCTACTGTTTCCCCACACGTGGTCTCGTGGGTGAACGTGCCTTTTGCAGGCGCAAAGCAGAGACTGCAAAGGGAACACCAACCCTTCTTCCGCCCGGGTCCTGGCACTTACTTGGGACTTGCTGTCCAGGCTGCTGCCACGTCTGGTAGGTACTGCCCCAGCCCTGCGTCATGAACGCCTGAGGACCACTGCAGAGGACAAAAAGCCATGCTCAAGTAGACAATAAAATACTTACCAGGCCACAGACATGAAGCTGCCCAGAGAAGATGTCACTTACAGTCAGCAGCTGCTGAGCAAACAGGTGAACATGGGAGCAAAAGGAAAGCTGTGCAGGTGTGAACTGCTATGTCCTGCCTTGGCATCAGTCTGTTCATGAAGCCAAGGTGAAGATACTTCACACTGAACAGCACTCCTTGTGCTCTCTGCAGTTCAGGCTTCTTCCCATGCTCTCACTGCACCAGAGACTGGAATTTTGGAGATGCCAATACCTACCTGATTTACCATTTAATAGATGAAATCTTTCGTGTAGTCAAGCTTAAAGGATTGAGCTCACTTGCTTTTGCTTCTGAATGCTCAATTTTTAAAAGGCTCCACTTATACCCCACCCTTTCAGGGCCCTCCACCCTTCTCCCAGCACTTTCTAGCACCCAGCCGTTCCCCCCTAGCCCATGGGTGAGGAGATGCAGCAGCTTACTTTTGATGAGGTGTAGCGGGTGCTTGGCTGAACGGACTTTGACCAAATCCTCCAGGTCCACCCATGCTGGTACCCTGTCACAGAATCCACAAATATTTAATGCCAGCTCCAAGTACAGGGTGGAGGCAGCTACTATGAGTAGTAAGAAAGGAGAGAAGACAGCCTGGGACACGTGGATCCTAAGGTTGGTGTTAAGTCTTTTCCTCTCAAGCAATTCAGCACGAAGGCAGCATTTCAACTTTCCCATGCCCCAGTTCAGTATTTTCTGTATTTTTTTTAACCGAAGTCTCCCCATTCAGTCGTACTGCAGCCTGACATTATTAAGCTTCAATACCACAGCACTGCATTAAGTGTAAGATAAGTCATCCTGAACATACTGAGCAAGGAGTTGAGTGTATTACTTTCAGGATGACGCTGCCAGGTCTGTGTCATTCTCACACAGTGACACTATTGTCGTCCTTTCAAAAATCTCCTTTGACAGCCTTTTCATGCCTTATTATTGCTGTTTTTCCCTTTTATATAGCTGTATACACTACCCATGACTATGTCAACAGTCAAATCCTTCTGGGACCACAAAAATTAGCCCAATGGATGCTGGAGGGCCATTAAGTTCAAGCCAGCTGCTAAGAGGCAAATGGTTTTGAAGCTGCATTCAGTGCCATCCTGTAAGTCCAGGCCTACACGTACCCAAGAGTGACAACAGCACATCTGAAAGGCACAGAGCAATAGAGCAGAGGTGGAACTTACACCAACTTTCTCATCTATGAGATGTCTAGCGAGCTCAATTTGCTGGGGAACACCTCTGATTGTGAATATTCGTACGCCAGGGTCTGTGTTCGGGGGTGGGTTTCTCTGCAGCTCCACATGCGCTCCTGATTGCTGATTTATGCTCTTGATGTTCTCACCACCTGAAGAGAAGAAAACCAAGACATAAGGAGGGATATCCATAATCTTTTTCTGTAAAACTACTAACATCAAAGTTAGGTCCTGGGAATGGGTTATAGTTTCAGCCACCTTTTGTGTGCTTCAAGATGGCAACAGCAAAAGAAACCACAATACCTGAGCTCATGCTGCTCCTTTAATCTACCTCACAAACACAACCTGAAACCGTGAGCTACTGCAACAGTTTTTAGGGTCACGGATAATGCTTCTTAAAGAATACACAAGGCCTGCTGTCTGCCCATGCCAGGTTCCCAACAAGATGCAGCATGGCTGGGATACACTTTGACAAAACAGATACAAAACCTGCACTGACTGAATTCCGTTGGTTTTGCACAGCTGTTCAAATCCTCCAGGAAAAGAAGGTCACCTGCAATCAAAACATGCTGGGTTTTCTTCTTTTTTTCATCACTAAGGCAAAAAGCCACCAGCCACATAACAGAGCTTAAGCTTTCTCCCAAACATGTGCTGTTTGATAGGTTATTGCCTCAAAGCAGCCTCTGCTTACAAGGCTTCCTATTCACCCTGCAGCCACACATCCCTCCACAGCCACGGCAGCATACAATTCCAGGCTGTCTCCTGCTATTTCAGAGTTAGCTGTGCATGCAATGAACATGTCTGGCTCGTTTGCCATCTGGATGCACAAGAGCGCAGGAGTGCTTCCAGCAGGATGCAGCAGGGCAGGCAAAGTGGATCTGATTTCCTCAAGACCTGCTAGGTCCCAGTCTCTTCATAAAATTTGCTTAACAAAAGCCTCAGCCAATGTTACAATGGTTCAATTCTTCTTTTGGAAGCTCACACAACTTACAGATCAGCTCCACTCAACTGGAGAAATTAAAGGGTGTGGGGAAAGAAGGGGTTTTACAACTTTTAAATCACAAACCAAAAAATCACCAGCTCAAAGGATAGACAGCAAGCAGGATGGAGAGCAAAGGAAACTAATCAGAGATTTTTGTTTGGTTTTCGTTAAAAAGAATCTCCAAAAATATACACCTCAATTTTGCTCACATTTCCATCTCTATACATCCAGCACAACTTCAAAACAAACTGTGGATGTTGCAGACACTTGTTCATTTCATTGTAATGGACTTGTGACCTTTTCAACACTTTAAAGCCTTCTTGGGGAAGGGAGGAGGAAAAGTTGCCAAAGGGCAATTAACTCTTTCTAAATGAATTTTTGAAGATGCATTTAACAAAAGATAATCATGTCACATCCCTGGGCAGACAACAGGGATTGTACTCTGCAGCCAAAAGCCAACCCACTTACTTTCAGTCAAGCATGGGAAAGGAATAAGATGAAGTTTCAAAACCAAGAAGGTTTTTTTTTTTTTTTGTGTCATGCTTTTGTCTGATGCAGACTTGTTTGAAGCTCTGGTTTTTACATATTGAGGTGAGATCTGAATCAACAGCCATTTCATCTGCTTAATGAAAACAGAGGACCCTTTCAGGCAACACAATTTGAAGGAGTGGCACAACTTCTTTACTGGATGACAGAGGCACAACCAGAGGTTGCTCCTTGCACTGCAGACTAGTTTCTCCTTCCAAAAGGGGATTAAAAATCGAAGCATTCTCAAACTGGAAGCAAGGAGAATACAGATTTCAAATCATTGCCCCGTTTAGCATTCAGCACCAAGCCTGTAGTTGTTGGGCCTGTTTCTACAGCAGGTCCCTCCTAGACCGCACGGTAGGATCAAGTTAGCTGCCTCTCCAGGTTTGGTGGGAGGCTGCAAGCTCCTACCCCCACACCAGGAGGACTTGGTGCCCTTGCCCTCTTTACCCTGCAGCCCGGTACATGTCAGAGTGCTCCCTCCCACCCAAGCTACCCCAACCCAGCCTCCAGAGCATGCAAATGATGTGACGCAGCCACCGGTGCCGGAAGGAATTCTCCTCCCCACGGCGAGGTGACCCGCTCAGCACATGGTGGCTGTCTATAGAGCATTCATTCTGCTCCATTCTTCCACCTGATGGGGGGCAGGAATGATCCAGGAGCGGCCTCCCGGCTGGACGTGAAATCCTAAAGCAATTAATCAAATGTGCTCAAAGGCCGAGCTGACAAGAGCCAGGCCGGCCGTGGTATCTGTCAGGATTGCCGTATTTATCATGGAAATCCAGGGGGGCCCAGGGAGGTGGCGGCTGTTTCCAAGCACCACCAAACACAGACAGAGTTTGACATGTGTATGGCGCTTGCCTCCACCCTTCCTCAGGGCCTTTGGGAAAGAAAAGCTGCACCTACCCACCCTCTAGAGGAAAACGCCATGCACAGGATCCGCAGGGAGCCCCACCAGGTCCTGAAAGCTCACGCTCGCAAGCTGAGATGCCCACAAGAAAAGGGCACTAAATCTTCTATCACATAGGCTGCAGAAATTGAGCTGAGAAACTTCCCAGCCTCCCTCTTCTTCCTGCTTCTCGAGTGGTCACATGGTGCTGGGAGCACAGCAGCAGTTACCAGGTCAGATCACACACACTACACCTGGGGGCCCCTTTGCTTGGGTGCTGATCTCAAGACCAAGCTGATGAGGCCCAGAGGCCTCAGCCAGATTTTACAAGGAAGGCCAAGAGCCCCATCCTGTATCACAGCAAGGACAAACACCCAACAGCTGGAAACTGCTCAGAAACTATCAGGGAGAAGCAAAGGTTTTGTAATTGCTCACTGTTAAGAAAACCCCACTAAGATCCCTCTGCCCTGCACTGCCCCACGGGCAGTGGGGGAGGAAATAACAAGAATTGCCTGTCTTGCAACAATGTGTGGAGAGTGTAACACATCCATGCTGGTCCAGACCCCAAAAGGCAATGCCACAGCCATCACTCACTTGACAAAAGTGAAGGCTGCAACAGCCTAAGAGCACAGGCACTGTGAGAACACTGATGACAAGGTGGTATTACAATGCTACCAGCACTCAAATCACCATACAACTAGTAATTAGTCACTCCAGAAAGCTTCTGATCTGGCCAAGTAAGAATCCCTATTTTGCTGTTGTGGAAACAAAGGTAAAAAGCCACCCTTCACCCCCTAGCGAGGCTGTGCCAGGCCCCACACTTGAATGCTGGGACATTCACTCCACTACCTGCATTTATCTTTTCAGCACACAGTGCTCTCAGTAGTCACAAATGCTCCACTTCAATGCACTGCTGAACAACAAGTGACCTTTTCTGATCCTTTATTAAAGATGACTAATGGATACAGCAATAAAGTTTCATTATAATTTGATTTTTCCGTAGATATAAGTCTCACTCGCGGGCTTAAAATTTGCTTTGCTTGATCTTTTGCCCAACTGGACTGGTCAATGAGAACAAGCATAATCACTCTGCAATTTCTGCATAATGGGAAAAGGCAGGTGGTTTTTCGTACTGAAAAAAGTTCTCAGGTTTGTGAACAGGCTTGTGGCAAAGAACAACATCTGAAGAAAATTGCAGCTACAGGGCTGACCTGCCCATGTCCCTGGTCATCCAACGGAGCAGGAGCTCAAGGTGCTGTGGGGCCAGGCACACAGCATGCAATAGCAGGGAAAGAAGCCACAACAAGTCTCACCACAAGCTCCCTCCTGCCCAGAACACTCAAAGCTAGTGAAACTTGGCCCAATGCCCTCAAGACTCTGCCTCCTTTTCTGCGGTAGCTTATCTTTTCCTATTCTGTTCTCTGCTGAGGCTAAGAGCCAACTGTGATTACTTAAATAATAGTTCAGGCATACGTCATTCTTTCTGAAATAAGCAGATATAAAAATGAAACACTGCCTTTGATAGGTCAGTACATTAGCTCAGACACATCGCACGCAGTTCAGAGCTAGAAAGCTTGTCTGCTCCTGGCTCTACCCTAAATCCTGCGACTGCCCTGTGTGCAGGTCCTGCTCTGTGACAAACTGAGACTGCTGCTGATGCTCATAACCATAATGGGGCTGTCCTGGTTGAGAGAAAGGCCAGATGACTCCTCATCATCTCCTTAGCAAGGAGAGAGCCACTGGCCAAGGGGCTTCCATGGCAGAGTCTGAGTGGCACAAGGTGCAGCAGCTGCTGTGCCCGGTCAGTGCCAGCACACATGCAGACAGATCCTCCTACTTCACTTCATTCATCACACACGTCAGGTATGTGGCTGGAAGCAGCTACTGTTATTACCACACTCAGAGACCTTCCATTTCCTCACACAGCACTCACAGAAATCCAGCATGATGAAATGACTGTTCTGCTTGTCCCTGATAAACTGTCCTTTAAACGAATTCTCTGTAAAAGAAATCCACAAATGAACCTGCCTTTTCTCAGGCAGCTGCTTGTTACAACAAGCTTATTTGACAGCTCTGCATTAAGAGCCTCTCTTACAGCTTGTGAACAAGGGCCTGGAGAGTACAATTATGAGTGAGAACATCACAAAGAAAACAACCACAAGCGCTTATAGCTTATTCCTATGCTGCATTCACTGGGCACTAAACACCTACAATCACAAAAAACTCCAAAGCTTCACTGTCAGGCTGCAAGAACATGACCATCCTGAGAGAGAAGGATTGCAAGCTGAGGTATCTGGAGTCACCAAACCCACCTTTGCCTATAACGAGGCCACACTTGTCAGCTGGCACCGTGTAGGTGATTTCCTGCATGCCCCCAGGTGTTCCAACACTCCAGTCCCCGCGGCCACGACCTCTTCCTCGGGCAACAGCCAAGCTTCCAAAGCCATCTCGTTCCTTAGAAGGCAAAACATGTGTATCAGTGTTTTTTTGCTGGCCCCAATGCACACTAAAAACAAACTACGGCAAGGTAAATTAAACTGCCTCATAATCAATGGCATTGAATTGAGATATTCCTGGAACTCAGTTTCACATTCAAGGTTTTGAAGCACTTTAGAGAAATGCCAAGTAATGTAGGTTACAGTTGCCTTCCTGACTCAGGAAGGTATTTTTATTTTTAAATGCATGCCTTTACATCTGCTGAAATAAACCTATAAATAAGCATCAACTACTAAAGGACTTTTAGTTTGTGATGGGGGCTCTCTTTAGAGCAAAAAACACATCTTGGCACTGACACACACAAAAGTTTCTAAACCCTTTCAAGTGTCATCCTGATGGAATTACTCAGCTGAAATGCACATTTTCCAAAACTTCCAAAGGAAGCTTTTAAGTTGAAAGACTTTTAAAGGACATAACTACTTTGGGTAAGTGATTTCTCCAAAAGCAAATGCCATGGGCAACCAGAAGCTATCATAACAGATCTCAACATTTAAGTGAATTATTAAAGCAAATTACGAAATCAAGTATTCAAACCAGGTATTGGGACAAGAAGAGAGATCAAGATGGACGGTTGGACAAACTATGCTCAGGTTTCTGAAATGGCCTGAAGTTTTCATTTCTCATAATACAAAAAGAATATACAGCCTCCTTCAAGAGTCTGTCCTAGTACTTCACCCATCTTTGTACTTCTTGCTCTTGGGACATGCAGTATGTTGGTGTGTCTCAGAGCACAGTGACACAATACTTGAGCACTCATCCCCTTCCTGTACCTCCCACAAGACCAGAGGGCTGGAGTCTGAAGATGAGGCATCACTGAGCACTGGCAATGCTCTGCTGTCTGAGCAGAGCCTCCAGTACTGTCTGATGCTACTGATGGACTCCATTCCACCAGGTCACTGTTTCTAAATAACTTCACAACAACTAAACAGGGAATACACGTGGAGATATAATGAGGCCTTACAGGCCTGAGAATAGAAGATGTTCCCATACCTCAGTTAGCCCATACTCATTAAAAAACTCCCCCACCATAAACCAACTGAACCCAAACCTAGCAGCCCTGTCCTGGGCAGCAGCATGCGTGCCCTACCAGGGGAAAAATCAAATAGTGCTGCTGCTCAGAAGGTGGTATCCATCCGTCCACACAGCTGCCTGCATGCAGCTACATTCCCAAAAAGCACTTCCAGAACCCACCTGTGCCGTGAGGATGAGCTCACTGATGATGTGCGCTGCGTGTTGACACCGATCGGGGAGCCCCATGACCTGTGCGACTCTTTCAGAGCTAATCCCATCATCTGTGGAGAGAGGTGGCAAAGACTAAATTAAAAGCAGAAAACATCCACTGGCCAACAAAAGCTTCCTTCCAGCACCACCACTGCTGGCAGCATTTTCACACCACAGAACTATCCCAGGAGCTACAGCTTCCCTCCACCTTCAGCCCCTCTTCCCTGGACTGAAAGAAGACAAAACCCAGCCCACACTGCAGAGGGAACAACACTCAAAAGAAAACACTTTCAAATGTCAAAAAGCCACGAAAGAGACTGATATAATTTTAAGAGGACAAAGGCAGCTTTGATAGGTAATCAGACAGCCAAGGACCCAGAGAAAGTTACTCAGAATTAATCAACTCCTGATCCCCAAAGGCTTTAATGTCCTGAAGAAGAATTCTTTAACAGGAAATAAAAGATTTTTGTTATTGTTATTTTATTTGTCTGTATAATTAGCACTCAAGACATGACTGTTGTGACATCTAATGTTTGCAAATGAACTGTATAGAATTTTACTCTCTGAAAACCAGGAAGTGCATGAGGAGGCAGCACATCATATTTAAATGGATTTCAGAAAGAGACACAATGCACCTATGAATGAGGAAAGCCTGGCTGCTGGAACCCAAAAGTGGAACACGGGTCAGAAAGTAACGGCTCTCCATCCTCACACAAACCTGGTTTAAATTGAATCCTAACTCCAGCATCATTCTGAATCTTTTTGATCATTTCTCCATTTCTTCCTATCACAATTCCAACAGCAAACCTGGGCACAGAGACCTGATGGGAAAGGCAAAGGAGTATGAAAGCTCAGAGAACTAGACTGAATGACTCTGATTTTACAAGGAGATGCTCTTAACTTTGAGGATGGGCCATGTTAGGCAGCTCCAGGCTACAGAACCGCATCGCTTGAGAAAAAACAAACACATGGCCACAAATTCCTTCCCCACTACATGAACTTTGCACTACAAGAATGCAGCTTAAAAAAGACAATTAGAAAGTGCCATCTGGGAGAACACGAGAACTCCTCCTCTTTGCAGAGCCAGACTCAATTCTTCTGGCAAAAGAACACAATGCATTTTAAAATAAGCTTACAGGTTACATGTGCAATTGGATGACTCCACCCACTACCCATCCCACAGGGAGGTTAGCAGAGTACTGCGAAGGAAACGTACCTCTATGCTGCCTCCTCCCATTCTAGCACTGAAATCACTGCGTACGCCTCGGAAGTCTGCCTGATCTTTCTCTCGGATGATCTCCAGTACCATTTCCCTCGCTTGCTACATGGGGAAAGAAGTTACAGTTAGCTTCAAATTATTCTGCTTGCCCTCCTGGTGTTAGGGTCTCAACAGTGGGTAATGATCAGCTTCAGGCAGAGGGATCTCCATCTGCTGAATGGGAACGGCGCTCTCATTTAAGATTTCTTTTACCACAGTCTGTTCTTGATGGCATCTTCCATGTCTGACAAAACCTGCCAAGTGCACAAGGCGACAGTTCCTTGGGTGCAACTGCTTCCTCCAGTCTTTCAAAGAGGTCCTTCAGCTTTTAAAATATCTTTTTGTTTTAAGTGAAGGCCCTTTCCTACTGGATAGAACTGAAATCAACATAGGTAGAAGCTGTAGTAGCATGGAAGAGATCATGTCCACTAAGAGCTACAGAGCACGTACCAAGGGGGCAGGCGGGCAGCACTGAGCTTACCGACTGAGAAGTTAAGCCCAAGTCTGCAGCAATCCAGAAAGATATTTTCTGAGACAAATGAGTATTTTTCCTACCTACTGGCAGCATTCAAGGCCATTCACAAGCCTGCATACAGCCCAGCTAGTCAAAGTGTACCCTGGAAATCAGCCAACAGTAGTCACCAATTTAAAAAAAAAAGCCTACATGTCAAACCCAAACATTTGTTTCTCTCTACTACCAGTCAACCTTTTGACATCTCGGTTCTATTTCCAAACTTGAGGGACAGTGGTGAATCCCTCTCCTTTCACTTTTACATATTTTCCATGTCCAAAGGTATTTTTAACAGAAAGAAACAACTCAAAGACATTTTCAGAGATACTAAGACAGAAATAAAGGCAACAGAGAGACATCATAGGGATTTGAGTGAGGGAGTTAAGAAACACTGTTGTAACATCCACAGAATCCCACCAAACCCAAGGATTCATCACACTTCTAAACGCTTCCTAAGTGTGCTCAGCTATAAGTGCCTCAAAGATCTTCCAGCCTGTGCAGTCTCCACATTTCCTTGAATGGAAGATGTGACAACAGCAAATCTTGCAAGGCAGAAGCCACCTTGGAAGTGGCAGCACTGAGAGTATGATTTGGTTAACGCAGCCAGACTGCCATTAAACTCCTTTTGCACAGCTATACCTCCACAGTAAGAATTTTGGGGGAAAAAAAATTAAAACTTGCAATAAGAGCTTTGAAAAAAACAACCCAAACACCCTATCCCTGAGCAACATCGACAGTTGCAGCAGATTAGGGAGATCCCATGAAACAGAACTACTTTCATTGGAGACAGGAATGCTAAGCTAGATTTAAGTACTTAGCAAGGTATGAAAGGCACTTGCTGAGAAGTGGAATATGCCATGGCTAAACTTTAATGCTCTAATTCAGGCGCTCCCATCACACTGCAATCCCCCAGGCTCCAGGTGATGGGGGGTTTTTCTCCAAACCACAGGTACATCCACATCTGTAGAACCCTGACACAAGCAGAGTGAGGTAACAGTATTAAACAAACCCCTTGGTTTCAGGAGTTGTTGTGGGATTGGTTTTTAATGACCTGCGTCGATTGGCTGTCTGAGGTAGTTTTGTGAAAGATTCACTGTCTCTAATGTGTGATTCAGACACTAAAAACCCATCTGCTCAAGCGACACAGAGCTCTCCTTTCTTGCCACACAGACTGGAAAGCATTTCAAAGTTACTTTCTCCACAGCCTTCTCCTCATCTCTACTCCTACCCATGTGCAGTACTTATGTGGAGTGACAGCTCCTAAATTATGCTGTAAAACAAACTACTCTGGTGTTTCAACTTGCTCTATTCAACATTACAGAACAAACAAAACCAGCAAGGACTACTACATTTACAGTTGGATTTGGCTCCATTAGATGCTCACAAATACGCTCAAGTTTAAATTTCTCCTCAGTTCTCTTGGACAATCACTTTGCTTTCATTACATACCTGTACTTTAAATGCATCTCCACTAATACGGAGAGGTTTATCTGCTCCAGTAGGCAAAGGACCATCTTGGATCATAATCATTTTCACACCTGTTCGCTCCTGAAGAAAAAGCACAGAGCACTTTTCTAAGCAGAGTCCCTAAAACAAGGGACTAGATTTTGGTTACTAATCATTTTGAAGATCAAACCAGCACCGTTACAGAATGCATATATTCAGGAACAGTCCTAGAGCGTAAAGGACTGCCAGAAATGGTGCTGCTCTTGAGGTTCTCAAACAGCTGAAATCCTTGCAAGGAGAACCCCCTCCACCTTGACAACTGACTTTCCAGTCCTTTCCAAAATCTGTAGATATCTGCATAGAAGTTATTAAATGACCAGCCTCTAAACTGTACAACAGAGGTCTAATCACTCAAAACCCCTCCCTTTTTGACCTAGACACTTTGCCAAAACACTCTCTTCTTTAAAAACTTCTACCAGATGGAGGAATAAAGAACATCCAGGAACACAGTTTATACATAACGCAACACTTAATTAGAAAGGGGTGGGATGAGAAAAAAAAAAGATGACAAGGCAGCTTTACCACAGATCAGCAACAAAAGAGAAGCAGAGCACTCTACAATAGCATGGCTGGCATTAAAATACTGCAGAGCAGAGCAGACATGGCCCTTCCTTGGCTACAGGCATCCCCTGCTAAACAGCACACACCAAGTGTTATCTACAGCACACAGGTATCTGTCACAGTTCCGGGAAACTCCACTACTTGTGTAGCTGGGGCCACACTGATTTTGTGACACAAGATTGGATTTGAGTCCAATCTCTGAAGGCAGAAGAGTAGTCCCTGCTGGAGAAAGTTAGAGCATTCAAGGCTCTCCATTCCAGCCTGTTCCAGTGGATCTAGGGAAGCTGCAGTAGGGAAGAGAGCCCTAAAGGAAATGCATCTTGCGCACCTGCAACTGCTTTATTGTTTCACCTCCTTTGCCGATGACTAGACCCACTTTGGATGCCGGGATCAAAATCTCCTGAATGGTACTGTTGCCATCAACATCGTTGTGAAAACCAGGTCCGTTCCGACAGCGATCTACAATCTGCCCCAGTAGCCGTTTTGCTTGTCTTTGGAAAAGAATCGAGGGAAACAACCATTAGACAACATTGCTCCATGTGACCAAGAGACCAGGAACCATCGGAATGGAAAGCGACTGGGGAGAGGAGAAGTGGAAAGATGGAGGAAACCATAGTCAGCACAATGTTTGCCTTTTTTTTTTTAACTCTTTGATGTCCATTTCCCCCTATCATAATTACTTATAAGCAGTTTGATATCTGAAAGGGGAAGAGAGAAGGAAGAACAGCAGCATGCTCTGACCTCTTAGGAAGTTAAGGACAATAGCTGAACTACAGCATTTGGGGTGCTTACTTTGAATGAAGATGCTCTAGGTTTTAACTTTTCTAATACATATGTAATAATAAAACTCAAGCTCTGTTCTCCTTCGTGGTCAAGACAAAAAAACACACACTGCTCTGATACTAACACAGCCCATGGATTAACCATTCTCTGACCAGTCACAGGCAACTGCTTTGCTCTTCTCTACCTGCTCTTACCAGCAGCACCAGAATACTGTCCTAACACAGCCTCTGCTCCAAGCAGTAGATGCTGAAGCTACACCGCGAAGCGAGGCAGGGATACTGCAGCAGCCACCAGTGAAAGACTGGGTTCTTCTACTCCTGGTGAGAAGAGACACACAAAGAAGCATTTGGGAGATTAAAGATCCCTTCTCTAAAATCTTTAGCACGTCAGAGGTAACTGACAGGGTTTCCCTTCATCTTGAAGACTCCTATACCAGCACATCCCATTCCTGCCCTTGTCCCACAACCCTTCTGAAAGCAGAAGAAATTCACTGTTCAGCCTAATGCAATATCTTCCCCTCTCTGCACTTCACACCAAGCCATATCAGGCACCCTAAGGATGACTGACTTCCCTCTGAAGATTTGAGGAACCAATACAAAGTCATCCCTTGAAGCAGACACTCCCCCAGGGCAGCTCAGGGGGTGGTGCTCTGAGGCTGTACACAGAGGAGAGCACTGCTTGCCCTTGTCTTTCTCACAACAAAAGGGAAAAGGTGGAATTTCTGGAAGCTCACTTCAAATATTCTGGAAAAGTCTTAGGAGGTTTTATTCATCTACCTTCGTATTTTGTGCAAAGTTCTTTTAGTAACAATATAGAGACCACAACAGTTAATACACGACATATATCAGATGAGAAGGGGTCACTTGGAAATTAACCTTACTAGTTTGTCACTGGATATAACTAATGAAAACATTCCTCACAAAACTCTGCTCAAAGAAATCTGACATCTAGAATGGTTTCCTTACTTCATTTTCTTTTCCTACTAGTAGCCTGAAAAAAACAGTTCGAACAACCAACTTGACAAGAATTTTATCCCAAAAGCAAATTAAATTTCACTTAATTCCATGTCCATGTTCTGTTTCACAAATTGAATAGTCTCAGTTTTTAAATTTACTCAAATTTTATTTAAAAACAGCCTTGGACATGAATACATTTAACTGCTTATTTCAGAATCACGAAGTCTGAACTACACATCTCCCCCATTTTCCCCCAACTGCATCTCATGAGGCATCCCAGCTTTTTAATATTTTACTCTTGTTCTGAAATATCCTTTGCTATAGGGGAAAAACCACTTCAATATCAACAAGAATACACTGCCTGCCCTATAACGTGAGTTTGCCAATTATATTTATTCTGGCTCACTGCTTGCAGTATTATGGTAGAATAAGGAGATTTAAGTACCCTTAGATCTCTTTAGGAATGGAAGAATGATGAGTGTCTTCTCTTTAGAGAGACAGTCTTTGCACCCATGTATTTTCAAACGCAACTCAAAGATTTCCAGATGGATTTTAAAAAACCCACCTACCCAAAGGCTGGGGAGAGAAAGAGCAGCTCCATATGTTAAGTGTGTTCCTGTAAGCCTGAGGATCCTGGATCCAGTTCCAGCAGGAGGTCCTCAACTGGTTTGTGAGAGTCTCAAACTCAGCTCCTGGGAAGGGGGAGGGAGGAAACACTGTCCCTAAAGTTTCTATAGGTCTAAAGATAGAAATCCCTGCTGGCTGGCCACGTGTCTCTACCATGCAAGGAGCAGAATCAAGACTTGGGTTCAGTCCTTTGCTTCTTGTTGGCAGCAACGCAGAGACAAGCACCCAGTGGGCCTCATGCTGCTCTGCAACAACACCAACACCTCCAGGGTATCCTGGAGTGGCACCCACAGGCTTTAGAAGCCTCATGCAGCCCTTCTTCAGCTGGAAGGATGCTCATGTCAATAGGAGTAGGGAAGCGAAGGGGAGAAGAGAAGTGCCCTTCAACAGCTTAGCTCAGTATCCTGGAAAGCTGCAGTTACAAAACTGCATCCTAGGTGCCCTAAGAGCAACCTCACCCTGCGGAGGGGAACTCCAAAGAAATTTCTGCAGAGGATTCAAACTGCAAGTGGAAAAAAAGCCTTTGAGGTGCACAGTTTAAAGCATCAGACCAAGAGGTTCTATGCTCCAGAGACCCTCAAGTTTCTCTAGGCCAACATTTGCTGGTGTGGCTAATAACCAAGTAGCACCACTGACAGAGCACAGCATTAGGGAGAAGAGAAAGAAGGAAAAAGGAGAAAAATGAAATCAGAACTCACTCAATGCTCTCTGGTGTCCCAGTAAGTACACAGGGCCTCTCGGGCATCCCACCACTGTCTGCGAAGGAAACAAGAAGAAAACTTGTGATACATGGAATTAAAAATCTGGCAGCTATTTCAGTGACCATGATGCACCAATAGAAGCACCACCCAACTGCACACATGGCATGCTAAAGAATTCAAAGACATCCAGGATCAACGTATTTTAAATGATTTACTGGATGTCTGCATTCTTTTAAAGCCTTCCCCACCAATTAAAGAGAGGGGTAAAAACTCAGATGACAGTGATCAACGGTTCCTGTACAGCACTGCAGCACAGTCTTCCCCAAAGCAAACTGGCACCAAATGATCCCATTTGGATGAATGGTCTCATTTCTATGATGCAAAGTAAGTTGTATGGAGAGTTGCTGCCAACCCTCCTGACACGTCTTCTGCCAGGAGCTGCAGCTGACCAGACCAGTCAGAGGCAAACCCCAGAGTTGAGCAAAGTGAGAAAACTCAACAGCTTCAGGTCTAAGCACAACATCAATTGTCCATTTGCACTGCAGCCATCTGTTGGTTAAAGCCAGTTCCCTCATTGTTCCATTCCCCAAACCACCTGACAAACCTGTTTTCTACCCTGGCTAGGAGGTGGGTCCCACAGCAGCTCTCCTATGCCTGTCTGTATCCATGTTAATGGTGATAACACACCAAGGGCGTGGGAAGTGCCCAATCTAATGGACATAACATCCTTTGACATTAAAACCTGTTCACCCACCACAGAAAGGGGCTCTTACCTGGAGCAATTTGAATTTTGCAGCCCGACTCTATCTGAATCCGTGAGATCTGTTCTCCTCCCCTGCCGATTACTGAAATGAGTTCAACAAGCATCAGAACAAACTGTTTTTCCTGGAAACTGCAGAGCAGCTTCCCTCTTTTACTCTGCTGCAGCTGTCTATAAAGGAGCAGTTTGACTCCAGAATTGCAGAAGAGGCATCCACAGAATGACCAAATTTATCATAGCAGAAAAACATTAAAATACTGCTGAAAGTTATTCTATTTGTTTGGAAAAACAAAACAAAAAAAGCCTGTCTTGCACTGGAATGGAAAGAAATAAGTATGAAAGAAATAAGGCACTAGTATGGGTGATGCTAGGAGAGCAATTTAAATACATCTTGTTCAGCCTCAACCAATAAGCCAGTTATTTGGGGTACTAAAAAAGGCAAAGACTTGTTTCTTTATAATTTCTATTTTACTGACATTTTTCAATGGACATGCTATTTGGCTGTCTGCACTCAGACAGAACCACATCCTGAAATGCTCTGCCAACCTCATGTGAGCACAAATATCCATCTCCCTTAACTCTTAGAGTTGACACCTCACTGCTTCACAAGACACCCAGAGCACAGACTGTGCCAATCACCATTCCTACCCTTCCCAGACTGCACAAACAGCACAGCTGTCAAGTCAAACAGGTATTCCTGGCTCAGGATGCTCCCAAAGAAGCATCTCAGCTGTGGGGGTTGCATCCCCCCGTATCTGTCTGCTCCTGCACCAGCTCTAGATTTAACACAGAAATGATGCCTGCAAGCTCCCCTCTCCCAGGGCCAAGCATCCCCCCATGTGTAGCACCAGGGCTGGCAAATGAAGAGGTCTGGCAGGAGAGGAGGGAGCCTTTCCTTTGCAGGAATTTGAGTTACAGTCTTGCAGTGTCTTTAGAGTCGGGACAAAACTTGGCGCACCATGGGGTAATTACCATGGCCTGTTATTTTCCTCTTTACTCTCCATATATCAAATTGGAAGGGATACACAGAGACCCAGCAGTGGAAGAGTCTATGCAATCACTGCAGTAACACATCAGCAGGAGGCTCCATTGAAAGCAAGAGTAATGATCATTAAGAGGAAGAGAGAAATTAGGATCAAGCTTGAAAGAGAACAGTAACAGGAATGCAAATCTAGGAAAAACTCTCATCTGGTTGCATTTCCCTGCAGCAAATGTATGAGAAATTTAAAATTCTGTTTAACTTGCCTTTAGTCAACTCATATTTTTACACTTAAATGTTGTTTTCTTTCCTCAACTCTCACAGTTTTGCGTACTCAAAGTAAAACGTTACAATGAAGGGAAATAAATTCACTTTTGACTTTATGTACTGCGCTAATGGGAATTTAAAAGAGAAAACCACTAAAATGCCCAGCAACTTGTACCAAACATTGTTGTTCTTATTACTGGGACACCAAGCTTTTCCATGAAGTTTGCATCTGGATTTTAAAGACAGATCTTTTGGTCCCCATGAAAACAGCATTAAACAAGGCTCATCTAAGGCTAACAAGCACAGAAACTTGTGTCAGAATCAACAGCATTCCTGCACAGGAAGTACATCAAGAAGCATCAAAAGCATCCAAGGTACTTACTAAATCCAACCATTTTATCAGGCACTTTGAACTCTTCCGTTATTACAGCCCTAAAGAAAAAAAAAAAGGGAGAAAAACTCATCGAATAGTCATTCCAAAGAGCAATTTGGAAGAAACTACACCCCTGCCATGGAGCCTGGGCTCAACACAGGGATTCTGCACACACAAGTAAGAGCACATCACTGTCAAAATAATTTATTTTGGAAGGGACCTCTCACGGTCACACAATTCCTCCTGTGCAGGATCCATTTCCAGTCTATCTCTGCTATCTTGAATGGAGCTGATGGAAGAACCTCCTTTTGTCATTCTTGCTCCAGACAGATTTAACAAAAAAAAAAAAAAAAAAAAAAAAAAAAACANNNAAAAAAAAAAAAAAAGCAAAGCTTTCTTAACACTGAGCCCGGACCTTCCAAGCAGCAGTGTCTGCCCAGTACTTCTGGATATGCTCCTCCCAGGAGACACCAACCAAAGCCAGTCTGGACATGAACACCTGCTCTGATATTCACAGTTTTTGTGTTTTGGGAGCCTTTTTTTGCCTGTTTGTCCTTATCATTCTTCCTTGGAATGAATAAAAATTGTCTTCAATTATCCCCTGAATTTTATTATCTCAAGACTTCTAGACCTATTGTTCTTTGGACATTTTCAATGTGTCCGCCTCAAAACAGAGCACTCAAAGCAGTTTCCTAAGACCTGACCATAGTCAAGTAGAAAGGAATTAACTTGGATTAAATTTTTGTTTAGCTGTTTCAGTCCTGTAGAAAACACAACACAACGAATAAGGAATTTGCAAATATGCATTAGATACAATTTGTTCAGTAATCTCAAACACAATAAAACACCTGCACAGTAAGTTCAGTGCAGGTTTTGTGGTGAGGTATATTAAAATCTTTCCATTTTTTGCTTTATATCAGTTAGGGAAGGTATAAAACACACGCTAGACTTGCTTCGCTAAATTGCAGATTAAATACTAACACTGCCCACCCCTTTCTTGGCTGCTCTAGCTGGATATTAGCTTTAACTTAAACATTAAAAATTTAAAGTTCTACAGTCTTCCTGCACGCTGTTTGTCCCTTCTGCTGAGGCCCCAAACAGCTGGTTAGGATGGAAATGCGCTACTATTCACCTTCGGGCTAATCCAGCTTTAGAAATGCTCTTCCCTTCAAAACAAGACAGACAAGTCCTCAAGATCAAGATTTGAGAAAAACTGAGAATTTTACATTTTTATTGGATGCTGAGACATGTTGAATTGACAACTCGTATTTGCCTCAGTCTCCACAAATCATCTTTGACAAAGGAGTCACCCCAGGTCATATTACACCAACAAAACAAAATAATAACAGTAACATGTCTGTTTGATACTTCCACCTTTTGCCAAAACACTGGACTTTTTTTCACTTTTTCTTTCTTGCCCTCTGCCAGGGGAGGGGAAGGAAAAGGAGAGAGAATTTATTTTTTTTGGTCCTGCAGAATTGCAGGGACCAAATCCAAGTTTCACATCAACTCCTTTTTTCATCTGAACAAACAACCCAGGCTGGAGAAACACCAAGCTGACAGTTTTTCCACATTCTCAACCTCTGACTTCCTAACACTACTACAGATGGTGGATCAATAAACAATTAGAATTGATCAATAAATAATAAAACATAACCCACTGCTTACCTTTGATGTACCAGGGCCCCTAACTGGTTACCTACTGTGGCAGAGAGAGAAAAAAGGGAAAAAAAATCAAAGCATTAGCACGGATAAACTAACTTTATCCCTATAGAAAAAGAGTTCTTACCGTTTCATCAAAAAAGAAAGAAAAGCAAAACAGTAATTTAGGTTCAGTGGCTGAAATGAATGCGTTATGTGGTACAAAACAGGAGGGGAGTTCTTGATCAACACACACCATAGCCCAGTGTCCAGCTGAACACAGGATAGGGAATTGATCCGTGTCTCCCCATGCTGAGAGTCATGGGAGAAAATCCTGCCTGCCCAAATCCAAATCCCTGCAACTAACCTCCCCCATTCCCAAATTAAGCCTAAAGTAGTAAAAAAATGGAAAAAAGAGGGGAGGCAGGAGGAGGGAGAGAAATTTGAAGGAGACCAGTGCGTATTAAAAAATAAGAATAAAAGCTGAGCAGCCTGAGAGACTCCCTCAGTCCAGGCATTAGACACCGCTGGCACATACTTCTCTCTGTGTCTCTGATCTGTGCTCCATGGAGCCCACTTACACGGAGACCTGTTAAAGGAATAGGGCTGTTAAGTAACCTCATGGCACCCAAACAGTGTTTCAACCCAACAAAACACATGTTCCTGAACACATTCCAGGCATTTCTGCCATATTAGCTGGTGGTCCATCTATGATTAGCAGTTACCTCCCCACTGACAACCTTCACACAGACTTCTCCCCCCAACCCCAACAGATTAGATCTTTCTTCCAAATGTTAATAGGGAAAATATCATTAGACCAACTCATGCAAAGTGGGAACATGAGCCCTGCTGGGCTCCTTACTGGACTTTGCCTGCAGCAAACCAGCTAAAAAACCAGACCATTTGGTGCTAACAACCAGTTGAAAGATTATATTGCATGCCTGGAGGGTATAGGGTACAAAACAAATGAAGCTGGCCAACATGTGAGCTGTGATAATAAAGATGCTGTTTCAAACTACCTTGCAGCAAGCTGCACATTCTTTGACCTGAAAGAAATTGGCAATCACCTGGCAGGGATAGAAAGTGGATGCATCCCACATTCTCTAAATCCAGTAGAAAAATGCATCAAGTTTGTGGTCAAACACTTTACTCAAAGAAAATAGACAAAGGGAGTCAATAGTGTATTTCTGCTGCTTGTCAATACCTCCATAATAGTTCAGGACCAAAATATTGACAGCGTATATATTTTATTACTCTCCCCAGCTTAGTGATAAGACAACTGCTGTGTTATTGACTCCCTTAGATTTGTCTTTGCATATTCTCACCCTGAATATAAAAAGCTCTAATTTGATAACTATGAATATTGCAGTTGAAAAAGGTGGGTGATGTAATGGGGAATATTTGCTCTGGCTGATAAGCTCCTACCACAGAGCTGAGCAAACACAACCAAACTCAGAATCTTGCTCCAAACTGCACACAGAATATTTTAACTGCGCACAGTAGGTCTGGTGGTACCGGTGTAGGGTGGGGTTGCCACAGCCAAGGCCGGTCACAACCGAGATGCCAGAAAGAGTGGTTTTAACTCTGCAAGGCTGTATTTAAATTTCCACTTCGCATTTCAATTCACCAGAACAGCACTCTTAGCAATCTGTTCCGCTGCAGCCGCTGCCCACAAATTATGAGACAGATACACATCCTATAATCAACTCCCCAAGTTCACGCAAGCAAGGGAAGAGCCTTCATTTTGTAACACAATCCTACACTTGAAAAAGACAACTTCTGAGGAGAAACCTGTACGAGCACAGGAAGTTAAATCAGTCAGGGAATTAATGCTTTAGATGTAGGTAACAATGTCTCTCCAACCCGTTCTGAGTACTATCCAAACAGAGTAAGCCATTCACCCCCACAGGGAGATATCAGCCTTAACGCATGTTTATTGTACAAATTAGTTTGAAAAAATTATGCCACAATAACTTATGTGAGAGACCATTCCTTCCACAGTTCACAGATAACCTCTTCAAAAACTGAGATCGCAAGCAGATGGAGAGAACTGGAAATGCTTTACTTTAAGCCAGTTATGATTTCTTTGTTTTGAGAAGGGAAAAAAAAAAAAAGATGTGTCTCCCAGTTCCAACAACCTAAAGGTCCATTCCTTCTCCTACATCCTTATTTTTCTCTGAAAAACAGGGACTAATGGAGAGGCAGGGCTGGGGCAGCCACAATACTGAAAGCTGATGCACCATTCCACTGTCTCCCTTCACACCAAGGAGGGGGCTGAACTCTTGACAAGCCACATACATATTTCCCCCTTTTACATCTATTCAGTACAATTTAACTGTAACTGCAGTCATTTTACTGCAAATAAGGAAAAATACTGAATAAAATCAGCACAATTTCCTATTAATGGCACCTGCTGGTTGATAACTCTTCATTCTGCTTTACGCTTCACCTTAACTGAATTCTACCTAACAGACACTCCAAACAAATGTGGATTTTTCTTCCACCCCATAAAACAGAGCAGTGCCTCCCACTAAATTAATGTACATGATGGGAATATACAATCTCTTCAGGAATATCTTCATGGCTAGAATAAAATCAGAGCAACTCATCTCCTGGAGAGCAGTGGAACAGGGCTGCTTTTCATCCTTTTGAGCAAAAACAGGACATCATCAGTTTTAGAAAGCTACAGAGATAGTTACCCTAATTCTCCATCATTAAATATTGCTAGGTTTTTCTTTAATTAAATAGTCTAACCCTAATAATTTTTGTGTCTGACTTCACTGAAAATCTTAAGAGATTTTTTTCCTCCCTTAAACTGCCTTATTTTAAAAAGTGGCCATCTGTAAAGTTACAATTTTGAAGAACAGTGGCATTTTGTGTATTAAACTAAATCTTTTGCCAAGAGATCTGGACTTTTGCCCTGGTCCTACTGCTGCTGCAGATGTGTCAAAGAGCATCAGTACTGACTTTCATCAGCAGTAAGACAGGGATAAAATTCCCTTCTGCCCACTGCTATTTTCACTGAAAATACGTTGGAGGAAAAAAATAAAGTACTCTATACAGCAGGATCATGTTGTGTTTGAGCCCCTTGGTTCTACTACAATCAAGTTTTATTACACGAAAAACGGGTCATCTTCAGATCTGGATGTACCACAGGAGCCTGGGAAGGAGAGGGGAGTGGAGAGAGGGGGGTGTGAGGCTTCTCCAAGGTCTCTCACCCTTATTTTCCCAGACTCAGAGGATGCCCCAGCTTTCAGCAGCAATGTTCCTGCTTAATCCTATGGATCTCACAGGACACTCCTTTAATGCAGTCCAAACAAAGAGTAATGTTCTGGCCATCAGTCTCTTCTCGGCAGACTAGATCCCCGCTTCCTTTCAACAAAATGAGGCTGCTTCTTTAAAGGTTATTTACCATTAAACCAACTTATTAATCTGTGCTGATAATTAGAGGGACTTATTAATTAGAATGGAGGCCAGGGGCAGCAGTTGGCCATTAACAGGAGGGTCGGGGTCTGTCCTCAGCAGCAGCCACAGGCAAGATGCCACCAGCTCTCTCTGCAGTTCAGACTCACCTTCCCTGAGAAACATTAACCCCTGCAAGTGGCCACAGAAATGCCAGCTATGACTTCCCAGGAACAGTACAAATAAACCTGATCTCTTCCCTGCACTACAGCTGTTTGCAGGATTATTTTCAAGTTGTTTCCAGAAAGGGGAAATAAAGAAGCCAAGGAAAAGAGACATAATCAGTCCCAAGCTCCATCTAACACCAATGAACCAGGTTACCAGCATCGATCCTATTGCTCTTCAGTTCAGATGAGGGTTATGTTAAGGGAAGAGCAAAAAGCACTCACACATCCTGGTTTCCAACACTATGACAAATCTATTTTTCCTGGAAATGCTTTAAAAGCAGCTGAATTTGTTTTGATCAACACACTGACACCTGTCTTAAGACCACTTCCTAAGCTGGCATCAGGCAGCCACAGCAGCAGCTGTTTACAAAAACAGTTAGAAAGAATTAGACTGTCCTGAAAGACAGACAGTTCTGCTGTCACCTTAAATACTTCCTCTGGAGCCAGTTTTTTCAGCAGTATTACGAATAGCATTAATTTCCCAAGGGCTGCATGGGGATAAGGAAGCAGTGAGACCTGCACCCAGCTGTGAGCGTGCAGTATACAGGCGTAAATTTCCCACCAGATTTGTTTCCAGCCTATCCAGAGCAGTAGAATGTATTCAAATCCATGCACTGTAACATTTCTAGAGCATGTGTAACAACATAATCACTTGACAACAACATCTTCAAACTGTGGTTCACAGACAAGCAGAAAATGCAGAAAAATGTGGGCATGTAATCCCAACACTGCTCGGTTGCAGCTAACAGAGAATGAAAAGATAGTCCAAATAGGAAGTGCTTTCCTAATTTAAATGTCCTATTAAAAGCAACTTCCATCTTCCAGGTGTTCAAAGCTAAAGCTTCATTACAGACTTTTAAAGACATGGCAGCAAGAGCAGATAGCCCAAGAGTAAGATATGGGTCATACCACAAAGAGATAGAGAGCAAGAAGCACTTGCAGCTTCAGGAATTGCTCTGCCAGGCTGCAGGTAAAGAACAGTACAGGAGGATCTCACGCCTGTATCTCAGTACAGGACTTCCTGATACCATTAGAAATAAAACCCAACATGACCAAAGCTGAAAGAAGTGCTACAACCCTTATCCCTACCCTGACAATTCCTGCTTCTCTGTCAAATTCCAGCCCTGTAAAATATTGCTTCTGTCATTTTTCTTCTCTTCTAAGATGTAACAGATCAGATTTTTGGGAGGGGAGTTATACATCTGTATATAACTTTGTCCATGAACAACCCAAGGGCAAATACAGCATTGCAGCTACTTTAAAATCAGTTACAGGCAAGTCCAGTGCTGAGTACAGGGTGAGCAGAACAACTGCAGATCCAGGAGTAGGGAATAGCCACTCTGGGAGGCTCTCCAAGGAACAATACCTGCTCCATGGAATTATCTACCACAGCATAAGCAATAATGCACATTTATAGCCCAGACTGCTACTGCTACTGTTGACACGTGTGTCAATACAAACAAGGCTCAGCAACTTCTAGGGCTCGTCAGTACAAGTTTAAGTACAAAGTCTAACCTGTCACCAAGCACTACGAACATTTCACGTGTTTCAAGCTCCTAAAACCAATTTTGTTAAGACGTCAGATCTCCCAGTTCAGTCTGATGAATAAATGAAAGACACAGGTAGAGCAATGCTGTGAATGACTGGTTCCCAGAAGTCTATTTTTATTCTTTTTCACACACAGCCACGTCCCTGAGCTATCCAGACACAGCTCAGAGCTGTTCAGCATTCCCCAACACTGCCCAGCCTGTGACAGCCCAGCGCCTTCCCCTGCAGAACCAGCACCATCAGCAATGTCAGACCTCTGGCTTCTCAACAGAGTGATGCTCCAGTCCATGATACAAAGCATGGGGGCTCACCCAGATAAATCCATCCTTTTCTGAAATCCCAAACCAAATGAGTAGCAACCTGTTGCTCAAATAGAGCCAAGAGCAGAGAACAGAAGTGGGTGGTGGCATGTGTTCAGAAAACAGTAACGTTAGCAAGCCAGAGGCTCCACATGAAAGAAACTTCTCCCCATGCTCCAGCATGTTTTTTCAGACTGAGAAGCAGACGTGCAGTTATTTTCAGCCTTTGTATCAGACAGAAAAAAATTCTTTCCAAAATGAAGAGCTAGGTAGCAGCTTTGCTTATCTCCTCAGTACTCCTGAACATATCCATGGGGGAGAGAATCACCCTGCAGGGCTACGTGTGTCAGGAAAAATACCAGAGGAAATAGCAAAAGTAAGACATAGACATGTTTTTTAGTTCTTCACAAAAAAAGGTGAGCTCTTTGCATCTATACAGCAGCAGATAATACAGCTTAAACACTTCTTGTAACAATGTATATCATTAAGATTTATAAAACCTAAAAAACTCTTGTTCTAATATTCTTGTTGTTCCCACCAAAGATAAGAAACTAGTGCCTTATTTTAAAATTGTAACAATCCATACAATATTGACTTATGACAGTTATCAGCTATGGTCAATGCAATAAACTATCCTTTGGCTGGGGCCAAGTTTAAATTCTTCAGAGATTTTAGAATTCTCAAATAATAATGGAGAAAGCTAAGCTAATACAGGAAGTTTCCTTCCAACTTGCATCCTCTTACATAAACACCTTTTCTCTTTAGATTCAAGCAACCAGATCTTGATAGCAACTCAGCTCCTGGGCTGTGACTATTGCCATAGATTGAAAGGAACATGTGTAATAACTGTCCCTACACACTGCTTGCTCTCAGAAAATAAGGGTCATCATGGAAGAACATGTACAGTGTATACCTGCTGCTCTGTCCATGGGCTCCAGCTCAGCCCCAATAAGCAAATCCACCTTCCTCCCTCAACTACCACAGACCAAGATTTAAGTTCCACAGTTTGTTTGCTAACTCCCAAAGGTCATGAATTAACAAAGAATTGCTTCACATTAATACCAATGCCTAAGAACACTGTGCTATCTAGGTAAGAGTGAACAGCACAGGGCATCTTGTATAAAATTTCTGTACACAGAAAGATGCATTTTCCATCCTTAAAGCAGACAACTGCCTCCAGAGATGAATTTCAGGTGCTGCATCCACAAGACTGACTTATCACAGCCAGCTTACCTCCATCATCCAGGGGCCGTTTCTGTACTCCATAACCGTAGACTGACGGGTCCACAAGTGTTGTAGAATTATTCAAGTGAGGAATATCTCCAATTTTAGCAGCAATCTATAAAAACAAGATAAAAGCATGATCAGCATAGCTGAAGTTTCAGCCACCACAGCTATACACTCTTTCTCCCAATAAAGCATTGACTCCATTCTAGTCTTCTCTCAGGTATTTACTATATAGGTGGATTTGTAACAAGGTCCTTCATTTGTAAAGCAAACACTTTTCTGCTTGCTTTTAATATTTGCTTAATTAAGATCACATTCACCCAGTTCCTCTTCATGATCATAAGTAGACATCTATTCCCTGGAACATTATACTCAGGATTATCTGCTCAATGGATAGCTGACAAGCTAGATCTTGCTAGGAGGAGGGTTCAAGCTAACCCACCAACTTTGTCCTGGAGAAGCCACCACCACCACCAGAGCTGTGTGGGAGGACACATGCTTCCTCCTGCAGCCATGCAGATCCAGACACACAGAAATGCACACTCACACATCTGTGGGGGAGCAGAGGGAGAGAGTGAAAATACACAGCACAAGGACAGGTTTGGGAACTCCCTGTCAAAGAGACTGGATCTCTCTGTTTACTGTGTGAGGAATAAGCCAATGGGCAAACTATCAGTCCAGAACGAGTCTCCATTTCCTGCAGTGGTCAGCACAGCACAAACACTGCCTGTGCCTCTGCTTCCAACCCTTCCAGAGGGGGAATTGCCGTGCCCTGCCAAGCCAGGATACAAGGGGTTTATTTACAGGAAAGAGAAGACAGGCAGGTATCACAGTAAGGGGACTTAGGTAAGCACATAAACCAGGTGAGATACACACCTAAACATCACTTGACACAAGTGAAAAGTTAACCTCACCTCTAGTGACATTTAGGGGATATCTGCATAGGTGGGTGCGGACAACACGAGCTCTTCCAGCTGCTCTCTGAGCTAACTGGTGGAAACCCAGCCTAGAAACACACAGGTGCATTCCCTGGGTGCTGCACCCCAGTTAACACCCTCCCAGGGACAGGCAAACTGCAGTCTCACAGCTCCCCTTGCCTACATGAAGTATTTTGCTGTAATAAGCAAGTGCAGAACAAAATAGTTACAGAACAAATATAAAGTACACTGTATTCTGCAACAATTGCTGTCTTTTCCAGAAGAAAGAAAATCACTGAACAGAATCTTTACTAAGAGACTGATCTCACTCCATTATAACTGGATTTCACCAGAGAATAAGCAATGGGAGCAGATGAAAGAACATTTTACAGAGACATGTTTTAAATGACCAATATACCTAAAGGTTTCTAAAATTTGCATTTCACTGCAACAGAAAGACATCACAGTAACTCATTGAGACAGACACTATCTTCTGTTGCAGTAGAATAAACAACTGCCCAAGATTCAGAACCACAGGGTACTGAAAAAAAACTATTTGAAATAATCTTGAAAGATTGAAGGCACTGCTTTTAGAAATACAATAGGAAACATTCTGTTCAATGCCTTGCATGAGAAGGGCTCCAAGTTCGGACCATTTTCTCCCTATAGTCCATTCTGTCCTGTCTCCTTTTAGAAAGTCAACTTTGTCATGTCAGAAATGCCAGAGCTAGTGAATAAAATCTTCCTCTGGGACCAGCTGTGAACCTGTAGCGAACAACAAGTTTGTACATCAACATCTCCAATATACCCCCAGAAAGCTGGTTCTGAAATGTATGAAAGCATTAACACACCTTGTCTTCTCCAGGACGGGGGGCCAGGTGATGCTTTACTTTTTTGTTAAATACTGTACTACACTCATGGATTCTGCCCTTTGACCACATGCTTTCACCTCATGTTTGGGATGCAGAGAATTTTAACAAAATACAAAGAGTAGAGATGTTTTCTGACTACTTCAACATTGAAATATAAATTTAAAAATATATTTTACAACCATCTATTAACAGCTTTCACACAGTAACTTACAACATAGACCAATAGGAACAGTGTCAGGTATAACATACACTGACATGTTTTGGGACATTTGATTTTAACATCCTCTTCGTGAGCTCTCTGTCAGTAGTTATTTACCGTAACTTACAAGTTATGGATGATAGTTGAGAGGTGAAATCACACACCACACACTCCAGTAAAAGAAAAAACTGGCCTGTGGATAGCAGAAGCTGGCTTAGGAAAGGAAGCCAGGCTGAAGTACCAAGGTGTTCAGGACCAGCTCACTGGCACCAAGGCTGTCCACTCCCAATTCAGGGGAGCTTTGTTAAACCCTGCTCATACTCAGCACACAATGATCATCCTGGCACAGAACCCTCCAAGCAAAGGGCAAAGCAAAAGTGTTAAAGCAATTTTTACATTATCAGCTTTTGGGATATTTTCCTCTTCCCCCCCACCCCTTTATTTAAACTTGTGCCCTTATCTCTAAAGCCTCCCAGCTGCCACTGGATTACAGGCAGACAATGGTGCCATCTCACCACAGCAGGAAAAAACACCCTGCAAAATTAAGAGCTGAGCTTTTAACGCACATGTAGCAGCTAAAATACATTTTAACATCTCACATTCAACTTAAAACGGGAAGCTCAGTTTTTATGACAGGTTCAGCAGGGAGGCAAGCATAAAAATTAGGACATGGCAAAAGTAAGCAGACCTAGCCCTTATCTGCCTAAATGACCTTGAGTAATGTACTGCAGTTAGCCACTGCTTTTGTCCTGCTCTGTGTCAGCCTTAGGTTTTTTTTCCTCCTTAACCCAAATGCATCCATTTTATCAAGCTCTGAAATACACCAGAAAAAAAGAATCACTGTTTCTGCACCTAAATTCCCTAAAATAAAGCTCTCCAACAAAGACTTTAAAAGACACAACATAACCCTTGGCTACAAATTGCAATGGTAAAGCCAAGAAAAACAAATTAATCGACAAAGTTGTGTGAGGGATACCAGTTACCCTATACCTTGCACTTCTGTTCTCCTATACCTTTAACAGCCAGAAAAATCACAATCCAAAATACAAAGTAACACAAAATCATTCCTACATATGAAATTTCCTGGCTAGGCACACTCAAACACCAATATCTGCAGAATTCAGCTCTCAAGAGAACAGGCACAGCTTCTAGGAAAAACCTCTCCATGGTGCCCTGCAAAGAACAGCAACAGATAAAATCACCAATTCTAGGTACTAGCAGGATAAAAAACCAATAAGGCAGTGTCATCTGACCCTTCAAGCTATTCTGGTGCTTGTGCTGCTCCTCCCATTCACTCAGCAGAACACTTGAGCTGGGGTGACAGACATTTCTCCAGAGCTCTGTAGAAAGCAATAAAACCATCCACAACCATTTAAGCTTTAAGTCACAGGTGGTTTTCCTAAATATCAGAGTAATTGGCAAGGCCTAAATCTATTTGAGGATGACCTGAAAAAGGACTGTGCAAGGGGGTAAAGAAAAGTTTGTCCAAGACCCCTCAATCACCACAGAAATTAGAATTTAGAACTTGATTTAGAGCTTGGTATAGGAAGGGATTTCAAACACACAGCCTGTTGACTCTCAGTCAGTCTCAGGATATTCCCCACTTTTGAGGCAGCCAGGACCGCATGCCACAGGCTCACCAAGCCTCAGCCTTTCCTGTCCATAGAATTCCCACAGCATCCAGCAAGACACTGGTTGGTCAATAAGAACAAAACTGAAGGACAGTCTGAGATAAATTCATTTTAGTCCAAAGTACAAGCAGCTCTCCTTATTTTTTGATGTCTCAAAAGGATTTGCTTTCCTTTTGATTACTCAAAAGGAAAGCAAACACCTCTCTCCCCCTTCCCCCCAGCCCAAAATGCCATAAAAAAGCCACCCTGCCTGGGAGGAGCTGGACAGATCAGTCCCCACCTAAAAGCCACCAATCCACTCGAGATGTGGTGCAGAAGATGCAGGACAGACCAGCTCAAAGTCCCAGCACCGCCTTGACAAAGTAATTATTCATAAATCTCAAATATTTCAGAGTCCACAGAAAATCCAGGCAAGTCCAGCACAAACACCGAAAGCAATGTAAAGTAATTTCTTTCAAAGATATTCCAAGGTTCCTATTCTTATGTCATCTCACATGCCAGTGGCTCTGAGGAATGCAGCTACTTTCCTTTAATCAGGAAAGTATTCCTTGTCCTGAATTGTTTAGATATTCATAACCAAGCACTGTATTCCACAGCCTGATTGTGGTGTTATGGCTCTCATGAGAACTGAATTTAGTAAATTTGATTACTGGTCCTACGTGTGACACAAAACCTTGAAAGATTCAAACCTCAAGTCAGGGATGACCAACCCATAAAGTAAGAACTATGACTGAATTTCTTCCCTCTGCTCCCTCATTCCCTTAAAGCAAATGGAATACTCCAAAACGGTGAAAACCAGAACAAAAGATGAGATCTATGTACCAGATAATACAGCTCAGACAAATACAACATTACACACTTTTGGCGAAAGCTCTGCAATCACCTCCAGAGAAATATTAGGTGTAGCTGCCTTTTCATCCCACCTGATTTTCAGTCAGCAAGTTCCACCACAGATTGCTTGGATAGTGAGGCAAATATCCATCCCCTGAGCAATTAGGAGCATTTTCAGTGACAATTTAATTCTGTGCAAGACAAGACCACCTGCTCTCTTACAGAGCCTCTATAGAACTAGATTAAATCAAATACTTTCACAGTGGAAGGGAATATTTTAACACTCCAACAGCTCTTTTCATCCCAAAAATACTAATGGAAAAAAAAAATCATATTCAACAGGCAGCAAAAAACTCACTGCACAAAAATGTACGATACTGTGCTCCCACAAACATGTGCAGAGCCCACATTTCCCAACACACTTGTTTCCAGTGTGAATAGACAGCCAGAAGGTTGCTGCTGGAATCTCCCAGTTCAGACTAACTCAAGTTGTAGGCTCATGGAAACACAGCACATACAGAATAATCACAGCAAGTATAATGAACTTAAGAAGAACAAAATCAAGGATCACAAGCAGGGCACAGAACTGTTTACTATTTATTATTTCATCTCCCTCATGTATGGGTCAGGGCCTTACAGACTGACCCTACAAATATGATGACAGCAACAGGCAACTCCAATTCAGATCCGTTTGTAGTTAGTGCTGTGTTTCAGCCCAGGGTCCTCCGAGGCATCACACTCTAACCTGTTACTCAACACATCAGTGGTACACACAGCTGCACATTCAACACAGAAGGGTTTGGGATGGAAGAGACCTCAAAGGTCATCTCATTCCACTCCCTGCCATGGGCAGGGGCACCTTCCGCTATCCCAGGTTGCTCCAAGCCTTGTCCAACCTGGCCTTGGACACTTTCAGGGATGAGGCAGCCACAACTGTTCCGGGTAACCTGTGCCAGGGCCTCACCAGGAACAATTTCTTCCTAATATCTAACCTAAATGTCCCCTCTTTCAGTTTGAACCCATTCTCCCTTGTCCTATCACTACAGTTCCTGATGAGGAGTCCAGGCCCTCTCCAGCTTCCCTGCAGCCCTTTCAGATCCTAGAAGCGGCTGTGATGTCTCCATACAACTTCTTCAGGCTGAACAGCGCCAGCTCTCTCAGTCTGTCTTCAGAGGGCAGATGTTCCAGTCCCCCCATCAACTTCATGGCCTCCTCTGGACTTGAAACACCCACAAAATAACTTCAACAAGCTGCACTTCACCAGCAAATAATTATTTTCTTTTACATAAATGCGTTATTCAACTGCTAACAGGTGGTAGCATTATCAGATATTTAAAAAGATGTTTTTGCAATGAGTGGCCTTCAGTTAAGGGACAACCAGGTCAAGACAAACACAGCTGCAACACCTCTCAATTTCACTGCATCAAGCACATAGCCCTGTCTGGGTGCTCAGACATCACATACCAAGGCCACAGCGCTTTCTCAGAGACTGAAAGAAGCAAGGCCTGACTCACCCAGGAGCAACTCCCATCCCACCAGCCTGTCCTGCGAAAGAAATCAATGGCCCCAGAGCTGCTCCTGGTGTCCTGGGAGGTGCAGGGGGTGGATCTACAACATTAAGTGCCTCTGTGCAGCTCACTGCACACCACACAGGACACGGACTGGCTGCCACACTGATTCCCAGGTGAGCTGAGAGTGAGGGAAGAGCACCTCAGTTCCATTAGAGAGAGCACGTGAGAGGTCTTAGGGTCCAGCATAGTTTTTTCAGAGGTTTATCAGTGAAATGACAGAGTCTGGGCAACAGTAGGGGATTTCTCCCACCCGGCCTGTAAAATTGGAGAATAAAGTCAGGGTCTTTGAGCACCAGCTGGGTTCTGGTCCTGGCATTCAGCTGTGTTACAGCTCCTTAAGGTGAAGTTACTAAGCACAAGTGCAGAGCTGGAACAAACACCTGCGACAGAAATGGAACAGGAGACGTCAAGAACAGTCACAGCATCTGTGCCGTGGGCAGCAGCCTCTTTTTCTGCAGCCACTTTCCACAAACCGAGGAGCACACAAGCACCTGGAATATCCTGTACTGAAGACAAGGGCGTCAATTCCTGCAGGTCTGGGCACTTTCACTGAAACTTCCCATTTGAGCGCTGTGTAAGCTCATGGATTCCTCTGGGGAGCACCTTGCTCCCTCTCCTCTCTCCCTGGAGGGAATGTCAAGCTCCTGCTCTGCCAAGATTTGTATTCACAGAACCAATTAGCTTGGAAAAGACCTCTGAGGTCATCAAGACCAACCTGTGACTGAACACCACCGTGTCAAGCAGACCATGGCACCGAGTGCCACATCCAGCGCTCCCTTAAACACTCCGGGGATGGTGACTCCACCACCTCCCTGGGCAATCCATTCTAATGTCTAATCACCACTTCTGTGAAGAAATTCCTCCCAATGTCCAACCTAAACCTCCCCTGGCATAGCTTAACACCGAGTGCTCTTGTCTTGTCGCTGGTTGCCTGGGAGAAGAGCCCGACCCCCTCCTTTCAGATAGCTGCAGATGGTGATAAGGTCGACCTGAGCCTCCTCTTCTCCGAGCTGTTCCCCCCAACTCCCTCAGCCGCTCCACATAGGACACGCACTCCAGACCCTTCCCCAGCTTCACTGCCATTCTCTGGTTGATCTATCGCTCAGCCCCACAGACAAGGCCATGTCTAAAACACGAATTAGCACCAGCTCACACCCCGCAGTGTCCAGGGCCAGACGGCTGCGGGCCGCCCCCTCCCGCACAGCAGCGCTGATGCCCTGTCACCAACCACGGCTACGAGTGTGAGAGCCCTGTCGCCTCCTCAAGGCACAGCCTTTGGGTTCCGGCCTCCCAGCAGACAGGCAGAGGGGCAGCGGGGCGGCGCCCCTGCCCCGCCTCAGCCCCGCGGCCTAGCGATGCCCCGCGGCCTCCTCCCA
>VZRN01004859.1:456871-475134 GCA_013397935.1 Dasyornis broadbenti | reverse complement strand
GAGACAACACCGGGAACGGCAGCGCTGCGGTCCCGGACCCTGCTCTGCTCCTGCCATTCCCTCCCCGCCTGTGCCATCCCGTCCCGTCCCATCCCATTCCTGACCGTGCCAGCCCATCCCCACCTGTCCTATCCCATCCCTGCCCGTGCTATCGTGTCCCCGCCGGTTCAATCCTATCCCTGCCCGTTCTATTCCATCCCCGCCTATTCCATCCCATTCCTGCCTGTTCCATCCCATCCCTACCTGTGGCCATCCTCTACCTGCTCACGCAATCCTGTCCTGTCTCTGCCATCCCATTCCTGCCCCTGCCGTCCCACTCCTGCTATCCCGGGCCATCCCACGGAGCCCCCACGCCTGGTCCAGCCCCCAGTCACATTGCTCTTGCCACAGTAAAGCAGCAGGAGACTCTGGGATGATGCAAGGACCAGTTAGTCAAGGATTAATGCAAAGAACATGCAAAGCTTGTTCCTTGAGCAGGGCCCTGCACAGCCCTTCCTGCTGCTTTTTGTGAGTGTCATTTTTGGGTAATACCTCCCAAAATGCAGCCTGCACCCAGCTCCTGGATTGGCTAGGTTTGCACACTGAGCCTAGAATAGTCCAAGGTTCACAGATCCCAGACCCCATTTCCCAAAGCCCTGAGTGTGAAATTCAAAATCAAGCAATGTCCCACATAGCTCTGTGTTCCTCCTCAGCTGGTTCTTGCTCTTTCCAGTTCTGTGTGTCTCATTTGTGCCTACATGAGTAGGCAGGAAGTGCTGAGACCGATGGAACTATCTGGTGGCTTCCCAAGAGCAGGGAACACGCTTCTTCACTGCGAGGCAGAATCTGCTGCCATCACCTCCGCTACACCAGCGGGCTGGCTGACCTCCAGCCTCTTCTCCTTTCAGAAGTTGGGATCATTTTCTTAAGAAAAAGCCCATTTATTTTAGGAAAAGAGACACAACCCATGGGGGAAGGATTTTAACTACAGAATCACAGACTGGGTCGGGTTGGGGGTGTGCTTAATGCTCATCTGGTTCCAACTCCCTGTCTTGGGCAGGGACACCTTCCACTAGACCAGCTTGATCAGAGCTCCATCCGGCCTGGCCTGGAGCACCTCATCACCTGAGATGATCTGTATGACCACAGCCACCTCATCATTTTCCAACCACGGTGGAAGCAACTTCTCCAGCCATACCCAGGGCTTTGCTTCTTCCTCTCTTGCAAACAGACCAGAGACTTTGGATTCAGGGAATTTTTCCCTCCTAACCCTGGCTGGGAAGACTTAGCGAGCTCAGCACCAGCCTCTCCCCAGCTGCCCCATTCCCGAGGCAGGTCGTGGGTCTGGGAATCACTCCAGCTGCCCCACGTGGCTCTCAGGGGTGCCCTGTTCTGAGCAGGCTTCACCCCCTGACCCTCCAGCTAATGCCAGATTCAAAGTGGCTGCAAAGCCAAACCTGAAGCCTAAAGCCGCCATTGCTGGGACACCTGCAGGGAGAAGCTGGAACCTTCCCTACCAGACCCAGCATGGTACTCGGGGCTGTGAGAGCTGAATTTTGGCAGCCTCAAGCGCTGGCAAGAGATGGACAAGCTTCCTTGGCCCTGGGCATGACCGGGGCTGAGGGACCAGGCTGCTGGGAGGGTGACAGCCAGCCCTGGTGCCAGAGCTGGCGAGAAGACATCAGGCAATGCTTGAAAGGAGGGAAATTACAGGCCTTAAACACTTCCAGAAACAAATTTCTGATGTAAATCTTCCTTTTGAGGAATAAAAAAAAAAAAAGCGAGGGAGTGATTCTATGCCTCCATCCCCCTACACCCCCCGCCCAAGACATACAGACACCTTCGCACACACACGTGCTGAAATTAGTTGTGACAGCTGAAATTCTCTGCTCGTCGGACGCTGTTTGACAGGGTAGTTAAAAAAAGGAGGAGGGAAAGGAAAAAAAAAAAAGGACAAGAAGAAGAAAAGGGAAAGTGGTTTGCTGTCGCACGGGGGAGGCAGAGGGGGGTGATGTGGCGGGGGGTTTCAAGTGATACAAGACACATAATTCAGCCTTCTTGGATTGCAAAAGCTCCTCTTACCTAAAGGGCCTGCTGCCTTTATTTTTATCCAAATGGCTCAATTACTGCAAAGCCCCACAGAGAAAATTATGGATGTTTGCCTCTATTTTTCTCCCCTTGTCTCGACAACTGTAGATATTTTGTTTTCCTTCTTTCCAGCTCTTTTTTTTTCTTTTTTCCCCCCCGCCCCCCCTTTTGGCGGTGCTTGTGGAGGGTAGAAGGTGGCTGGGGATGAAAATGGGGTATGGATGGGGAGTTGTGGGGGACCCGGGGTGAGGAGTGGGGTGCTGGCATGCGGTGGCCCTGCCACCATCACACACCTTGGTCCTCTCTCCATCTCCCCTGTGTCACCTCGCACCTCTGGCTCCTCACATCCCCTTGGTCCCCACATCCCCCACTCTTCTCTCTTTCTCCAGCCCTCTCTCCTTCTCTTCTCCCCCACCTCCTTCCTCTCCTTCCCCCTGCACTCCTCCCCACCACCCCCTCCCTGTGCCTCTCAAAGCCACCATAATAGCAGCTTGTTTGGCACTTCACTTGGTCTCAATGAGAAAATTCCCCTCTCTCCCTCTCTTTGCCTTCGTTATTTCCAAACCCTGCAATAGCTCCTTTGCTCAGGGCTGCGGGAAGTGCCCATTTTTCAACATTTTTCTTTGGCTTATGTTTGTCATCCTCTGAATTACCGCACCAGGGAGTCCAGTCAGCCCGACACCGGGCCCTGCTATTCATGCCTCTCCTGCTCCTTGAGATCATGTAGGGAGAAATTAGTTATTTATTTCGAGCACCACTGCAATGCACTTCCCCACACAAGTGTTTGTTTTGATCCCCTGCTGGAAAAGGAGCTCCACAGGGAGTGACGGCGCAGCGGCAGCACCGGGTCCGATGGGAGATGCGGTGAGGGCAGGGCAGGGTGTGGGAAGACCCAGGCATTCCTGGGAAAGCTGTGAGCATGGAGACCGTCAGCACGGTCCCCGCCATGCTGAGCTGCTTCTCTGCAGGTCCTGAGAGTTTCCAAGTGATCTTGTCCCATCAAGAAACCTGTGGTTTTATCTCTGGGTCAGACATATCATGGTGAGAAGGATCTGAGGCCACCTGGCACCGGGGGATCATCCCACCCCAAGGTGGCCATGACTGTACCAGGCAGGGTGACCCAGGAGTCTTTGCCAAAGGCTGAAAGGTTGGGCAGATTTTGTGGCTGGGGGAAGAAACTCTGCCCCAATACAGCCCATGGCCACTGTAAATGGTCCCCAGCTGCTGTCCCATCCACCCTATCCCTCTTCCTAGGGTGGCACCAGAGCAAGGGCAGCACAGACTGGGAAACATTCTCCAGCTCAGATATAGCCCCAGATGATGGGAGATGGGAAGGACACTGCCTGTCCTTGGAGACTGTGATTCACCTCCCTCCTCCTGTGCCAAGGTCAGGAGCCAGAGTGTCCTGTGGCAGTGGTGCTGTTGCAGACCAGGCTGGCATTGCTCCGTAGCCAGGATGCTGCCAATGCTCCTGAGCCCTTCTCCCTGTGGAGATGCCACAGCCAGGCACAGGCAGCACTGGCATTGGCACCAGCAGGCTACAGGGAAGGGGCCCAGGGAATTGCAGCTTTAAAGAAAGAAGAGGAGCAGCAGGGGGAAGAAAATGCAAAATTGGCCCAGTGGGTAGACCTGCTATTTAAGTGCAGTTCAGAAAGGAGCGGGAGGAATTACAGGAGAAATGATAGTGCCCTGACAGCTGCCATTTCCCACCGCCAGTCTCCCCTAATGGAGTCCTAATGTAGTGGTGGGCTCTTCGCTGACAGCCCAGCCCGAGACAGGGCTCGTCTTTGTGCTGGTGACAGATGGGACAGTCCGGCAACAAACCTGTAATCCTCTGATTTCTGCCGCCGCTGGCTCAGCTTAACCCCTTCTTCCCCCAGCACCCGCCTGCTGCCCAGGTGTGTAGCTGGCGTGGGGTCTGACTTGCCCACAGAGTCCCCCATGGCCCTGCAGCGGTGTCCGGGTCTGGCAGCAAAGCAAGGGAATGGGAATAGGAACAGCAAGCAACTGCCTGTGGCTCCCTCCGCATCACTTGGCTGCTGCTGGGGCAGCGTGGCAGAGGCTCATCCTGGTCACCGAGCCGGAGCAGGCAGCAGCACAACTCCCTGTGGGTCCCTCGGACTCTGTCCCATTCCCTGTGCCACTCTGTCCCTGTGACAATGAATTGCGCAGGTGAGTGTGGGCAGGTGAGCACTGGCAGGTGTGCTCAGTGCCCGCTGGGAGGGCTCTGGGCTACCTGCCCAGCACAGCACCCACCAGGAGCCTTCCCACTCTCTGGCACCGGTTCTGAACTTCCATGCCTGCCTCAAATTAGCCCCAAACCAGGGTGTGATTAGGTAGTTTTAAGCTAAAAGGTGTGACAGTTCCCCCCGCCCCCAAACCAAGCTGCTGTGGCTACATGTAGCTCCTGTACTGCTCCCTGGAATGCTGGGGGTGGCAGCAGGAAAAGCTGTCCAAGATTTTCTGCAGAAAAACAAGTGCAGCGACTCCACGCACTTGTCTGTCTGCTGGGGGAGCAGGCTGGGTCCTTTGGGATGCAAAGGCGGAGATCAACCACCTTCTGATCTCTTTTCCCATATCCCAAAGGATTCCTGGGGAGAGATTTTTGGATGCTTCTCCATGAGACAAAGGTCCAAACCTCTCTGCCTCCTTTCCAGCACGGAACGCCTCTCACTTGCACACTACCTGCCCTCAACAGGCACCAGGTCTCCATCCCCTCTGGTGAAACCCACAGGCAGCCCTTTAAGCTGTGAGGGACCTTTCTCCCATCAGCATGGGGCAGCCAGCTCTTCGGCCACAGAACCTTCAGCGCAGGATCACAGTCACTGAGCTAAAAGTCGCCTGGCAGGGTGGCACACATCTCGTTCCCCCCAAGCTCCCATTCCACAGCAGCTGCCTGCTGTCTTCCTGCCTGCTTTCCTTCCCAGGGAGGAATTAGATAGGACAGAGTCCAGGCAGCTCCGCTGGGTCCATCTGCTCATCCTTCCTGCTGCAAAGTGAGGGCTGAGCAGAGCCCTACTCCTAGCTCTGTGACCATCCTCTCCAGCTGATCCAGACCTACCCAGAGCTGTGGGGAATAGAAACATCCCAATCCCATATCCCTGCCCCACCACACCCCGTAGAGCAGCTGAGACCCCCAAGGGCCGATCCGAGTGGATGCTGAGGCTTCCCATCACCCTCAGATCATTGGGGAGCCGCGGTCCCTGGCAGCATTAGACCCTCCTTGGCAGGAAAGCGCAATGCGGCGCGCGCGGGTCCTCGGCACAATTAGCCAACAAGTGGCTGTTTTGTGAGGGATTGTTGCTGATGTGTTTTAAGTGGCTTTCTGAGTGGAAAATGTGAGGCGCTGGAGAGGCTGGCAGACAAAGAGGGGGATGCATTAGGTTTTATTGGTCTGCTTCGCACACATCTGACATCACTCCACGGAGCAAGTTCTGCCTGGCTTTAGGGAAAATGAAAAATAAAGCAAGAAAAAAGGGCCGAGGGTACAGGGGCAGGGGGAGAGCCAGTGATTCAAGCAGGCAAGTGGGGGCTTAATAGCAGGAGACACTGGAGCAAACTGTGTCAACCAGATGGGACCCGGGTGCCGCGGGAGGAGAGGGGAATTAGCCAACCCGCGCTTTGTTCCCGCAGAAAGCGTGGCCCTCTCCCCCCAGGAGCTGCCTACACGTGATATAATACAGCCCCTTTCAGCCACTAAGCTGGCCAAGGACAAAAGTCACCGATAAATAGCGAGAGGGCGAGGCTAAAAGCAAAAGGCAGAGTTGCTAAGAGCCCTCCCGCTTTCTCCTCAGGCTGCCCGAGCTGCTGGGCATCTGCCCCGGCTGTCAGTGCAGGGACCTGTGGGCATGGCCATGGAGCTGCTGTGGGACAGGAGGGGTTTTGGAGGCATGGTGCCTTCAGCAGGGGTGATGGAGCCTGTGGGGTGGCATTGGAGCATTGTCCATGTGTTCTTTGCCTTGATTCCCCGAGCCAAGCCATAAAAGCAAGAGCCCTCATGTCTCAGGCATCTCTCAGTGTGCACCAAGAAGGGCTGGAGGCTGTCATCCCAGCCAGGTCTCTCACAGCTTGGGCATATTAAGATGATCTTCATCCTTCGCCATCACTTCCAGGCTCCTATAGAAATACCCCCAGCACCAAATCGAACAGTTCAAAAATCCCTCATCCAGGCCCAAACACCATGAGCGAGAAGCAGATCCTCCAAAGCAGCCCCACGCCTGCTGGGTGTGGGGGCTTGAAGGCTGAAGCCATCCCAGCTCCTTAGGTTTTGAACCCAAAGACGTCCTGAGCACTGTGCCTCAGTGCAGATCTTGAGACCCACAAACTGGAAGGAGAAGACCCCAAACATCTCTGGTCTGAGCTGGCAGCCCTGATTTAGGATCTTCCTCCACTCCCAATCCCTAGAAATGATCCAGCCCAGCCAAAGATTAAACCAGCCATGGGGCTGTGCAACCAAGCAGGACCCCCCAGTCCCCTCCTTTCCCTAGAGGGATCTTCGTTGCTCTTGCAGAAATATTGATCCAGATAAACCAGGGAGACACATTAGGTGCCCCGGGGAGGGTCAGGAGATCAGCGGCTCAGCTGGGCCCCCACTGCCCACAGGGTCTGACTATGCAGGACCAGGATGGGCAAGGGGAGAACTCAGGTCCTTGGGAAGCCCCTCACGCCATGGAGGGGGCCAGGGCCAAAGTGCTTTAGCCAAGGGGAGGTAAAACAAATCGATGAGGGGCCGCCGTGACACGCTGACCCCGGCACCGAGCTGAGGTTTTAACGCGTGACAGTAAATCTGGGCAGGGGGCTTGGAGGCAGATGGCTGGAGGGGGAGGTGAGAGAGGGATCTTACTGGTGGGACAAGGGAAGGGCAAGTGCTCCCAAACTGAGCAGAGGCCGGCAAAAGCCCTAGGAAAGGAAGAACAGCTGGGAGAGGGGAGCTTGGAGGCTGACATGGGGATGGGTGATGCCTCTGCCATGAGCAGGATGCCCCTCATAGCAGAGGATCACTCCCAGTGGTCCCTTCCTGCTGCTGCACCTGCCTGGCCCAAATCAGAGCAGAGACACCTCAAGGCTTTCTCCAAACCCCTTTCCACGCAGCTGAGGGGAAGCATCCCTTCTGAACGGAGGTCTCAGTTTCCAGCCCTCAACCCCTCATTCCCACCTCCCACCTCTCACCCCCCGCCAAAGCCAGAGCAGAGGGCAGGGAGGCACCAACGGCCGCGGATCCGGTTACCTGCAGCCAACAAAACCTACCTGTCCCTTCCCAGCCATTCCCCCTGCCCCCTCTCCAGGGGGATGGAGCAGAAGGACCCCCCTGGCCCTCCCCGAGCATCACCGACTCGCTGCCTGCCATGATCGAGTGACCAGATGGACGGTGGGCTCACACCGCAGCCTCCTCTGTGGGTCCCTTGTCCCTCCCTGAGCCGGCTGAGCTTTGACGCTCTGTCCCTCCGGGGCAGCCTTTGTCAGGGGCGTGCAGAAGGGCCCCTGTGTCCCTCTGATCCCCGCCGGCCCCACAGCAGCGTGTTCCTGGCTGGGGCATAAAGCTGGCTTTCAGGGACCCGGCGTCGGGAAACTCCCGGGGAAGAAGCAAGGGAGCTTCTTGTTAAACGGGGAGACAAAGCCACCTTGTTAAGGGGTTTACAAAGGCGACCATCTCCCCCTTGCCTGGGAAGCTCACGACCGGTGGCTCCCAACCTCATCGGGGGGATGGCTTTCCCTTGGAAAGATGGGAACATTTAACAACTGTGCTGTGCTGCAGCCCTGTGACCTGTGTGCGGAGCCCAGGGCGCCTTCTCCGCTCCCATGAACCACTCAAAGCCACATCTCCAAGGCAAAAGGGGAACAAAACGCTCATCGTGGGGAATCCTGTGGTTTTCCCATGAGTGCGCCAGTGTCCCTGCTGAGGGGACATCATCCAGGGCTAGGGAACACCATCTGCACAAAATGACGTGATACTGGGTAGCACAAGATGATTTTCTGTCCTTCCCTTGGGAGAGGTGGTGTGGGGTCCTCTCCTGCACACCCCACAGATGGGAGATGGAGCCCCAGGAAGGGATGTGATATGGACACTCCCACAGGGCACAACCACACTAGACCTCTCTGCTTCCCTCTGGCAAAACATCATCTTTTTTGCTTGCGTGGACCCAGTGATCCATTTTTTTGCCCAACAAAATTAAGGAAAAACCCAGCAGCCCCACAGCTGCTCTGTCTCTCCGGAAATTTTCTCTTAAAACCCATCTATCCTTACTGGCTTTTGCAGGAAAACTCCCTGCCCCCAACAAGGTTAGCACAAACTTTGGCATGACTTTTTTTTGAATGTGATGGTCACTCAGCCTCTGATGGGCCCCCACCAAGCCCTTGGGCTCCCCATTTTACTGCCCACATCTGGGGACTCCACGCACCATGGCCATATCTGAGCCCCTGGGATGTGCTGCCCACACCTGTGCATTGTTCACAGCTGTTCTTGGCAATTCATGCTAAAAACCACATGCATATTAAACCTTAAACCTGATAATTACCTCTGCCTCCAGAGAAACAGGAAAATGTATTTTGCCATTGGGATGCAGCAGGACGTGATAGCCAGGGGTGGCTAGTCAGCTTAAAAAAACAGGACACCCCTGGGCCCAGAGCTCATCTGGCTTTAACACACAACGGGAAGGGGAAGACCTGGCTCTGCAGCAATCCTGAGGGATGGGCTAAACAGGACAAGTTCCAGGTGGGGAGTGCCTCCAAGCAGCAAGTGTGATGCTAAAGAAACCAAATTAACAGCAAGGAGCTGCCACCCTTGCTTTTCCCTGCCTCCCACCCACGTGTGCAGGTAGCACTTTGGGAGTCCACATCCCTCCTGGCATCATCTCCACATCCTCCTCCTCCTCCTCTCCCGGGGGAAATGCCACCTCTTCAGGACACATCACTTTCTCTTCTTTGACCCAACAAATGTGAGCTGCTGTGGCCACCTCTGCTGTGTGGTGACACTGGCGGTGCCAGTGCTTTACTGGGAAGCCCCAGACACAGCTCTGTGCCCCATGGGGCCAGGCTGGAGGCAGCTCTCCCTCCCCAGGACAGCAGCAAATTGGAGTGCTACAGCTTTAAAGACATGTGTCTGCTCCTTGGCAGGGTTGGTGGCAGTGGAGAGAGCCAGAGGACACCTGCAGAGATCCTGTACAGCTGGGGAAGATTAGCCTTTTCCACTAGACAAGACCCATTACCATGTTCCAATATACCATCACTTCCGCTAGGAGAGCCTGCAGATGAGATATCGATTGCTGTGACCCTGGACAAGCCCTTCACTGGAGCCTGGGAGGGTGGCAGAGCAGCCCCATGGCAGAACTCATGGTGCAAAGAGGGGGAGCAGTTTCCCAAAGGCATCCCCAGGGACCTGAGGGTGACAGGGGGCTGCCTCAGAGCAGGCTGAGCTGGAGTGATGGGTGATGCTGTGGGGGGATGCACAGAAGAGCTTCAAATCCCAGCAGTGACCCAGGTCCCTTCCCAGGGTCCCTCTGGGCTCTTTTCAGTGCAGCTCTGTGCTGCGAATGGAGAGGCCCCAGCCCATATTCACTGTCCTTACAGCCAGGTGGGTGCTGCAGAAATAAGCACCCTGAAAGCCCAAAATATTCCCCCCAAAATGTCGCTGCTGGGGAGTTCCAGGTGGTTCAGAAGTTGCTCACACAGTGCCACTCACCCCCTGCTTTTCGCTCCTGGCAGTCCCAGCCCTGAAATACCTCCCTGAGACACAACGGGGTGGAAGGACACCAGGAAACTGGGAAACCACCAGATCCTGGGAACTGGGAGGGCTGATAGCAATTAAGTTAGCAAAGTAATTAAACATGTGATGTCTGGTTCATAGCATCCTATCGCTGCAGCCCCAAGGAGAAGCGCAGGCACTTTGGTGACTCTCCTCTAGCCTTTGATCCCATGATTTTTCAGAGGTTTTTTCCTTCTCCAAGACTTGCACTGGGTTTGACTTGGCTTTTTGAATACACTGAGCTCTGCCTCACCAGCACAATCCATTGGTAGCCCAGTTGGAAGCAGCAGCTGGAAGCTGACACACAATGCTCCTCCAAGGCTCATCAGTCATATCCATCACTGCCTCTGAGAGTATCCCTGTGCTTCCTGAGGAGCTGGAGGTGCTGTGGTAGAGCATCCTCTACCCTGAGCCTAAAGCCTCACTGGACACTCCAGTGTCCAGAGAGACAGAGGCAGCAGTCACCTCATCAGATCTGGGCTCCGAACGGCTGCGGTGCGAGTGCTGCAGGATATTCCAGGACTGAGAGTTAAATGGCTTTTTCCAGCTGATGATTTAAGCACCAAGGTGGCCCAGCTGGCCCAATGAGCCCTCATGGAGCTTTTCCAGCATTTCTCAAGCTTTGGGGCACAAGAAGCTTCTGCTGAGACACTGTTTTGTTGTTGTTTTGCTTGGGTTTTACCCCCCAAATAAAAGACATCAGCTCCTCATTACTCCAAGTTCTTTCAAACTCCACTTTTCCAATGGAGACCTCTCCCACAGTCAAGGATGGGCACGGGAGGGAACTCTCACAGCTTCCAAGGCTACTCGTTGTCCCATGGGCCAGCACAGCATGTGTCCCTGGTGTGTGGGAGGGAAGCAGCTAGCTCTGTTCCCGTTATTTTGTGGATGATGCCCCAAGAGATGGCTCCTGATGAGGTTCCAAGTCCTTTCACTCGCCTGAGAATGGGCTGCGGGATGAATAGGTCGGGCTGGACACAGGGAACAACCTCCTGACCACCAGCCTCATTGTGGGGCTCCAGGGCACTGCTCCTGCAGCACGCCCATGTGCAGCTGCACTTGCAGCATGGACTTGCAGCTGGAAGCAATGGGATGAAGGGAATAGGGTGACCCTGCAGAGCATCCCCCCTCCCTGTAGCCCACAGGGGTTGGACAGGCTCCACCAGCCCAGAAAACCATTTCTCTCCCCTTGCCTGACAGCCCTCTGCTGCTTTCTTCTCCCAAGATGGTTGCTGCCAGTAATAGCAGGGAAAGTCACATCCAAGCTGGGAAAATAACATGTTATTTTCCCAGCTGTGATGTCAGAGCTTGTCACACTCACTGGCTCGGCAGCAGGGTGGGCAGGGCAAGCCTGGACGTCCCCAAATGGCCGCTTGGCCGGGCTGTTCCCAGGGACTGCTAAAATGTGCCCCTTTTAGGGGGCAGCTCCACTCTTGCTCCCCAAATGCCTAGGAAAGCAGCACATTCCTGCTGCTGGGATGGGGCTGCCTGGCTCCCTGCAGTCACTCTGGATACCACAGGAAGCAGCGTGGTGGGTGCACCCCAGCTCCAGGGAACGTCTCTGCTCCTGTCTTGGGGACACCCAGTGTGGGAACATCCCAAACCGTGTCCTTCCCCGCTGCCAGCAATGCAGAGCAGCAGCACATTCCGAGTGTTTGCACGGTTAAGAGATCCAGTCCTTTCCTTTCCTCTTTGCTTTCCCCCTGCTTCCACCACAGCTCCGGATTTCCCTCGCTGAGCCATCCCTGCCTCCCAGCCAGGTGCTGCAGCCTGAGCATCGGGAACAGAGGGACCTGCATCCCTCCAGGCACGACGGGAGAGGGACCCACTGCCCAGCCCGGAGCGAGCACTCCTTTCCTTCTCACCTCCTGCAGCAACACATTCAGAGGATATTTTCCCGCATTTTTGCCTTTCCCAAACCTGCTCTTTAAAACTCACCAAAACACAGCAGAAGAAATTAAGCCCCGTTAACCCTTAACCACGCAGCTCAGCCCTCCAGCCCGGCGCCGACATCCCTCGCTCCCCACCTTCCCCACAAGGTACCACCGACCCCCCCACGTCCTTCGCAGCCACTTAATCCATTACCAACTTCACAAAGCCGGGCTGGGGGAAGCGCTGGGCCAGAGGAGCAAACAAACGAGGCAGGAATAAAGCCCGGCTCTCAATGCCGGACCCCGCGCGTGGCTGGGGGTTTATTTCTTTCCCCACTTCTCTTCCGATGGACAAACCCATTTTTTTTTTTTTTTCTCCCCTGATTGCATTTCACTTGCAGCCCCATAACAAAGCCGTCACCTCCACCGCCACTCCGCTCCAGGGAGACGAGTTACAATTACAAATTGCCACCACAATTAGTGCTACTTCTTAGAGAAATTAGAAAGGGGAGCGGGAGGCTCGCGTGCGATTGATTGCTATTCATCCTGCTTTACGGTGACCTTGCTCTGGAGACGATGATATTCCTTCAGCCTGGAAACCGGGATTTAAAAAAAAAAAAAAATTAATTGTAAATTAACAGTAATAACACACATTTCCTTTCAATTAATTTAAGCAGAATGAGGGGGCGTGAAGAGCAGGCATTTGTTAAGGCCTGTACAGTTTAATTATTTTTTTTTCCCACGAGATAATGTAATTAATTTATCTTAGAGGAGTGGGGGGGCATGGAGGAACTGGGAAAACAAAGCAGTTAACAGGCAATGGAAAAATTAAGAGCCCATTATGTAAATGCAGCGTGTTTTACAGCCCTGGAGTTGGGGGGGGGGGGGGGGGGGGGAAAAAAAAAAANTCTGAGAAATAAGTAAAATAACGAGGCTGGCTGTGCTGGGGAAGGCTGCAATTAAGCAGGGCTGGTACTGGGGGGGGGCTGGTGGCACCCCACTGTTCAGGGGAAGCTTGCAAAGGGCGCTTGGTGCACTCCCAGAGCCTGAGTGAGGAAGGGGAACAGCTCTGGGGTGCTGGGGGCCTTTTCCCCACCCACAGGAGACGGTCCTGATCGGCCCCACAGACCTCAGCGAGTTGATGTTGATGAAGCCGGTGGCGTCGGCGGGCTCGTAGTCCCCTTGCACGTTCATGCTGAGGAGAGAAAGGCACCGTCACTGCCATGGGATTCCTGGGGGGAATGTGGGCTGCCCTTTGGGAAGGGAGTAGATGTGGGTGACCCCAGACCTGGCTGCTCCCTGCTGCTGCTGCCCCCTCATCCACTGCTGGCTCGCAGGGCTCAGGTCAGGGTCCCTGCCAGCCCCTGGGGAAGGGGCACACGGTGCAGGAGCGGCCCAGGCTCCACAGGCCCTGCTAGAGACACAGCCCCAAATTTCCCTCTGTGGTCCCTCATGTGCACCCTTTCTCCTCGTGCTCTGGCACTACGCTGTCCCAGAGTAATCCTACAGGTATGGCTGTCCCATGGCAGGCAGGGACATTGCTCTAGAAAAGGGATGGGATCCTGGGCAGGAGATCCTGGGCATGGAACAGGACATCCTTGGCACTGGAGTGGGGGTTTATGGCTGCAGCAGCAGCGCAACCCTGAGCACATCCCCTTTCCCAAGGCAACAGCCGCCCACTGAATCCCAACTCTGACAGTTTCCTACATCCCCAAAACACACGGCTCGTTTCCCAGAAACCGCAAACCTTTAAGGAGGAAGTGGAGGGAAATAAAGAAAAAAAAAAAAAAAAAAGAGTTTACAACGATTTTACCTCCCCTGACGGGCTACAGAAAAACCTCTGTGCTTTTATTTTTGCTCATTCGAGTGGTTCTGACCTGCTCTATAATTACGTTACTTTCTACCTACTGTGCAGAGGCATTTCCACACAGCTCTGCCTCTCACAGCTTTCTCTCGGGTTCCTGTGACGCCGTCACTCAAAGGCTTTCAAACCAGCGATGTAGAAATCAAAAAGAAAAGGAAAATGGTTGGAGACGCAGGGAGAATAAGTGCCCCTGCTTTTCTCTCCCTCTCTCTTTTTCCTTCATCCCACCCCCCTCCATCCTCCTTTTTTTTCTTCCCTCTTTTTTTTCCTCTTTTTTTTTTTTTAATACTTTATTCATTTAATCTCTCCAAGTGAGAGTGCGAAGCATAATGAAGGGTTGGGACGGATTATTAGGAGCTGTTGATTTTGAGGGGGAGGGAAGAGGGGGAAAAAAGCCAGAGAAGAGAAAGAGAGAAGATAATTTGACATTTACTCCGACTGATCTAAACTCATTTGGGTGTATTTATGGCTTATAAAGTGTTTAGAGAGATTGAAAGGGGTTGAGGGAGGGCTGAGGGGGGAGCGAGCAAGCGAGAAAACAACACGAAGGAAAAGGGAAAAGCCTGAGGGAAAAAAACAATATTGACTTGAAAATATGGCTCATGCTTCAGCTGGATGCTGGGCTGGGAGGATGGTGTCACCTGTGCCACTGGGAATGGGATGGGATGGAGTGGGATGCGATGGGATGAGATGCAACAACATGGGATGGGATGCTCACTGTCACCACTCCTGTCCACCCTGGCCCTCCAAACCCCACTCACCTCACCAGCTCCTCGTTGTAGAGTGACCGTGGGGACTCTCTGCCCAGGACGTAGACCTGGCCCTTGAAGACGGAGAGGCGGACGGTGCCCACCACCGGCTCCTGCGAGCGCCCGATGCACTCCCGGAGGAACTCGCACTCGGGGCTGTGCCAGAAGCCTGTGGGGAGGAGATGGAGTCAGTGGGAGATAAACACAGAATTGCGGGTGATCAGCTCCCAGTCCTCCAGGAAGGGGATGAGCCATTCTCCCCTGTGATGGGCAGAGAAGGGATCTGCCCCAAAGGGCCAACCCCAGCTTGTGGACTCTGCTCATTAGGATGCAGCCCCACAGCAACACTTCACCCCCCAGCAGCTCTGGCAAGAGAAACCCATTCAGCGATGGGGGCCCCAATGGGGCAGTCACCCCAGCGGTTCCCATTCCCCATCCCAGAGCGATGCAGAGCAGAGCGCTCCCCCCAGATCCCACGGCCCAGGCTGACATTGGGGCTGCATTGGGCTGTGTTGTGGGGCACAGGTGTCTTGGCTCCCCACCTTCTCAGCTCCCCCAAGGTCAGCGAGGCTCAGCTTGACCCAACTGCCACTTGTTGGGAAGTCTGACTTGTCCCCACTGTGGTCCCTGCACGAGGGGCTGGTGGGAAGCAGATGGCACCCGTGGAAAACTCCATCTAACCCTGACCAGGGCAAGCGCCTCTCGCTCCTGCCCTGGCCCCGGTGGAGACGGCAGCCCCTGGCAGCCCAAATCCCCCGAGCTGAAGCCCAGGCTGAGTGTTGGGGTGATGTGCAGTCATTCCATAGCCCCCAAAACACATCCTGAGGTAGCAGCTGTTGGCATTGCAGGTGCATGGCGGAGCCGCGGTCCTGCCTGCCACCCCTCATGCCCCCTCCTGTCCCTAAGCAGGGTAATTAGCCAGGGAGCCCTCGGAGACCTGGAATAAAGCCTGGGAGATGTTGAAGGAGATAGAGGTGGAGAAAGAAAGAGCCCATTCACTGCCCTCCGGTCATCCCCGCGTTTTATCTCTCCCATCTCGCACCGGTGCCCTCTCACCTTTCCCTTCCCAGCTGGGCTCTGGGGCCGAAGTCATTAAAGAAACAAACAATTTCTTTTGTTGTTTGGCCTCGCCAGCCCCTGAGCAGGGCCGTATCCTGCAGCCTTGTCCCCGGGGTCTGTGTGGCCCTAGCTCCAAGGCACGGCACCCCAGACCTGCAGCCCCTCACCACCAAACCCACCTCCCTGAACGGACCCCCCTCAGCTGCTCCACCACAGTGAGGCCGGGGTGGGGGGCGGCTTGGGGACCCCTTCCCAGGGATTTCAGGGACTCCTTCCCTGAAATCAGCACTGCCATGCCAGTAGGAACCCCGGCTCCAGGCAAATACACTCCTTTTTTTGGTAACCACCCTCCAGGTACAGCTCTGCAAATATCAGGATTGATGTAAAAATCCCTGTAAAAATAACCCCCAGACACATTAAAATAATAACCAGCTGCTTAAATCCTGACTCTGACAGCTCCAGGTGGGAGGAACCATCCCCCCCTCCTGACCCCCCACTGCACACACTGGAAGCGATCCCCTTTAATGATCCTTCCAACCATCCTGCCCTAATCACGGCGCAGGCAGGGGGACAATGGCATTTCCGCACCTGGAAAGGACGGGAACTGTCTTCAAAGCTACTCCTCCACAATGGGATCAATAGGAACAGGGGGAAGATAAACACTAATTCTCCTAAAAACTGGACTAGCTGCAATAATGAGGTGTTAAAGGAAGGTGAGCTTGAAAGCCTGGCTTCCGACACGGGGCGGAGGGCCCACGGGTGCTTATTGCACCCTGTTGGGGTTGTTCCTTGGACTCAAGATTGGCTGGCAGGGAAGTCTAGGACCAGGCTGGGAATCCCTGGGTATCCAACATGTGGAGCCAGGGAAATAGCAGCCTTTGCCTGGCAAAGGTGGGGAAGGAGAAGTGAAACCACGATTCCCTGAGTGGCTCTTTAACTTGGTGGCTGCACAACAAGCAAGTGGTTATAAAATAAGCAAAAAAACAGGTTTATGCCTGAACTAAGGAAAAAAAAAAATAGTGAAAATAAAGGCAGCCCAGGTCAAAGTCTAATAAAAATGGCCAAAGACAAGAGTGGCACCAGAGAGTGAATGGGGTCAGGGGCTGTGATCCAAGAGGAAGGTAACAGAGGCTTCTACAGCTCCTGTCAGTGCCCTAAAATATGATTTTAAGCAGCAAAGGGGCTCAGGCATTAAATGCCAGTTGTTGAGGAAGATGCAAGAGGAAATGTCCTTGGAGGGGAAGGTGACAAGCATAGGCACGACGAGCTGCATGGGAAGAAACAGCCTGACCCAGCCCTCCTGGATCTGCTGCTGCCTAAAGCCTGAGCTCCCAGAGTCAGATTGTTTCCAGGGTATCTTCTCATGGAAGACCCCATAGGAATCATGCCAGCCCTGAAAAGTCATGGGAGGAGGAGCTGGGAGGCTGAGAAATCAGAACTTGTAAACAACAAATCTCCCTGGTGTGCGGTCTCCAGGGATGTCAGCTCTGAACTGAGCACCCAGGTGTGGGCAGTGGGGTTTTGAGCCCACTCAGGGCATTTTGGGCTAATCCTACTTCCTTCAACTTAGCACCAGAGACTGGGTCGGGATGGATCCACGGAGCAGCACCCACGGCAGTGCTGATTCTTCCCCACAGGAAGCCGTTCCCTGTGGCACAGGGGAAATGCTGAACTGAGACTCCTCAAACTCAACCCACGATCTGGAGCTGCGGCTGCTCCTCAGGCCTAAGGGCACGGGGCTTCCCTGCTGTCCCTTGCTGCCTCGGTGAGCCAGTGTCCCCTCATCCCTTACGGCTCCCAGCCCTCTCCAGGCAGTGCTGTCCTGTCCCAGACTGGGAGCCCCAACCCGCAGTGCCCCTGTGTGGGCTGTGCCCCACATAGCACAGCCAGGACCCTTCATCCCACACCCCTGGCACCTCGAGAGTCCCCTGTGCCACACTGCCAGGGCACAGGGACAGCTCTCCAACTTCAAACTCTGTGGCAGGGCTGTGCCGCAAGTTTGAGTGCCTCATATCCCGGTGTGCATGGGGCGAAGGCAGGCAGAGGTGGAAGGGGTCGGGGGTGAGAGCTGGGGAAAGGTGACAGGAGAGGGGACAAAAGGAGGGCAAATTACATGCGAATGTGCTTCTTGAGGTGAGGTGGTGGCACTGGGCTGGAAGAGACGCCATGAACAAGCCCTCATGGAAGATGGTTTGCCTCCCAAAGGCAGGCACAGAGCTCCCTCGGCAGGAAAGTAGGCACAGTGTGCGGTTTTGCTCAGCCCAAACCCAACTTTCTCCCCAGGAGTAGCCTCAAAATCCACATCTGAATTTTACAACCAGTGGGACCTGAAACCTCCAGAAGCAGCAGCGAGGGAGGATGAGGAGGAAGGCTATGAAGATGCTGCAGAGGCAGGACTGGACTGTACGTACCATTATACACCAGCTCTGAGAATTTCACGGAGAGCCCCTGCTTGATTTTCCGCACTTCCCGGTCCATGGTGAAGGCCTCGATATCTAAATGCGCGTGGTATAGGATCGTTCCTGCTGGGGTCTCATAGATACCTAGCCATTTTTCCAGGCAGGGGGAAAAGCAGAAAAAGAGAGAGAAACGAATGAGACCAAAACTGTCAGCAAATGACAAAAAATAATGACTTGGCTGACAGAAGGAGCTGTGGTCGAGCGCATTCAGTCTCAGCTCGCTGTAAAATGCATCTGTCATTATATTCACGCTGGGGCCGAGACAGTCCACTCCGCACCTTGCGGAGAAAATTTCTAGATTCCCCTCTTTGAAGAGGCACTCTGACGAGGCTAAATGACAGGGTTTGGGAACCGATCCCCCCACCCATTCGTGCCCAACGGTCTGCGGCTGAAAACCTGTAATTAACAGAACGAGCGGGGCACAGGCGCGGGGACTGCAGGGCCTGAAATACC
>VZRN01004859.1:398305-456754 GCA_013397935.1 Dasyornis broadbenti | reverse complement strand
CCCCATTGCACAAGGCCTGGAGATGGAGGATGTTTAATTATTTCAGCAAGCTGCTCCTTTGTTGCAGCCGTTCAGCACTTGTTTTGTGCATAATGTGGTTATTTGGTGTTTAAATACTGAGTATGGCCGTGCAGTGCTCCCATCTGGGTTGGATGCAGGTGGAAATATCATGGGGAAATGTTGAACTGGTCTGGCAGTGAATACATGATGGGAAAGGCTGTAATCTGTCCATGGTCAGGGCTGCTCCACCAGCATGTCGCTGTCCCCTTCCTGCCTACAGGGATGGTCCCTTCCCAGCGGTGGGCATCTGCTATGGCGCAGTCATGGGAATGGCAAAGGGCACAATGGAACCCTGTAGGAAACTGTCCTCACTGAAGGGGATGTATCCCCAGCCAGCCCCAGTCCCGAGTGAGAGTGAGGGGAGCCCAGAGGGCTCAGAACTTCACCAGGCTCTGCTCTCTCAGTGCCCTGGAGAGTGGCACAGGCTCAGCATGTCCTGTCCCAGTGTGGCCACAGTCCCACAGGGACAACAGGACAAAAAGCACAGCAGCCCAAGCCTCTCCCATCAGACCTCATCCCAAGCAGTGTCCATGATTTCAGTATCCTACAAGGCACAGAACACGATCCAGCTGTCCCAAAGGAGAGCCAGCCCCTCCTCTTCTGCCATCCCAGTTATGTTACAGCCCTGTCCCTGAGGCAGCTCAGGTGTTCACCAAACATCAATTCCCTCAGGGCTGTGAGAACAGACAGTTAACACCAAACCTCAGCTGTCCCCATGAGCACAGTAGTGGCACAGGGGCACAGAGAGCTGCTCTATGTCCCCTCCAGCCCCTGACCGTGGAGCTGAGCCTACCACTAACACAATTAACATTGACTCTCCTTCCCCTTAGGAAGTGTTAAAGCCAATTTGGGCTGAAGATCTGGGGACATGCCTTGACCCCCACCTCCTGCCCATCCGCAGGTGGTGGAGAACAGGACCAGAGTGTGTCAGCCGGGGCAGAGGGGAGGGCAGCTGACAGCCACTCTCCAGCCTCGCTGCTGCCGAGGAGACAAGAGACACCTTCAAAGTGACACTCGCAGCATCTCCAAGTGTCTAATTTCATCGCCCCGTGTTTACAGGAAAAAGACAGAGGTGTCAGCACTGCAGCCCGACGATGCTTCAATCACCCCATAATTACTGCTGGGGAAGGGGGGACCGGAGCAGGGGGGGACATGGAGGGGGGCAGCCAAGGAGACAGCTGCCGCTACTTAAAATTTTCTAATTTGTAACCTCGGCTGTCACTTCACCTCCATCCAAGCAATTTTACTGTGCTGAGTGCAGGCTGTCACTCCCGACGTCATCCGTGGGACAGGAAGGGATGTGGTGCCTTCCCGAGGGGAAGGGCAGGGCGATGCCATGCCCATGGGAAAATGCTGCCCAAATTCCAACCCCTGACCCAGGTCCGAGGCTGAGCTTGGAGGCTGAGTTTGGCCTGGTATGTGTTCATTACAGGGAAACGGTTTTCCACTTTCCTCCTCCATCAGCTCAGTGCATCGAGAGGAGGAAAGAGAAGAAGGAGGAGAAAGCCAAGGGGAGGAAAAACCCCAGCCGACGGCAGCGCTCTGCTTTTGGCAGCGGCCAACCCCTCCTTCCCTCTTCCTCCCCACTGATTTCATTTACTTCACTTAATTAGCCCCCCTTCGGAGTTAAAAAGATAATTTGATAATGAGGATGTGAAAGGGAGGGAGAGGCAGGGCCGTGCTCCTGCTGCAGCCCGGAGCTCCCGGCCGAGCCAGGTCCCCCGAGCGGCTGGAGCGCCACTCCCTGGCACCCCGTAATTACCCACCCTCCTCCCACTAAAACAAATATGGCAAAAACGAGTTAATAGGGCTTAAAAGGCTGCTGCGGGTATGTTCAGCGCGCCCCTCGCCCATTAGGCCTTAACGAAGTTCAATTAGGAGCTTAGTAAAAATCAATGCAAATGAATTTTTCTCTTCTCTGACTCCCTGGGACTGGGGGATGAGGGAGAGGAGGCACCTCTGCTGCCACCTCCACGACAGGGAAAGCTCTGGCCATGGTGCTGCCTGTGCCTCAGTTTCCCCTGCAGAACCCCAAATCCGCAGGGCTACCACACACTGCTGGGATTTAAGGGATTGTCTCCTCCAAGCCCAGATCCCATCTTCTGCACCATTGATCCTAAGCCCATCTGGGGTCCAAAATGCTGCAGCAGTGGTGGGATCACCCTGAGCTGCCCCGCATCCCAAAAGCCCAGAGGGAGGCAAGTATCCCCAGCACCCTCCTGTTCTGGCCTGCTCCCATCCCAGCTCTCCATCTCTCCCACAGGACATCTCTCAGAGCAGATTTCTGGGAGATTTCTCTTAATCCCAAGAAGCCAGCTGGGGCAGGATGCTGCTCAAAGCAAGGGGACCCCAAGGTCTCATCCCCACAGGGGGCTCACCCTGCTGTCCCCAGAAGCCCCAGTCCTCCCGTGTTCGCCGGCGCACAAACACGGCAGCGATCGCTCGGCAATGTCACGCGGGAGATAGACATGACAGTTAAATGGGGTTTAGAGAAATTATTAAATGCTGGAAGGGTCACTAGAGCGTGTCAGTGGCTCTTAAAAAAAGAAAATAGATTTTGACAAATTACTCAGCATCCCGCATGCAAATGTGCAGGCTGGCATGCTCTGATCGGGGTTTTTTCCTTCCTTATTTTGGTTTTAATTTGATTATTCAAACTCAGATCAAATGATTTGGGGTTTTGTTTCTTGCCTTTTGCAGTAGATGCTGGTGCCCTGTCATGGGGAAGAAGACCGCAGGCTTCATCTTACCAAAATATTTGCTGTTGCCCTGCACAGAGGGCAAGTTTAAGGAAAGGGAATGTCTAATTAGGTATTAATGGGATTTAAAACAAAAGAGTTGGAGCAAGGACTTGGGAAATGATGCTGAGCCATGTCTGTACTTAGTTTTGCACAGGGCAGCCCCCTGCCTCCAAAGGTTTCCAATGAAATTGATCCCAATGGAAGATCAATATTAAGAGTCACAGCCTCAAAAATGTGTAGATAAATCAAAGAATTGGCTTAAAAAAGAAAATCCTCAGTGACTTGCATCAGCCTCCTGCGATTTGTACTGGTATTCTAATAGAATATTCTAAGAGAGTGTGGCACCATCCAGGACCTTCCATAAGCATCTCCCCAACACAAGCTCAAAGCCTGTTGTGTTTCCCTTGGGGACAGGTCTCACCCGAGGGGACCCCAGGGCTGGTGTCAGCAGTGGCGGTGAATGGGCAGCTGCTGTCATTAGACAGCAACAGGGAGTCCCTGTCACAGGGAAATCTGCCAAAAGCTGACGGGGAGGAGAAGGTTGAAGGTTGCTGGTGTGACCTGAACCAAAGCACCTCAGGATTACTGAGCACCTACCATATCCCACATAGTTTTCCCATTTTTTTTCTCTTTTTAGGGCAGGGCAGGCTCACCTCTGGACTTCATCCCGACGAAGCGATTCTCCACAATGTCGATGCGCCCGACGCCATGTTTGCCCCTGTGAGGAGAAGGAAGGTTGCAGCAGTTCCAGTCCCACAGTGGGACACAGATGGCTGTGAGAGGTGGGGCAGAGGGGTGGACAATGGGGAAAAACATCTCGGTAAGGCAGGGTGAGGCAAGATGTTGGAGCAGGGGGTCCAGGAGTAAAGGGTGCCCCGCAGGCAGGGGGTGCCTGGGGCCTCAGCCCCTGCAGTGGGCAGGGCAGCTGGGGCACATGGGCAACCCAGAGATGCTTCAGAGGGTTTTTTAACCCCCCTCACGCACAGCAAGCTGAACCCTGAGGTATTTATACCCTTGTGCTCCTGGCCTTGGTGTCCAGCTCTGCTAGCTGGCATTTATGGCCCAGCTGAGAGCATCCTCTCGCTGACCACCATCCCTGGGCTCATCAGGCTGTGTCTGCTGCGAGTATCCTGCTTCCACCCCACCCTGGGTACTCTGGGGATGCTGCCCTTGTCCCCTCTGCCAGCTGGACAGGGTGGCACTCACGCGATGTCGTTCAGGTACACAAAGAGCTCCAGGGCCGAGGAATGAGTGGTTCCATTCCCGGTGTTGGTGACCTTCACTGGGACACCTGCGGAGGCGGAGAGGGAGGACGGGCAGGATCAGCCGGTGTCAGGATCCCACCGGAACATCATCCCATAGGCGTTAAATAGATGTGACAGATATGAACTCTAAATAACTTCTTAAAAAGGCATATCCAAGCTGGTGCAAGGGGGAGGCAAGGGGAGGGGAACCCACCTCGGGAGAGGAGCGAAATAAATAAATAAAAAAGGCCATAAAAGCGTCACCCCCCCCTTTTCCTCTCTCTTCTCCCTCTTTTTTTTTTAGGGCCTGTGAAATTGCAACCAGGCCCTTAACTAATTGAATTTCACGCTCCGCAATTGTCTTACAGCACAGCACCTTCTGTCCCACCAGCCCTTGCTGGGGAGGGGGGCAGAGTGACAAATGTGTGCCCCCCTTCCTTCTCTCGTCAGCACGGGGGGGTGTCTGGGGGGGACCCCCACACCGGGGCGCGGCTGCTCGCACACGCACGCACACGCACCCCGCGGCAGGGTGCTCCCCGCCATGAATTAATTATTGCACCTTTTCTTTTTTCCCCCCCTTAATTTTTTTTTTTTTTTTTAAGGGCACCGGGCAGGAGCAAAGCGGAGCAGGGTGGGGTGGGGGGGATGCTGAATAGAAAGAGGCATTTTTCTTTAGCGGTGTGAAATGAGCAATAAATGTATTAGGAAGCTGACAAGGAGGCTGCGGGGCCCACAAAGAAAAGCGATGCGGAGTTGGAGGCTAATCCCCCCTCCATCTGCCCTCCTCATTACCATTTAACGCACTATCAGTTGCCAATCAGCCTCAATGCCTCCCTTTCTAGTCTTTATTATATAGGCGCCCGCAAGAGCCCTGTCTAGTGATGGGGGCTGTCAGCTCCCCCCCACTGGCCCCCCCTTAAACCCCCTATTTTCCAGGGGTTTATAAACTCAGTTGTAAATTGCTATTAAATGTAAACTCGCGGCAATAATGAACCTTAAGCTGCTTCTCGGCGCGGGCCCCCCCACCCCGCGCCCTCCCCTTGCCCCGGCTCTTTCTCTCCGCATCCTCCACAGGGATATTGGCCAGGGTCCGCTCGGCGAAGAGCCGACGTTGTCGGGGCTGTTGTTGCTGAAAGCTGCTTAGCCTTTGAAATAGTTAATAATTAGATTAAAACTTCAAATAAATTAACTAGGGGCAGAATGGGCTGCCGGAAGGGGGGCTGCTCCTTGCTGGGGGATCATTATAATGGAGCAGGGAGGCTGGCGGCAGCGAGGGGGTGTTCCCTCCCAGCGGGGTCTCCCCCCAGCCTGCGCTGGACTCGCCACTGCTGCCAGGATGGATGGTGGCACGGGGATGGCCGTGGTTGGCGGAGGTGGAGATGCTGCCCACTTGCCCGCTCTTCGGTGGTGGCTCCAGGGCTAGGCCTTGCCATACGTCCCCAGGGATGTAATGGAGCATCCCTGTCTCCTTCATGACAGCATCACTAGCCGAGTCCTGCTGGGGTATCTCCCCAGCTGTTATACTGGCCAGCATCACCTACTTGAACCAGAGCCACCTGAGTGCCACCTGCAGGAGAGGGACCCTGTGCCCACTGCGCCTCGATGGCTGGTGATGGGGCTCAGACCCTTTTCCATTCTCAGGGTGGTCCCAAAAAGCTCCTGAGATCCAACCAGACCCTCTGCACAACTCATCCTGCAAGCACCATCCTCAGCCCTGATGTCAGGGCACACCCATCTGCCCCCACCCTGGGGATGCTCCTGGCTGCCAGAGAACCTGCCAGGGTCCTGGCTGGGAAGCGGGGCTTGTCTTGGGGGCCCAGACACAAGGGTCTGGCAGCAAGGAGGCTCTTACCCCGCTCAAACTTGATCTCCAGCACATCCGGAGTGTCAGGAGAGTTGGCTGGATCACAGGTCTTCGTGTAGAGCCCGGGGGGAGCCTGGTTCTGCAGGAACAGGGAGAGAAGAGGGACAGTCAGTGGCATTGCCATGGCCAACACTGCTGGCAGCCCCGACCCCGGAGCGCATCCCTTACCCCAAAGCACATCCCCCTCCCAGGGGCGCGTCCCCCATCCCAAAGCACAGGACTAGCACGGCACAGCACAGGCGCTTACCAGGGGCCCCGGGAACAAAGGGGTTGGCAGAATCAGCCAATTTTTCCCCTCAACTTGATCTCATCTTTTCCTCCAACGCCCCCACAGCTGGAGGCGGGATGGCTGAGGAGAAGCAAGTCAGGCAGGGAAAAGCAGGACGCTGGCAGCGAGCAGCAGGGCGGGCGGGCACCCGAGCATCCCCACACCACGGCCGGGCTTATTCGGTGCTGACCGAAAAAACTAATGAGGAGGCCTGACCCCAGCAGGTGCTCCCGGCACACCGGCTCTTTCATGGTGTCCCCAGGGTTAATACACACGGGGAAAATAGAGCGGCAAAGCAAAAACCCATTTCAGAGTACATCAACCTTTATGTATATTTTTTTTTTTCCCCAAGATTTATAGGAAAGAGACATCTTATCTCCATCAGAGCCAGGCCAGCGGAGGCTCGGGTGCTGATGGTAAATTGCTGCAATTGAAGTGCGTGCCAGAAGAAGAGGGGGGTAAAATATAATATAAAAAAGCTTTCTGTCCCGGAGAGCAAATGCTTTGCAATTTCACGTGGCCTCCTCGGCACTCACCCATGATGCGACTGCACAGGCTGACCCCAAAATACTTTCAGCTTGGTGTTTGCAAACGCCTGTCTCCAGAGGCACTCCCCACCCAGCCATATCTCCAGGAGGTAGAGGGGGAATGGAGACACAGAGCCCCATGGAGAGGCAGGCAGGCTTTTAAAAGGTGGCAAACTGGTATTTCCCCACTAAACCCAGCTGGACAGAGCTGCAGCTCTGGGCAGTGGGACCCTGCCTGCACCTGTCCAATGCCTGGCCCATGCTCTCCCTGTTCCTCCTTTTCTTTTTAAAGCACAGCTCTTCTGCTCACTTCATCAAATTACAGAATAGTTTGGAATGGAAGGGACCTTTAAATGTCCCTTCTCCTCCCTTCTCTTGCTTTCCAGCAAGGAAAAAATGATAAGGTATAAAGCAAGTTAGGAAAAAAAGCCCCATAATAATCCAACCAAAAGAGATTTATCTTAAAAAAAAAAAAAAAAAACCTTTTTAAAGGGAAAATTAATTTCTTTACAGAAGAAGTTTTCATCTAAAATTTTTCCAGACAGGCAATAAGAATTTTAGTGAAAACTTACATTTATTTTTGTTCAAATGTATTTATATTTGCTGGATCACTGCTAGCACCTGAGGGAACTCCAGTCAGCTGCAAGCACCCTGTCCCACCCTCCACACTGCAGGACCCCTTTGCCTCACCCCAGACCCTGGAGTTCAATCCCAACACCAGCCACAGCCGAATTCTGGGAGTACAGACATAGCTACCCAGGCACACTCTGCTGCATAACCCCCTCCGCTCCCATTTTATGTCATTTTTGCCCCTTTCCCTCGTTTTAAGGGAGAGTTGCTGGCAGGCAGGCACATCTCTCCCCTGTGCCCCCACGCACAGATTACACGGGCTGTGGATTTCAATTTTACATCGTCTGGCCTTTCCTAGCCCTGATCACACTTATTAACTAGATGAACCTGTGAGAGATGATGAAAAACTTGGAGTTCAAAAGGAAAAGATGGAGGGGGTGGGAGAAAAAATACCGGAAAGTATTAAAAACTCTTTACTAAACATTGGAAGTCAAAGTCAGGTAGTTTCCAATTTTCCGAGCCAACTATGAAAACCCCTATTAAATAAAATAACTAAATAGAAATAAAAGTGACATTTGGCTTGCATTCCATCATTATGGTGCGAGTCTGTCCTCTTTTTATTCTCTCTCCTAAAAGCACAGTTCAAATGACAAATAGTTTGTTGCAGTGTATCAATGCCTTCTATTTATGCCTCCCCGCAGGGGGGCTAGTCCTGCAATGTCATCTTTAAAGGGGAGAGAGGAAAAAATAAAAAGGGGGGAAAAAAAGGAAAAAAAAAAAAAAAAAGGAAGAGTGTGTGGAAAGAGAGAGAGGGAGGGGGGGAAGAAAGAAGCAAGAAAAACGGGGCAAGAAGAGAAGAAATTGGAAGCAAATGGTCCATGAAGTAAACCATGATGCAGAGCTATCGATGCCGCAAATGGTTTATTCATCCGGCTGATATTGTTGTGCCCGGGACTGAATGAACTCTTTCAGAGTGCCATATGAAGTTAAAGCAAGTAAATTTCTATCTTTCTCCACATTAGCTGCCTCATTGCCCTTCAATCGGGCCTCACAGAGGCAGAAAATAGCTCAACCATCTGCTTTCAAATCCCTGCGTTTGGCAGGTCCCGGGGGTTTGGGGAGGGGAGCCCGCCGTGCCTGGCACCCCGGATCTTGCCACGGCCACCTTGTGCCCAGCACCGCTTCCCGGGCCGGGGAAGGGGACAGCAGTGACGGGAACGGCAGTGACACCGCGCTCCAGGAAGCCACCTACCAGCGCTGTCACAGGGTGAGGTGTCCGAGCAGAGGGTGCTCGGGGATGGGGGGCGAGGCACTGGTCAGCCCCTTTTTCCGAGCTGGCTTTGGGAAGGGAGCGGGCTTGGGAGAGCCTGGGGAGTGCGGGTCCTCCCCGAGAGGAGAGGCGCTGGGTGGGTCAGGATCTGTGCGGGTCTGTCCCGTCCTACCTCCAGCTGGAGACACGAACACCCATCCCGCTGCCAACCACTCTCCTGGAGGAGGAGGAGATCCCACGGGAACCCGACATTGCAAAGCCTGCCCCACAGACACCCCTCTGCAAGCACCAAAGGAGGAGCGGGGCCCCGTCTCCACCTTCCTCTTCCTCTCGCCGCCGCCGCAGGCACGCGTCAGCCCCGCTGCGGGTGCCGGCTGCGGACGCGGAGCTCCAGCGGCTCGAATCCCTCTCGCCTGCCTGCCTGCCTTCCCCTCCTCTCCCCGGGCTGTCTAATTAGAGCTGATGGATAGTTTAAATAGCGGCCGGGCGCCGTGACCCGCTGGAGCATGAACAGCGCGGGCAGGGCCGGCAGGACCACGAGCACCGCTCAGAGTGGCCGGAGATGTGCTGCTGTCACCGGCAGCGGCCGGCCGCAAGTCCCTGGTGGTAGCCAGAGCTGGTGGCCCCATGGATGCCCTCAGGGTCGCCAACACTACCCATCCGAGGGGAGGTTTTACCCCACACCCCCATGGTTAGCGGGCTGGGAAAGCAAGGAGGGCTGAGTGAGCTGCAGGAGACAACTCGAACCTCCGTCCCCAACTCTGACTTCTCCCACCAGCTCCTCGTCTGTCTAATTGCTCCTTTATTGCTGCCCCGCGACATTGTTCCCACCGGTGTCACCCTGAACCGGTCCCTTCCCCTGTTCATGCTGGCGGCAATTAACGTGCCGGGGGAGGCGGAAGGGCCGCGGTGGCAGCGCAGCCTTCCTGCACACACGGACGGCCCCGCCGTGAAATTTCCAATTAGGCTGCAAACACACGAGACGCCCCCGGCCCCGTGGCTGCCGTGCTGGCAGGGTGGCCGTGATCGATTACCTTGGGGTTCTCCAGGATCCCAGCTTCGTAGCTACAGCAGGCAGGGAAGGAGAGAGATGTCACTGCAGCACCTGCAACCTGCAACCCCAAAACCCACCGGGATGAGACCCCCACTCCCAACCACCCCACGAAGATGGACGAAAGTTCGTGTTATGGATTTCCAGGGCATTCTAGCAGCCACCTTGCAAGGAGAGCTAGGCTTGGGAGAGCCCAGGAGACAGATGCTGCCACATGGGATGTGGACAACTAGACAGAAAGGGAGGATGGAGGATTTGGAGTCACCCACGGTCAGCATGTGGTGGGGCAGCCTGGGACAACGGATGTGCAAAGGGCTGTTCTGGACACGTAGGATGGACGGGACTGGGGCCCCAGACCCCAGGTTCTCACCCCATAGGAGCTCCCCACCTGCCTAGCTCCTCACCTGATGTGCATGATGTTCTCATCCATGCTCCAGGGCGTCTGAGGTGTCACAGGCACTGGGATCCCATGTTTCTGCCAGGACAAGGAAAGTGGGGTAAGACAGCCCATAGGGAAATCCAGTCCTCATTGATGCTGGTTCCCAGCAGGATCAGCCCCAAAAACACAAAGGCACAACCCATGACCACCAGTAAGGCAGGACAGTGCAAGGTAGATTCCCATGTCCCTGACCTTGAGCAACATCAGCTCCCACCACAAGGGCCACCTCTATAGGGACATCAGGGACATGCTGCGGCTGGGGGGAGAACGGCTGCCCCAGCCCTGCCACAGGCTGAGAAAGGGCCCCAGAGCACCCCATGAACCCCAGAGATGGGGACACCAGCACCAGATTTTCCTAGGTCCAGGTCCAGGATGGTGCAATGCTCTCAGGCACATGGGGATATTGTTGGGATGCTCTTTGCAGGGCCAGGAATTGGACCCAATGATCCTGTGGGTCCCTTCCAGCCCCAGATGTTCCACAGTTCTATGATTCCCCCAGCCAGGCTTCTCAGCGAGGGAAGGTGACACAGGGATATGACTCCCCAGATCCCCAGGATACTCTGGAGCCTAAAGATGACTAATTGCTCTGCCACGAGGGGGCAGTAATGGATCCTCACAGCATTGTGCAAACACATCATGAAGCAGATACACCCCAAGCAGGTGGCAGTGTCCCCTCCCAGCATGCCATGCCCAGGAACGTGTGGCCCCACACTGGCTGCCTCCCCGGCACAACGTGCAGCACCGAGCCCGGCTCCCTAACAAGGTCACCGGTGTGCTCATTTATCCACTGACATTTCAATGGGGGAAATTGCCTGTGAAGATGAGGTGAATATGTGGGGGAATTAGTGGGAGAGGTGACAGCAGCAGGCTGACAACCAGAGCCTGCGGGGACATTGCCCACCCGGCCAGGACACCGAGCCGGGATGTGCCAGCTGTGGGATGGCCATGGCAAGACAGAGATGGAGACAGCAGCTCCCACTGTGCTTTGATGTGTCTGCAGAGCCCATACATTGCTGGACATTTCAGTGTCACCACAGCAGGGACATCAGTCAAGGGCTCAGCCAGGAACAGAGGAGCAGGGGCTGAGCGGACATTCCTTGGCCAGGAAGAGGGGAAGGGAATGCTTGTAGTTGCTACAGCACAGTCCTCAAACCATCACCTGAGATGGGAACAAGGTTCTGAGATCTCTTAATGCTGCAGAGGGACTGACTCAGCCCTGCTCCTGGGGGGATGTGGCCTCAGGCTCATGGGTTCTGATTTGCTGGCCCTCCACCATAATTCCAGCGTAGGGCCTGCTGGGATCCCCCAATATCCAACCTAGACCTCCACCATTGGCACACCCATCTCACCTGAGCTGTACAAATCCATCGTTCAGACCAGAATACCCAGTGATCTTGAGCTGACTTGTGTCCTCAGCCAGCCCTCTCCTGCACCTGCTTCCTCCCGGCAACTGGGGAAGCCAGTGCTCTCCAACCCACCCTCACCCCCTTTCAAGGAGGATCCTCCAAGTCCAGACCCAACATCTACTGAGCCCAGACAGCCTTGGCTGGAGCCAGAGGTGCCAGGACCAAAGAGGGATCTTGTTCTCAGGTACTGCCCCCACCTGGCTCTGCCTGTGGTGATGGGTAATCCTGGAGCAGCATCCAGGAGAGCTTGGCTGCTCTCATTAAGGTGTGGGAGGACGAAGCAGCCATGGCATGGATTTGCTGCCAGAGCAAGCCTGGCTTCAGCCCCTGGGCAGCTGTGCCATGGTGAAAGGGATCCTCACTTTCTCTGGCACCAACAGTGCCTCAAACATTATCCTGTCATAATTACCCCAGCACCAAGGTGAGCACATCCAAGTGCTCAAAGGACCCGGCCTCCCATCTCCCTCTCCTGAACACGAAAAAGAAGGGAAGCCACCTTTTTTTGTAACACTGAAGACAACCAGAGACCAAGAAGTACTAAAACCCTCACTCCACAACTGTTCGTCCTGGAACGGGGCCCCAGTCCACTTCATTTCCCTTTCCCCCCTTTCCAAACAAACAAAACAATCCCCACAACCAAACAAAACCCCAAACTCAAAACACATGTTCCATTTTCCATATAATAAAACTGCAGTGCTCTTAATAACTCCCCTATTTGACAATTTGTTTGGCAACATATGGAAAGCTCTCGTAAACTCTCCCCTTCATAATACAACGGCAGATGGCAAACACAATCCTCAACATGCCGCTCTCTCCCAGCAGCCCTAATGGGCTCGGAGGGCTCCTCACCCCATGCTGCATCCCTCCAGCTCCACACCTCACCTTCCCAGAGATTACCCAGGCAGCTTCGATGGCAGCTATTTAAAAACTGAAGCAATTTTCTGGTTTATGCACAGAGCTGCCTTTTCCCTTTTGATTGATTGAGCTGAGTTGTCAAGCATTTCTATGAAGTCGCTAAAAAAGAAAGGTACCCTGGTGGGCACATAAAAACCTGATGCAAAACTTCTGATATGTTTTATTGTAACTTGTACTTCAAAAAGGAAGGGACAATAAAGGTGAATATATTTGCTTTATCTGTTACGCAAGTCAGGGAGCTGGGACCTGTTTCCTTGGAAAGTGGGTTACTGTTAATAGTTTGGTAATTATGGGGCTTTTAGAAAGGAAGGAGGACAAAAAAATAGAGAAAAGGAGGGGAAAAACCCTGACCAGGACACTCCAAAGTGGTGCTGCAGGGATGTTGTGTAGGGCGTGCTCACGTCATCCGCCAAGTCACGGTGAGCAACTCGTGGTCACCCTGAGCATCCCATAGCTGCCCTGAGCATATTTTGCTATCCTGTGCATCTTGTGGCCACCCCAAGCACCACAGCTGCCCCCACACCAGCTCCTACCTTGGCATAATCCATCAGCTCGCGGCGCCCAGGGAAGCGCTGGTAAAACTCGGGCAGCCTCCACGGCGCGACAACCTGGCAGGAAACAAGAAGCCCCCAGCCCTCTTGTAGCCCCTGGGGCCCCTTTGCCCCTGGGAGCCAAGGGAGCCAGAACCCACAGGGTGTTGGTTGCCCAGCTGATATTTAATCTCCCAGCACAAGGTGGGAGTAAACCAAACCCTTGACCCTAACCAGGCACTGGATGACAGGGGAAACAGGCAGCATCGATTATCCAGCAGCTGCCTTGGTACTGTTTCCTCTGTGGCCTCGTGGTGTTTGGGGTAAAAATAGGTCAATTAAGGATCATGACAGCCCCCTGAAATGCCAAAACGTCACTGCATGCAGCTGGTGGCTTGTTAAAGTGAGGCAGGGCCATTTGCATCGGTGTTAAAACAGAATTCCCAGAAGCTGGGGAGAGGCCGGGAGCCTGGCAGCCGGGAGGCAGGGGAAGGTTTGGGTTCCCTTACCTTGATCTTGGGACACAGGGCGTAGCAGGAGAGCTCAAACCGAACCTGGTCATTGCCCTGAAACATGAATGGGAGATGCTGAGGGGTCACCCCACCCTGGGGTGTGACAACACCCATATGCAGCCTCTGAGTAGCTGCTTGGCTCCAGCCACAGCTCCCCTGGTGATATTGGAGACCTTGGGCACAGTGGGCAAGGATCCTCTCTCCCATGCAATCATTCCTGGTCCCTCTCCATGGCTGGTTTAAACACCAAACTTCCTTTCCTGTATCTGCTGATAGCTGGGTGTACAAACCAGATTTGGGTATTTTACCTATTCTTTTGTTTTAAATCCCGTTAATACCTAATTAGAGGCTCACTCTATTTAAACGTGCCCACTGCGCAGGGTAACAGCAAATATTTTGGTAAGAGTAAGCCAATGGTCTTATTCTACTAATGAGTCCAGGTAGCTGGGAAGGGGCAAGGAGCAGGAGCAAAGCTGGGAATTACAAGCACTTCCAAGGGAATAGAACTCACCGAAGCCTGTTTCCACCCGCACCAAGGGGCGTAAGGACCCCCACTTCCCTCCCATCAGCCTGGCCTGGCCCGGAGGATACATTTACACCCGAGTTGGGAATTCCCGAAGGACTATTACACGCAGGCAAGTACATCCAGCAGAGCACTCATTTCCCTTACAGGCCCAAAACACGTCCATCTGCTCCGGCAGTGGGGACACCCCAGATGGTCCCATTTAGGACCCCACAGCAGGGTCGGGTTACCCGCAGCCAGTCCCTGCCTGTGCCCGCGGCTTAATGGCTCGGGGAGTGCGGCCACCGCGGGTGCCCCTGCCAGCAGGGATGGCTGGTGGCACCTGGAAGCACAGGGGACACCACCGCTTTGGGGGTGTGTTACTCCAGGGCACCTTTGAGCAGGGGTTTCTAGAGGAGGCTGCTGGAGATGGATGAGATGGACAGAAAGGCGTGCAGGGACCCCATTGCAGCAGGAGAGAGAGTTATTCCAGTCATGGAGCACCTCCGGCTGCCCTTCTGCCCCATCTCCTGGGTGCTGGCATGTCCCTCGGCATTCTCCTGGCTGCATTTAACATCTGCCTTCTAGCAGTATCCCCACAAACCCACCGCCATCCCTCCAGGGGAATGCCCCAGGTGTCCCCGCCTCGGGCTGGGCAGTGGCTGGAGGTGCCGGGGGTGACCCACCGTCACGTCTCGCAGGTCCCATGCCCCGCCCCACACTCCCCGCGGGAGATCCCCCCCCTCCGGCAGGGGCTGGCCCCGAGCATCCTCTTTCCACGGTCTCTGGCTGCCTCTAGCGGCAAAGTGTCCTCCCTGCGGCCGGCGGGGACAGCGGGGATGAGAACAGCGACCGGAACAACCAGGGTAGGGACCGTGACAGCCGCGATAGGGACAGGAATGGGGACAGCGACCGGTACGGTCGGGAATGGGGACAGGGACCGGGAGAGTCAGAACAGGGACAGGAATAGGGGCAAGGTCTGGGGCAGTTGCACCTATCCCAGGATGCCCCTATAACTACCCCGGGTTGTGCTGGCTCAGTCTCAGCCAGCTCCAGGCCCGGGAAGCCCCAGCATTTTGAAACTGCTGCCAAAAAAAGAGTTTTCAGCTGTGACTCCAGCCTTCCCAACAGCGAGAGGGAACCGAAATTGGGCACAGAAATTCCAGAAGTGAGAAGGAAGTGTTGAAACACGGTTGAGTTTTTCACAATCCCTAAAAAGCACCCACAAATGACCCTGTGCACCCCTCCTAGCATCCATAGTTTGGCAAGCAGACTGACCAGGTCCCCCATCCAAGCACCTTGAGCCATCCCTGCCCGGTGCTCGTGTCCCTCCTCACCTTGCCCGTGGCCCCATGGGCGACGTACTGGGCTCCCTCGCGCTGGGCAATCTCAACGAGCTTGCGGGCAATGCAGGGCCGTGCCAGGGCCGTGCCCAGCAGGTACCGATCCTCGTAGAGTGCGTTGGCCTGAACTGCCGGCCAGATGAACTCCTCCACGAACTCTCTGCTGATGTCCTCGATGTAAACCTGCCAGCGTGGAGGGACATTCCTGATGGGACAGTGGCCAAGGGGGGAACCCACTTCTCCTGGGCTTTGGGAGCAGTGCAGAGAAAGGTCTCTTTGCCTCTCTTTTCCTAAATGCTGCTCAAAGGCTTTGGGGCAAAACCTCTGGAGAAGGGCTTTCTCATGGGCACTATCCCCTCTCCATGGGGTGTGTGAGACCCCAGGGCTGGGGTGCAGGGGGAGGGACACTATTACCTTCTTGGCTCCCAGTGTCAGCGCTTTCTTTCGTGCTGCCTCAAAATCTTCCTTCTGCCCAATATTGGCCTGGAAAGCAGGAAAACATTGAGACTGAGTATGAAAGGAGACCATAAAATCCAGTGCAAGCCCAGTCTGGCACAGGGCATCCTACAAAGCATTGACAGATTCCCTGTTGGCTGGGCTTGAGGCCACCCAGGATGGACAGGAAAGGATATCCAGTCCAAGATGGATATCTCAAGGCCATGCCCCCTCTGCCAAACCCCTTGGCTCTGTCCTGATTCCCTGTCTTCATTAGCAGAGGGTCATTAGCTGGCAGGGACAGGCTGGGCCATGATTAACCAGGGAGAGCAGGGTCACCACCACGGCCACACACACACAAGGATCCCCATTGCCCACCCAAGCCCCTTCAAGACCAACAGCCCAGCACCCCTTCCACCCCCATCCCCTGGGGACAGGGCTCCTGTGACAGGGCTCAGTGCAGAGCTCACCAGGTAGGCGACAACGTCGTAGCCCTGCTCCTTCAGCCACACCAGGATGCAGGAGGTGTCAAGCCCCCCACTGTAGGCGAGGACCACTGTGCCCTTGGATTGAGCCATGGTGCTGCCAAAGCAAAGCGAAAGGGGTTTATCACACCACCAGCCCCTGCCCTCACTGCAGCCATCAGCCATGGCATCAGGCAGGATCAGTTGAACCAAGTGCCCGCCCCAGCTGCAGGGAGCAGGAGGAAAAGCCACAGCACCATGACCACGTCCAGGTTGTGGTTCTCAGCCAGGGAGGACACCGTGCCTGTGCACCAACCAGCGCACCCAGTGCTGGCTGGGCTATGGAAGAGGGCAGGGCAGCCAGGAGGGCTGGTTTGCTCTTACCTTCTCTCTGTGCTGGCAACCCCAGCACAGCCTGCCCCGCTCTGCAAGCTCACTGCAATGCTGGGGAGCCGGGGCTCAGGCGCAGGAGCCTAGCTGTGGTGGAGGCATAGTTCAGTGCCTTGCTCTGGCACGACCCAGCACGTCCTGGCTGTCTGCAGAGAGCAGCTGCCAGCTCAGCCCCCAGTGCCCATCGGCACTGCCTGGTGTGTGATGGCTGCAGGGCTGGGGGGCTTGGCAGCATCCCCCAGAGCCCAGCCCAGCCCCAAGTCTAATTAATGCTTGCGGGGCATTTGTTCTAATTTCGTTGCACATGTTTTCTGCCAGCACAAAACACCTACATGGGGATTCAGTGCCCGTCACCCTCCAGCCGAGGAGATCGAGGACTTCAGACAACAACGGGAGACGGTGAAGGACGCGACAGCTTGGAGTTCAGAGGATTGCGGGTCCCAGGCAGGAAGGAGCTCCAGGCTGTGCCTGCAGTCCCTGGGCCAGGCTGTGAATCCCAGGGCCCCACGAAGAGGCAATGCCAGCTGACCCTTGGCCGGGGGAGGCGGACAGTGGTGCTGGCCAAACCCTGTCCCGAGCAACTTTCACACTGCTGCTGCCAAGTCAGCACAATCCTGCTCCTGCAGGCCGGGAAGGCGCCGTGCCGGGCTGCTCCAGGCTGGCCCACTCTGCACCTCTCCCAGTGGGATGCGGTTATGCCGGGGTGTGCCCCAGCACCCTGGTCCTGCCAGCGCAGTGTGGAGCCAGCACCCCACGGGGCACGGCTTGGAGCCAGTCAGGGGCAGGCTCTGCCCTGCTGCTGCCAGGTTCCTGCCGAGGAACAAAGGGGTCTGGCAGCCCCACAAGCTCCCTCTGGCTCCCCGAGCCTGCCCGTGCCCGTCGGGTTGCCACGCCGGCAGCACCCAGTGCCCAAGCTTGTGCAAGCAGCGTTTCCCTGCTCGTGGGGCCCCGGAGCCGTGCCAAGCTGGGTCCCTGCCCAGCGAGGTGCAGCCGTCCCTTCCTCACCAGGGCATTTACAGGAAAGCAGTCACAGTTCCCAAAAGGGCCCAGCCCAACCATGACGCTGTGCCTACGGCTCCTTCTGAGAGAACTTCCCTCCTTCACTCCCAAACTCATCCCCGCTGTGGCCACCAGCATCGCTGTCGCGGTTGCCAGCCTGAGTAAGCACCTCCGAGACCGGGCATGCTCGCTCCAGAAGTGGCCCAGCAGTGAGATAAGGAAATGCCTCCAACTTCTGCCTGCTCAGACACGTCCAAATGTCGCAATGCCCAAGGGTCCTGGGGGCATCTTGCCCTGGAGACGCACTCTGAATCCCAGAAAGGAGGTGGGGCCATCAGCATTCCCAGCTCTGGAAACAAGGCTCGTGCCAAGCCCGTCAGCCCAGGAAGGGAGAGCCTCGAAGTTTCAACGTTCGGTGGCAATAAATCAGAACAAACAAAGCTCAGTGAAGGAGAACACGGCGGGACTTTCTCAGCCCTTATTATTATTCCGTAGCAATTTCCGTGAGTTGGGGCAGGGATTTTACTGGCAAGACTGTGGCTGCCCTAGTCCAAAGGAACACCGGGCTTTCAGTTTTAAAACCAGGAAATATATGTAAAGAGGAAGGAGAATAAAAAGCCTGAAACTTTGGTAACAAGAGGAACTGTCTTCGCCAGTCGGGCTGGAAGAACAGCCGGGCTGCTACCTGTGGGCTGGGATGAGGCAGGCAGGAGAGGCAGGGACAGGCAAGAGGGGCAAATCCAGGGGCAACGGCAGGCATGAAGGACAGGAACAGCCTTTCCAGGGGTTCGTGCAGCAGAGGCATGTGGGGATGTGCTCACTGGTGCTGGGGTTTGCCTCAGCATCACTCCTCCAGCTCGTGGAGGACCCATCCTGACCCCAAAAATCCCCAGTGCAGAGCGGGGAGGGCATGAGGTGGTGCCGGCTGAGGTCTCAGTTCCCCTCCCTGAGGGTGGCCTCAGGGAAATGGGTCTCACTTGGAAACCCCCCCATCCCAAACTGAGCTAGGAAGGGCTTGGACTGCAGCCTGCACAGTGCCGCGAAGGGGCTGGCACCCCACTGCCCTGCTCCAGCACCCGGGAGTGAGGGACACGCGTGGGTGGGTGGAAATGGGACAGACAGGGTGAGGGGATATCCCCCAAGGCAAAGGCCCCCGTTTCCTCTCTCCCCCCATGTCATGCCCACACACTCACGCACTCCCGGTGTCCGGCTGCCCTCGGTGCTCTGGTCCGGTGCGTGGAGCATCCTCCCCCCCTCCTCCTCCTTTATAAGTAGGCGTAGGCAGGCGGAGCTGCCGCAGGACAGTCCCCCCTTGGGCACCGTCCCCGCAAGAGGCCCTGCGCTCCTCCTGCCCGCGGGGTGCCCGGCAGCACGGGGCGAACAGCGGCTCCCGGGCGGGAATGGAGCCAGTGCCCAACCCCAGGCCCTGCATGGCTGCTCTGGGGACTGCCACCGCTGTCCCCTCAGTCCTGACCTCCTCAGCAGCCTCCACAGAACACCCAGGGGTGTCATCCTCCCTGGGGGACTCCACGGAGTCACCTGCCCCCGAGGAGTTGGAAAATGGCGGCAGAGGAGAGATAGTGCTCTGCAGCACCTGACTTTCCTCTCTGGACTAGCAAGAAAGTTGTATTTATTTGAACCTTCATGAAGAATCTCACACAAGTGCAGCAAGAGCCAGCTCCAGTGACAGGATCTGACCACAGAAGGTGCACGGCCACCATCAGCCTCTACAGCCGAGCCCTGGGGACTGTGGGCTCAGATTCCCTGAGGCCAGCACCGCCCACCCCACACCATCAATAAGGACTGGAAACAGTGTTTTGGCAACAGCCTCCATCTTCACCATGTGCAGAGAGGCAACATCCTGCTTTTGCTGCCAGAGGGACTTGAAACCAGAGCAGGATTGAACCTTCAGAGGCTGGACATTGGCCTTTTGGCATTGCCACATCCAGACAACCTCCCTTTTATGGTCCAAGGCCGGGCAGGGAGGGGTCCAAAGCCCTGGGAATTCCACACACTGAAGAAAGCTGCTTCCTTCAGACACAGCTAATATTTAGCCAAAAAACACCTTCATAAATCAATAACTGTGCACAGAAACCAAGTGGATTAAAAAAACAAAAAACAAAAACCAAAAAGACCATTTCAATTTAATACATGGTTAATGCCAGGGTACCCCACACCCTCCCCAGCCCAGGGATCCCTACCTGCACCCTGGTGGGACCCTCACTGGCCACTGGCACCCAGTTCATCTTCCCACCCCCCACATTTGGGGACTGATAGCAGCCAAGGCCATCCAGAGCTGTGTTTGCTCTGGGATCTGGGACCTGATTGCAAGAGGTTGGTGGGACATCTTATCCCCCCCGGGATCCTGACTCTCCTGTTGAGTCAGGGCCCGGCCCTGGGTGAAAGGAACACAACTGAGGGGCAAGGAGGTGTCTGAGAGAGAGAGAAGCGGTGCAAGCTCAGCGCTCCCTGAGCCATGTGCCCCACCGCTGGGATGGGGAGGGACAGGAAGAGAAAAGACTCTGCATCCCCTCCTGCCCCTCGGCTGTGTCAGTAAGGGTAGGGGGAGATGGAGATGAGGAGGAGGAAGAAGCTGGGTGCCCGCCGCCCGTCCGGGACCAGTGCCTGCACCTTGAGGCGGTGGGTGCCAGGCTCCCGCAGCGGCCGCAGCGTGGAGATGATGCCATGGCCCTGCTCTGTGCGGAGGGCAAAGGGGCTGTCGGGGTCCTGTTCCAGCAGCCTGAAGATGGGGCGGTGGCGCAGGGTGGTGGCGGGGGTGAGGTGCACCACGTCCCGGCGGGCGGCGATGCCGAGGGGCAGGGGGAGCACCTCGTACTGCAGTGTGGGGGGGCCGGCCGGGCCACAGAACGGGGGGCAGCGACCCATGCACAGCCTGCACGAGAGATGGGGAATGTGGGATGTGGTGGGTGCTAGAGAGCAGGCAGGACACCCAGGGCCACGGTGACGTGAGGAGAGCAGGATGGGCACCCCCAGCCCCACAGCACGACTCACCCTGGGCTGGAGCCTCTCTGGTACCCAGCCGGGCACGGCACATCCAAGCACTGGGCACCTCCACGGGTATTGAAGCACATCTGGCTTGAGCTACACTGGATTGTGTCCTCTGTGCACTCATCTGTGTCTGAAGAAAGAGAGGGGACAGGGCTGGGAGTGCTGGGGTGCCCATGGCTCAAATGGGGGTTCAATCCCCACTTCCCCACATCTGCCTGGACACTGCGACAATGAGACATGAGCACTCAGACCATGGAGTGCTGAGTCTGGGAACAACCCTCCCAAGAAAGGAGAAAGGCTTGCAGCCCCAAAAAGATGACACCCAGGGCATTGTGGGGACTGGGCACCACCCGGACACCCCTGCACTGACCATGGCAGGTCTTCCCGTTGGATAGCAGCCGGTAGCCAGGGGGGCAGACGCAGCGATAGCTGCCTGGGCTGTTCCTGCACTCATGCTGGCACCGCTTCAGTGTCTGACACTCGTCGAGGTCTGTGGGACGAGAGGGGTGAAGGCAAGATGGGAAGGATCATTCCCCTCTGGTGCTACTGACTTGGGCCAAACTTGCTCTCCCCTCCCCAGCACAGCAAAGACCCCTCAAGGCACAAACAAAGTGGTGGACAGGGCAGCAAAAGGCACACAAGGTACCTTTTGGGGATAAAGTGGCCTCTGAACCTCCTGCAAAACCCCTCCCCAATGCACACTCACCAGTGCAGGTGCCATTCCTCCTGACATAGCCCGTGGGGCAGGGGGGTCCCCGGGCACCCATTCCTGCATCCTTCGCCACACGGCGCAAGGCGAGCTGAGTGTAGAAGGATCGTCCCCGTGGGCGGCTGCTCAGCCCCTGCCAGCGCAGCGGGGTGTCCCGGGGCACACTGCCCACTGTGTCCCCTCCATCCGTTGCTGCTGTGCCACACTGCCCGTCCGGCAGCAGGGTCCTGCCAGCAGGGCACAGGCACTCATAGGAACCCCGCAGGTTGCGGCACTCAAAGGCACACGGTGGGGGAAACTGCAGGCACTCATTGACATCTGGGGGAGGAAAGAGGTGGAGAGCTACAGCTGAATAGGCGAAGCTGAGGCTGGAGGAGGGCAAGGGGGCAAACATGGCCAAGGATGTGTCCCCTGAGAGCCCAGCTCATACCCAGGCACGGCCAGCCAACGCCCAGTGTGCGGTAGCCGGGAGGGCAGGAGCAGTGGTAGGACCCGGCGGCGTTCTGGCAGATCTGGTTGTAGCGGCAGGCATGGGACCCCTCGGTGCATTCATCGACATCTGGGGAGCAAAGAGAGGACAGGGTTGGGGGAAGAGGGAAGTGGCACCAGGTGCCCCTTGCCATCCTCATGCCCCCTCAGGAAAGGTCCGTACCAATGCAGTACAGCTGCCCAGGATCCACGATGAATCCCAGTGGGCACTGGTCTTTATCAGCCCCTGCAAATCGAGCAGAGAGAATGAGAAGGGACACACCATTGCAGGGACGTGGACTTTGCACCCTTACAGACACCCAGAATCGACAACAGATCTCCATCCCCACCCTTAGGGGATCTGGGTTAACCCTGATTACCTGCATCAAGTGAGGCACGGAGCTGGAAGTGGAGCTCCTCTTTGGCTGGGTCATAGGAGGCTGTGATGGCTCTGGCCCGGAGGTGCTGCACCCGGTGGGGCTGTGTCCCCACGGGGGGGTCAAACACGATGGTGTGATTGCAGTGGGCACGGACGAGGCGTCCATCCTGCAGGAAGCTCTGCACCGAGCCCCCAGAGAGCTGCCCTGCGCTCGTCCGCACATAGCGCTCGCTGAAGTCCTGGAGAGAGGCAGGGATGAGGGTCAGGCATGGACCCCTTCATGTCCCAGCATGGGAGTTGTGGCCCTGTGGGGATAACGGGCAGTGCCAGCACCTGCAGCAGCACCACAGCCTTGCCAAAACTCTCCGGCACAGAGCCGCTGATGACACTGTCCAGCCGCAGAGTGCCAGCGCCATCTGTGCCCCGGGCGAGGTGGGTGACCCGCAGGAGCTCCCCTGTCAGGGGGGGAACAGTGAGCTCCATTCCCAGATCAGGGATGATGCATGGGGGAGATGGAACCTCAGCTTTCCCAGGAGCTGACCAGGCTCTCCTGTCAGAGATCCCTCACCTGTGGCAAACTGCAGCAGTGACTCGTGCTGGAAGGTGCCCCGGGTGAGCAGGAACCCGCTCTGGGCTGCCCCGCTGGCGTGTGCCAAGGACCAGTAAATGGGGGCAATGATGGTCACCAGCACCCGCATCAGCGGCCCTGGGAATGGGGAGGAAAAGGTGTCACCGTGGAGCCAGCACCCTCCTAAGGGGGCACACCCAGCATGTCCCATCCCTCCTTGCCCAGAGGGCACATATGTGGGTGTTGCTTTTGGGGGAAAAAGAAATAAAAATCTTTCCCCCAAGATTCACACCTGACAGAAATCAAAACCCTCCCAAGGGTGAGGGTAGAAATGTCCACCCACCTACAGCAGATGGGATGTTGCCAATGCTGCTCCGGAGGGCGGTGGTGCCGGATTGAGAGTCATCCAGCACACTGGCATCAAGGGTAGAGACACCAAGCTCATGGCCGTTGATAACACCAACCAGGCTGCCCTGCACCTGGTGCAGCTCCCCTGGGGCAACATGGACGGGGTCAGGCGGCAGCAGTGGGACTGCACTCCCATGGGAGAGTAAGGGGCTTCCCTGACTCCCCTCTCACTGATTTGCGTGTCAAGAAAATCTTGTTTTGTAGAGGTGAAGGCAGCCAGAGCAAGGTAGGCAGTGTCCCTGCCTGACTGCAGCACAGCCCCCAGAGACCCCATGGCTCAGGGCACGGTGCTATGTTGATAGGGGATTTTGCAAATGTGGCCCTGGGCCTCGTCACATCGACATGCACTGACACCCCAAACCCTGCTCTGGATCAGCCTCAAGGTCCTGGCAGAGCCCCAAGTTTCTGTTTGCGTCTCCAACGTGCCTGGCAGCAGAATGCCACCAGCCATTCAAGGGCACACAGGGCACCTGACACTTCCTCCAGCCTGGCTCTCTGCTCCCGAGGGGCAGCAGGAAAGGATGTGTCTGTGCATTTAGCAGAGCCCCTGGGAGATGGGAATTTAATCATGGGCAACTAAGGCAGGAAGGCCAAGGAGAGGCAAGTGAGGGCTGGCACGCGGTGGCTGCTCGGGTAAGGCTCTGTTTGGGCTCAGACCTTCAGCTGAGCAGAGGAAGTGAGGACAGGACAAACCAGAGCATGGATCACAGGGGTTAGGACAAGCAAGAAGAGGCAATATCCCTCCAAACCACCGTGCTAGAGGTGTAACAGCACTGCAGGCAGTGCCAGCTCCCCCAGACAGCCAAAGCCCCCAGGGCTAGGGGCAGACACTCACCTTGGACATCCAGGGAGGTGTGGGCGACAGCAGAGCCCAGGGCATTGTGGGCGAGGCAGGAGTAGCTGCCGGCATCCTTGTGGGCAACAGCGGGCAGGAGCAGCGTAGCGTTGGGCAAGACACGGGCGTGGGGACCCTCGGGCAGTGGCTCCCCATGCCGCTGCCACTCCATGGAGGGGGTGGGCTCCCCTGACACGATGCAGTGCAGCAGCACCCGCTGCCCAGCAGGGACCGTCACCTCTGCTGGTGTCACTGCCACCACGGGGGCACCTGGGCAGGGAAAGGCATGCAGGTAGTGATGCAGCATTCCAGTGGTTCCAGGACCATTCCCCACAAGTAATGGCTTGGTTGGAGGGACTGAGGGGTGACATGGTTTGCAGTCCCTTAAAAGGAGGGTGCAGAGGTGGGCAGCACTCACTCTGCAGAGCCAGGGTGACAACTTTTGCTGCTGTGCCTGCATCATTCTCCGCCACACACTGGTACTGTCCTGCATCGGTGCTCTAGCAGGACCAACAGCATCAGCACAGCGTTTTGCTTTGCCAGGAAAGCTCCCTGCAATGTGCCAGCACCCCCCAGGCCCTGCTCACCCCCACAGCACGGATGGCCAGGGAGCCGTTCTGCAGCTGGCGCAGGCGCCCGTGAGCCACCACCGGCACCCCATCCTTGCTCCAGCGGATGAGAGGCTCGGGGTGGCCCCGGGCATCGCAGTCGAGGAGGGCATCACCTCCGGAGTCCTCCACCTGATAGATGCTGCCGTCCCCCTGTATGACAGGTGCCTCTGGGAAAGGGAAAGGGGTGGCAGAGGAGGGGTGCTGGCCGGGAACCCCAGTTTCCCGGCCAGCACCTACCTCTGACAGAGACGAAGGCAGCGGCCCTGTTGGCACCGGCGCTGTTCTCGGCGTGGCAGACGTAGGTCCCGCTGTCCGTGGGTGTGGCTGCCTCCCGCCGCAGGGTGCTCCGCCCGCTCTGCCCCGACACACCATCTGCAGGGTGCAAATCCCCAAAAAGTGTGGTTGGGGACCAGCTAGCATCCCGGGGACTCCGAAAGGTGGGACAAGGGTGCCACCAGGATCACATTCTCCCCCAGTTTCAGCATCCTGTGCCCTGCCCACGTACCAGTGACGAGCTGCCCGTTGGCCATCCAGGAGACGCGGGGCTGGGGACTGCCCATGGCAGCACACATCAGCTCCAGCCTCTCGCCGCGGCTCAGGGTGATGTCTTTGGGCGGGTGGGTGAAGGTGGGCAGGGTGTGGATGGAGAGGGAGAGCCGGCGGACTGCCCTCCCAGCAGAGTTCACCGCAGTGCAGGAGTAGCTCCCAGCATCCCCTTCCTGCATGAGAATGAGAATGGGTCAGCTTGAGTCTGGGGTCCAGCTGCAGCCCTGGCTCGCTGAGCTACAGCTCTGCAGGTTGTTGATCACCTAAAAAGTCACAGTTTGGACAGACACCTTTTCCAGCCCACATGAGCAATCTCACACTGCCCCAACCCTCCAGCCTGAGGCAAAGGACTGCACGGGGCTGTCCCCTTGCCAGAGATATTCACAAGCAGCCAAATGTCCCTCAGCAGCAAAAGACATGTGTTCCTCAGCACTCCAGCCTTACAGGTGGCTCAGCGGCCCGAGGGGACAATGCTCACCTGGACATCCCGCAGCAGCAGCTCCCCGGAGGGCAGGACAGTGGCCTTCCTGCCCCTCAGCAGGGCACCCTCCCGGCTCCAGGACACGCGAGGCTCAGGGACACCACGGGCGGCACAGGGCAGCAGCACCTCCAGCCCCTCCAGGGCCACCAGCTCCAGGGGGCCAGCAGCGATGACAGGGGGCACTGGATGGGGCAGGAGGGCAGGGACTCACTCACACCGTGACAGCCACATTTCGCTGTGAGGTGCTGGCGAAGGGGCTGAATAGAGGGGTGAGCGCTAGGGCTCTGATCGCTGCTGTACCTTGCACAATGAGCCTGGTCCTCCCCGCAGCAGTGCCTGAGGGGTTGCGAGCTATGCACAGGTAGCTGCCTGCATCCTCTGGGGCTGCTCGGAGGAGACGGAGCTGCCCATTGGGGGACACCTTCAGCCCAGAGCCTGTGGGGATGGGCAGGAATGAAAGGCAGGAATGAAGGGCAAGACGGGGCAGCACAGCCAGGCAGGGCATGGATGGATGATGTGCAGGGACTACTTCTCCCACAGAAGTGCCTCTTCCTGAGGAGTCTCCATGGAACAGCTCCAGCAGCCACCCCACACATCTTGGACAACAGCCAGGAGCCATGAGGACCCGTGCACAGTGATACCCCACACCCTGATGGGATGCCTACAGTCCCCTGGCACCTAAATCTTCTGCCAGGGAAAGGCTGGCAGGTAATGTGGGCTCTGCCAGCCCCCAGCAGGCTCCTGCTCACCTCCAGTGATGCCAACACCATCCTTCTGCCAGGTGACCTCTGGCCGGGGGACACCTGTGGCCTCACAGGACAGCACTGCACTGGAGTTGACCATCACCATCACCATACCAGGCAGGGGCTTCAAAGCAGGGGGCTCTGTGAAGGGCAGGGAAGTGTCACCCTGGGCAGAGGATGCAGGACCCCCAGCAGCAGGACCCCAGAGCCATGCATACCGTGCACCGTGAGCCAAAGGTGCTTTCGGGCTGTGCCCGCAGTGCTCCGAGCAGTGCAGGTGTAGTGGCCGGTGTGTGAGGGCAGAGCCTGCCTGATCTCCAGGGCTCCTGGAAAACACAGCAGGCACAGGGGAGGCAGCGGGAGGGCTGTCAGGGACCCCCTGCCCCAGCCAGGGCTGGGCTGTACCTCTGGGCAGGACACGGTAGCCCGCTCCTCGGCTGCCCAGCTGAGCCCCCTCCTTGCTCCATGACACCGTGGGTGGGGGCACGCCAGAGGCGTAGCAGGTGAGCACTGCAGGGGACAGCCGGGTGACAACCACATCCGTAAGGTCATCAGCGATGGTGGGGGGCACTGGAGAAAGGAGGGAGAGAGGTGAGCAGGGCTCTATGGCAAATGCTGAAGGGGATTCTGTCCCTGTGTACATGGGCACAAGTATTTCTTTTCCCCTCTTGTCCACCCCCATGCCGAGCCCTTGAGAAGGGACCCAACCCCATGTGGGACTGGAGCACACCCACATCACACCTGAGGTGTTAACTGGGAAAGCCACTCTCAGCAAGACCCCCAGCTCCAGGAACTCACCGTGGACAGACACGAGGAAGACCTTTCGTGCCTCTCCAGCAGTGTTGGTGGCGATGCACTCGAACTGCCCTTCGTCCTGGGGACGAGGGCTGGAGATGAGCAGTGACCCTAAGGACTGCACACTGTGTGGGCAGAGCACACATCAGGATCACCCCTGTCCTGTGTGGGGCAGCGGGAGGGGCAAACCCCACCCTACAGGGGAATCCTTTGGTGTGCAAGGTGGCAGATGCAGTAGGTACCTGTAGGCGCCGGGTGGGAGGTGCAGGTTCAGGGGACGGCCATCCTTCTCCCACCTGACATGGGGCTCGGGGAACCCCCAGGTGTCACAGCCCAGTGTGGCCGGCTGCTGAGCCAGCAGGGTGAGGTTGGAAGGCCCAGGGGTGATGGTAGGAGGGACTGTGGGAGGGCATGGCAGCGATGAGCAGAGGGCAGCAGCACATCAGTGCACTGATGAGAGCAGCCCAGCAGTGATGGGTTGCAAGGAGGGTGAGTCCTGGAGGGATCCATCCGGTTCTCCCGCTTACCCAGCACATGGAGGTCCAGGCCTCGCCAGTCGGAGCCAGCAGGGCTGGATGCCATGCAGAGGTAATGGCCCAAATCCTGGACCTGGACAGGGTCTATTTGCAGGGAGCCTCCTGGCAGGAGCTGCAGCCTGGGGAGGGAGAGCATGGGAATCCTGTGGGGGCTCTGCATGGCCAGGCTGCATCACACAGGGCCCAGTGGCTGGGAGGGTGACAAATGCCATTGCAGCCACAGGCAGCACATGGCCACTGTGCTGGCATGAGGAGAGAGCACAGCTCTTCACAGGGTGATGGGCTCACTAAATCACCTACTACTGTGGAGGGTGGCATGATCTGAGTGCCAGATCTTGGTGCCAGCAACCCGCAGAGCCTCATACCTGTCACTCCCAGGAAGGAGCAGGAGCTGGCCATCCTTCCGCCACGTCACTTGAGGCACAGGCCACCCCTCTGCCTGGCACGGCAGCACGGCCGAGGTGTTCAGCAGCACCTTAACCTCCTCGGGGCCTGGCTGGATCTCTGGGGCCACTGCAAGACAGCACAGAGAGTGTGGAATAAGGCTCAGGAATGCAGGACGCCAGCCCAGAGCAGCACTGGGGACTGGGCATAGTCCAGCCCTGCCATCCCATTACCCGACCATAAGACACTCCATAATACACCACATCCTTGATCGAAGCAGGAAGGGGCCAGCACTCAGGGCCAGCCACGGCCCGTGGCAGGGCAGCACTCACCGTGAACCTGCACCCGGACGCTTGGGCCGGTGTCCCCAGGGGCGCGGGTGGCCCTACAGCTGTACTCGCCACCGTCTGCCGCAGCCACCGCCCGCAGCTGCAGGAAACGCCCCTGGGCCAGGACCTGCCTGCGGGCATCCTCCTAAAACCCCACGGGACCCCGTCAGCAGCGGGCCGGCATCACCCCCAGCAGCAGCCCGATGGTGCCGGTGAAGGCGCAGCCCAGTCCCTGAGCAGGGCCATTCCTGGTTCTGTCACTGGTACCTGCAGCACGGAGCCCTCCCGGCGCCACTCGATGTTGGGGTGGGGCTCAGCACCCTCTGGGCACTCCACAAGGAGCTGCCCCCCTGCCACAGCTGTGATGACAGGGATCTCTCCAATGCTGGTGGTGCCGGGTGGTGCTGTGGGACACATGCCAGGGGAGTCAGGGTGTGCCATGTGCGTTGGACACCCCCAAACCTGTCCCCATAAGTCATGCTCAGGCCCCCACTCTGCAGGATCATCACGCTGTGTTCCAGACTTCTCTTTTGGAGCCCACACAATTCCAAAGAAGGATGCAGGGATGCTCTGAGGCTCTCGGGTCCCCCAAAGCTTGGACCACCCTGTAGCACCCTCTGCTCACCCCCTCCTCACTGCACTATTGGGGTCACACTACCTTGGATGCTGACATGGAAGCTCCTGCTGTCCTCCCCTGCAGGGCTAGTGGCCAGGCAGGCGTACAGGCCAGCATCAGCCACCTGAACAGCCAGGAGAGGGAAGAAGTGAGGCACAAAAAGAAAACCCAGGTAGGGGGAAAAAAGCGGAGCCCCTACCTCAGTGCTCTCAATGTGGAGGGTGCTCTCATTCCCTAACACGAGCGAGGGCCCTGCCAGCAGCCGTCCATCCTTCTCCCAGGTGACAGTGGGTGTGGGGACACCCGTCACCACACACGTCAGCTCTAGAGGTGTGCCCACAGCAATGGATATCTCAGTGGGATGGGATGAAGCCTTGACACGGGGTGGCTCTGCAAGGCACACGGCAAGGCAGGAGGGCTCGTCCCCTCATTGCTCCCAAATAATTGGCTAAGCTGCCCTTCCCAAATCCCAGGGGGATGACACACACCCATTACCAGGAGGTGGAAGGCTTTGCTGACCTCTCCCACTTCATTCACCACCAGGCAGGAGTAAATGCCTGCATCAGCCGGCCCCACAGCCACCAAGCTCAGCTGTGGGCCACCAGGCACCTGGTCACCATGACGTCCCAGGGGCTCTCCATCCTTCAGCCAGGTCACTGCTGGTGCTGGGGACCCGGTGGCTTCACAGGTGAAAGTGACATCGGAACCCTCAGCCACCATCTGCTCCTCACTGCTCTCAGGGCTCTCCAGGACAGGGGGCACTGAGGAGGGAAGGGTTTCTTTCAGGGGCACCATGGGAGTGAAGTCGGGTCCCCAGGCACTGGGGGTGGGTTTGGCCATTCCGTGCGTCCTGCGAGCAGCCAGAAGTGGCTCAGCCTTCCTGCAGGATGCTCGGACCCAACTCATTAAAAAATCCTGGCTTTGTTCCATCCTGTCCAAGCCCACCCCAGAAGACAAGGGATGGCTCAGGACCCTGCTTGGGAATGGGCTGCAATGCACACTGTGTGCTCTGCCAACAAAATCAGTGTCCAGGTGCCCCCTGCTCTGCCCTCCCAGCCCCCTGCCCCATACCCTGTATCTGTAGGATGAAGCTGTGCTCGGCCACCCCTGCCCGGCTGGAGACGATGCAAGTGTAGAGTCCGGCATCAGAGACCTGTGCCTGGGAGATCCTAACCCATGGGGATGGGGAGGACACATCAGCTCTGGGCGACCCCCTGCTTCCCAAGGTGACACTCAGCCACTTCAGGGTGCAGCAGTGGCCATACCCTCATTCAAAACTGGGTACCAGCCCCAAAGCCTGTGGCTGACCACTGCTCCAGGGTCACTTCTCACCGGAGGACATGCCCAGCTGAGAGCAGGGTGACATGAGGGGACAGGCGGAGGGGCAGCCCATCCTTCAGCCAGCTCACGTGCAGCGGAGGGGACCCCCGAGCCCAGCACTCCAGTGTCACTACGGCGGACAGGACTCCACGGACCACCTCCGAGTCGTCAGCACCTCTCTGGATGGTGGGAGGGACTGGCCGAGGGGACAGAGGGGCTGATGGTGCTGTCTGGGAGGGGGGTGGCCCCAGCGCTGCCCCCCAGGTCCCAGCCCCGCTCACCCAGCACGTTCAGCGTGTGCAGCCGTGTGTCCTCGCCCAGGCTGTTCCTGGCCAGGCACGTGTACGCCCCAGAGTCGGCAGCTCGGAGCCTCTCGAGGAGCAGGGAGCTGCCATCCGGGCCTACCCTGCATGGGGAGGATGGGACAGTGACCTGTGTGCTCATCCCTAACGTGCCCATGGGGCAGAAGTGCTCTGTGCTCTTTTACAGCCAAGGATGAGGGGGTTGGGGCACATTGCAAGGTCAGGGCATCAGCTGGAACTCTGCCAGGGTGACAGTGACCATCCCAGACTCCAGGGCTTAACCAGGATGATACTCTTGCAGCAAAGAGCTGGGATGAGCATGTCCCTGACCAAGCAACGGGAAGAAGCAGCAGAGCTCAGCCAGTCTTGCCTGGTAATTTTGCACGTGGGGCACTGAGCCCCTGGGGTGTCCCCCACCCAGACTCACCGGACATGCGAGGGGGGCTCCAGCTGCAGGGGCTGCCCATCCTTCAGCCAGGAGATGTGGGGCGTGGGCTGCCCCTCTGCCCGGCATTCCAGCCTCACCCTGCCGCCCTCCAGCACGCTGTGCTCACCGAGGTCCCCTGCGCTGCTGATCTGGGGAGCCACTGCACCGAGAAGAGAGGGAAGTTGAGGGAGAGGAGGGGGAGGAAGGCTCACCTCTGAGGGAGAGCCCACAGGGACCAGGCTGCCTCAGGGAAGCCCTACCTCGCACCAGCACCGTGAAGTCCTTGCGTGCCTCAGCCCCCCGGCCCTGTGCCAGGCAGGTGTATCGGCCCTGGTGGAAGGGCTGGAGGGGGCTGAGCTGGAGCTGGGTCCCCCCAGACACCAAACCCTGCTCTGGGCTCATCTCTGCAAGGACACAGGGTAAAGGGGGCTGAGCAGAGCTCCTCCACTGAGCCCTCCCCAGGCTCCTTCTTGTGCTCCCTCCTTCCCATCCCTAGGACCCAGGTTTGGGGACACTGTTAAAGCAAAGCAGGGTTTTTGCAGAGTTCACTGCTGGACCTTTACAGGAGGAAAGAGCCACTGGTTTTGGGGCAAACCCCTCTCCCAAAAAGTAACCCAAGGGCTGGTACCCAGAGAGTTCATGCCCTCCCACATCCCTCCATCACACCTTGTGCCCACATCCCACCGCTTCAGGCCTCAGGAATGAACCTGAGGTCTCTCAAAAGCATGCAGGGAAAAGGCCAGCCCCTTCTTGCTCTGTGCCCTCCCTGTGAGCCCCTGAGGGTCTCTTGCAGCAGGATTAGAAGTTGGGAAACTGAGGCAGGACTGCTCAGAGGGGAACAGCAGCGATGCTGGGGTTGGCAGCCCAGCACAGTGTTCCCCTGCACACACACCCAAGGGGCTCCCGTCCTTCAGCCAGGTGACAGCAGCCACAGCCACACCAGTGACTTGGCAGGTCAGGACAAGTGGTGTCCCCATGTCAGCTTCCAGCGTCTCCTGCTGTGGGTCCTGGATGCCTGGGGGCTCTGAGGATGAGGATCAGGGGCAGGGGGTGTGAGACAGACTGGGGTTCAATGTCAGCTCCTCAGTGCGTGCTCCAGGGACAGAGGTCCTGGCTGAGCCCTCACCACTTACCATGGATAGTGAGGATGAAGCTCTTCTCATCCTGGCTGGCCACGTTCAGTGCTACACACGTGTATGTGCCTGAGCTAGAAAGCTGCAGGCGAGGGAGCTGCAGCACACGTGAGTCTGGAAGAAATGGAGAGCAGGGAATCAGGACAACTTGGAGCTGGACCAGGTCAGGGCCACCATGCCAGCAAGATGACTGGTCCCCCAGCAGCTGGCCAAGCTCCATGGCCAGACAACCATGGAAGTCTCTCTTTGAGGTCCAAAGTCTTGCTGCACCCAGCAGCAAAGGGCACTGAACTCCCAGGGAGCAGCAGCATGGAGGTGCAGCATTTTGCAGGGTGCAGCCCTTGGTCCTCTCCAGAGGGGAACACTCAGCAGCGTGTCATTAACGTGTCATACAATCCAAAGCCTGAGCTCGAGTCCCACACATGGTGTCCAAAAAGGGGCATTAGGGGAGCTCAAGCAGACCAGCAACAGCTGGAGCACAGGCAATCATCCTTGCTCATCCCAATGTACCTGGGGTGACGGCCACCTCCTCACTGAACTGCAAGATGCGGCCATCCTTGTACCAGGTGATCTCTACAGCCAGGTGGGGTTGGATGTCACACACAAGTGAGACGCTGCCATTGACGATGCCATCGACACTTTCAGGGTTTGCACCCACACTCCAGAGACCTTCTGCTCCAGTGCACCCCAAAAGACAGGGCCAAAGGGGAGCCATCAGTGTGGAGGTCAGTGCCAACCCAGGAGGAAACATGCACTGAGCCTCTCGCCTGCTCAGAGCCTCTGACACCTCGACCTCCTCGCACAGGGTGAGTATGACCAGCACGAGGGGACAGAGGCAGCCATGCAGCTCCATGCAGGAGACTCCAGTTGGTGGAGAAAGAGGAGTGGAGTAAATCAGTGACCCAGGGAAGGGGAGATGCCTTACCCTGCACAGCAAGTGCAAAGTGCTTCTCGGCTGACCCAGCCGGGTTCTCAGCCACGCACGTGTAGCTCCCAGTGTCACCAGCCTCCACCATTGCCACCTGCAGAGGGGGAGCAGAGCCCCACTGAAGGGAGCTAGGGAGCTGTTGGGACTCCAGTGGGGACCTTGGTGAGACCAGGGCAGCCTCCTTTGGGAGAGAAAAGTGCCCCATCCCCTCCATCCTCTGTCTCCAGTTTCTCTCCAACACAAACACCTGCTAAGGGGGACACCAACCTGCAGGACTGTGCCACCCTCCAGGAGCTGGTGCCGTGGGCCAGCCTCTATGGGGAGGTCATTCCAGAGCCAGGACACTGTGGGCTCCGGGTGCCCAGTAGCTTCACACTCAAAGCGGACAGTGCCATTGATGGTGGCCATCACCTCCTCCGCCAGGTCCTCTGTGCCACCACGGATGGCTGGGGCAGCTGGAAGCAGGTGGTTATGGGGCTGCCATGTGGCCTCGTCCATTGTCCCCCCATCCCTGTACTCACTCAGCACCTCCAGCTCGTAGTGCAGGCAGTCCTGTCCCGCAGCGTTGGCTGCCTCGCATGTGTACCTGCCTCTGTGCTCCTCCTGCACCGCCTGCAGCTGCAGCACCCGGCCCCCTGCAGCACACGGCACGGTTGGGGCAGGGCACAGGGAAGCTCTGTAGGAGATCAGCCCCAGCCTCGCCCAGCACAGACCCCTACGCAGCCCCAGTGGCCTCAGAGGTCCCACAGGTGCTGTGTGTGCTGGCAGGAACAAGGGGACAGGATCCAACATCCTCTATGCTATGGATGCTCTCAAAAAGCTGCTGCAGGACCAGCCCCAAACCCCACAGTGGGAGTTCCCACCATTACCTTGCAGCATCAGCACCCCTGGGCCTGGGAAGAGGGGCTCCCCATCCTTGTACCAGGTGAGCTGGGGGGGTGGGATGGCGCTGGTGTCGCAGTAGAGTGCAGTGGGCTGGCCGAGGACAGCCTGTCGGTGCTCTGTCACCTCCCCGTCCTGGTCTTCCTCCCGATAGAAGATCTCGAGAGCTTCTTTGGGGCTTGTCTGCTGCTGGAAGATGGGGGGCACTGCGGGGACAGGCTGTGGTCAGCTGTGGGGATCAGGAACAGGGACCCCCAAGTGCAACCACAGAAGCTGACTGGGGCTGAGGAGATGCTCTTTTCCAGCAAGCAAAAACTTTTCTCTTGCTCACCCATCTCTGCTCCCACGAGTGAGCCCTGAGGATCCCTGCTCTTGCTGAGACACCCTCTGGGTGCTGCCTTTCCACCCAGGCCTTACCTTGGATGTGCACGATGAAGTCCCTGTCATCTTCCCCTACAGCATTGGTGGCCACGCAGGTGTAGTGCCCTGAATCTGACACACCAGCTGGTTCGATCTGAAGGACCTGCCCCTCACTGAGGATCTGGAGGTGTTCAGAGCTTGCCAGGAGCTGTAGGGAAGAAACAGAAGGGTAAGAGGAGGATTACAGACCCAGGAGTGGGGCAGAGCCCAGTCAGCCATATAAAGGGTATCTTCCCACCCCATCCACCTAGGACAGTCCCCAAACCCAGCAGCTCCTCCCTGGTCACAGCTGGGACTTCACCTGCTTGTCCTTGTACCACCGGATGGTCGGCTCGGGCACAGCCCAGGTCTCACACTCCAGCACCACTGTGCTGTTGACTCTGGTTTTCACCTCTTTCACAGCAAATTCCCCCAAAGGATCCTCTCTGGCAATCCAAGGAGGAACTAGTGGGGAAAGACAAAGGGAAGCAAGGGCAAGCAAAGCCAAGCAAGACCAGCCCAGTTACAGTGGTGACGTTACTGCAAGAATTAGGGAGGACACGGGGAGCTCCCTCACCCAGGACCTTCACAGCGTAGTTCTTCACAGACTCCCCGTCCTCGTTGGCCACAACGCAGCTGTAGGTGCCTGTGTCCTCCTCCTGGGCATTCAGGATCTGCAGTCCGTGGCCACCTGGGCAAAGGGCGTCTCCTGAGAGGGTCGCTGCTCAGAGCCACAGCTCTCTCTCCCCATGCAGCACCTGACGGCATCTCAAGGGACCTGCTGAGCACCTGCAAGCCTGGCTCAAGGGGGCCTAACGCTCTTCTAGAGCCCAGTCCCAGATGTATAAAAACCAGCACTGAGGAGGCTCCAGTTACTATCAGAGGATGAAGCACTTGGAAGAGCAGCATCCACCTGATGGTCTGAGCCCTCAGGTCCCGCAGGATGATGACTTCTCACCACCCCACTGTGCTGGACCCCAGCCAGACCAAGAAAAGGCCCCACTCCCACTCCCCAAGAGCCAGTGGACAACAGCACGGTACCAGGGAGCAGGAGGACGTTTCTAGATGCTTTGAGAGGAACCTCGTCCTTGAGCCAGGTGATGTTGGGAGATGGGTATGGCAGAGCCTCGCACAGCAGGGAGATGGGGTTGTTGATGATCACTGTCACTTCTTCTGCAGCAGCATCATCTCGAGCAAAGGCAGGACTGGCTGCAGAGACGCGGACGTGGCAGATCAGCATTAGCACCCCCTTTGGCCTCCCAGTGCTTCATCCCCCCACCAGAGAGCATGATCCAAATTCAGGACTTGACACAGCATATGCCAGCCTTGGACTTTGCCCTGTCCCGCTGCCCTCCAAAAACACAGGTGACACAGAAGACACATTCTCACTTCCTACAAACCACCATCAGAGATGAATCCTGCACTAGACAGGCATTTTTTGTTTTTCCAAGAGGTGCCACAAGGGCTTTGGGACAGGTCCATGCCATGCTTTGGTTGCAGGACTAAGGGATCCTCCCCACTTACATTGGGCAGGTGATTAAAACCCTCTAAGTCTGCTCACACTTGTGACTCTGCCTCCCACCAAAGGCATCTCATACCCAAAACATCCAGCAGGTAGTGCTTGGTCTGATTTGCCCCAGAGCTGGAGGCCACGCAGGAATAACGACCAGCATGGGACAAGGAGGCTTGGGGGATGTGGAATAAGGAGCCATCAGGGGAGATGGAGAAGGTGCCAGGGAGAGGGTGGTTGTCTTTCAGCCAGGTGATCTTAGGTTGTGGGTTGCCTGTGAGGGATTAAAAGCAGGTTTTGGCCTTTGTGTAAAGTTTTTCCGTGTGTGAGCACAGCCTGGCTGGGGTCATTGTCGGAGCTGCTCTGGAAAGCAGGGATATCAGCCCAAATCAGAATTATCATGATCTGGATCAGGTTTTTAGAGGCTGCTGGATGAGCCAGCAAGAAGAAAGAGAACTGTCCTAAGTGGGAGGTGATTAATTATTCCCATCACTAAAGGAGAATGAGATTAGAGGAATTTTAGTTCCATTTGGGAAAGATTGGAGCTTACATTGTGGAACAGGCTCCCCATGTGGGCGTCCCCTCCCCAGCGCTTCCCGGACAGCACAACTGCAAAGCCAGGAACCATCCCAAGAAACCTCTGCAGCCGATTGCAGCTGATTTCATGTGTCTGACTGGAGCCATCCATTTGCTCCACGCCCCAAAGTGAGACTCAGATCTGCCCCTGAGCCCCATCTCCCACCTGCTCGTGCCACCTCCCTTCCCCACTTGATGCTCACCTGCAGCCAGGCAGGACCAGGTGACAGGGTGACCCTCGGGCACTTTGAAGGTGTCTTCTTCACCCGCATTCTCGATGTGGGGAGGAACTGGGAACACAAGCCCCCAGGGACTTCAGCAGCTGGCCAGCTTGGCCTCTGAGCTCACATCCTAAGGCATGAGGGACTGCAGCACACCCCACACGTCCAGTCTTAACTCATGTCTGTTCCTGCAAGGGTGGAGCTCTGAAACCCCACCAGGAATCCTGCAGCAGACAGAAGACCCCTCCTTACCTAGGACCTGAACGTAGAAATGCCTCCTGGCCTCCCCAGCAATGTTGCTGGCCAGGCAGGAATAGTGACCACCATCCTGGGCTCGTGCCTGGGTCAGCCTCAGCAGCCACCCCCCTGGAAACACAGAGCAGAGAGGCCTCAGGGCCCTGATCCAGGTACCAGCACATCCCAGCACTGCTCCTGTGGGGCTGGAGCTCCCCTGTGACTTTGAACTCCTCAGTGTTGAGGCTCATCTCTCACAGCACCCAGACTTCTGACCTGAAAGCACATGTGTGTGCTCGCTGGGGGTGACAGGAGAGCCATCCCAGAACCAGGTGACAGTGGGCTGGGGAATGCCAGTGGCCTCGCAAGTCAGTGTCAGGGATCCTTGCAGGGAAACGCTGACATTTGTTGTCAATCCCGATCCTCGGATAAACTCAGGAGGAACTGGAGATAGAGAAAAAGATGGACATCCCTTTGCAAAGCAGCCAGGACATCAAAGGAGCAAAGTAAAGAGGGGAAAACTGGGTGAACCTGGCTTTTCCCACATTCCTGCTTTGTACAGCTTTAGGACACAAACCCAGAAGGACCATTAGCATCACCTGGAGATGGTGACTTTGAAGGGGTTGTGGGACAGGAGACCCACAGCAAGAATGTGCCCCTTACCTGCACACCTGAGGCCAGGCTTACAAGTGTCACACCGAGCTGGCCACACGGCCTGAGCCACCTCAGACCTTTCGTAGCTCGAGTGGCCTTGACCCGTGAGGTTTCCCCAAGCCCTTGGGTAGTAGAGGACCTTACATGAGATGATCTGCTGTGATGGCTCTGGAAAGAAACTCCTGCCTGATGGACCCAGTGCTACAGCTATTCCTGAAGCATAACCCTGCTGACCCCAAGACCTGCTGTGTGCTGGATTGTCCAAAGTCTACTCCACCTCACCACCCTCCTGGTCCTGCCTGCATCCACAGCCCCCAGCCACCAGCCCCATCCCACGCCCTTACCGTGCACCACAACATCAAACTCCCTCTGCTCCTGCCTCTCTGGGTTGGCCACCAGGCAAGTGTAGCGTCCTGCATGGGCCACCTCTGCCCTGGGGATGTGCAGCCGCCTCCCTTGCTCAGTAAGCAGGAGCCCATCCCCACTGGCCACAGGCTGCCCGTCCTTCAGCCACGTCACCCAGGGTGGAGGTGTCCCCACAGCCTCACACTCCAGGACTGTCTCGCCAGCCTTGATGACAGAAACCTTCCTTGGGGCATTGCTGCTGCCCTGGGCCCTCGGCAGCGCTGTGGGCAGAGGGACACAGGGTGGAAGGGATGTGCAGCAACTCCCTTGGCTGTGCACGAATGGAGGGGCAAAGCTGGCTCAGGTGGCAGCATCCCTTCCAAAATATCCAAGGCACCAGACAATGGCTTTTGGTCCCAGGTGGACCTTGTGCTGAGAGATCACAACACCCAGCCTTGCAGGTCTTTGGGCCCTCAAGCTCACCGTGCACCTCCAGGTGATGCTCCTTGCTGCTGCTGCCAGCGGCGTTCCTGCACTCACAGGTGTATGTCCCCTTGTCCACCAGTTGTACCTTCTCCATGTACACCACGTTGCCTTCTGGGGACACCAGCTTTGGGCTCCCTGGCTGGGTGAAGAGAGGCTCACCTGCCCAGGGAAAGGGACAGCAGCTTCCCCTCAGGCTCCCAGCAGGACAAATTCCCACACAGAAGCTCAATAAAAAGCACTCCTTGTTCCAAAGAGACCAACACTGGGGTCAACACATGCAGGGAGAGATGAGGCTGAGGAACAGGGCCCTACCATCCTTCCACCAGCTCAGGGTGGGCAGGGGGATCCCATGGCACCTGCAGGCCAGTTGGACTGACTGTCCCTCCAGCACGGACACAGCCTCGGGCTCTGCCGAGGAGAAGGACGGAGGCACTGCAGGGATGAGAGGAGCAGCTCATTGATGGCATCAGACAAGAGAAGGGCAGCTCCTCACTGCAGCTCCATCCTGCCGGATACACAACACCTGCAGCTCTGCTGGGTGCCACAAAAAAAAAAAACAGTGACACTCCCCTGCCCTGGCTCAATGTGGAAGCAATAATCTCGTCTCTCCAGCCAAGCAAGGGATGCTTTTAGTTGCATGTGGCCAGCAGAAGAGGATGACCAAGCATCCCACAAACAGGCCAAGGTCAGGTTGGCCAGACACAGCCTTATTAAGCAGCCCTGCTCACTGAGGAGATTACCCAACTCTTTCCATTATCAGATGCTGTTGTCAGTTGCTCATAAATACAGCTGGCTGGAAAGTGGTAACTCCTTCCCATGAGGGATATCAGTTTGGAGAAGAAAAACCCCAACACCCAGAAACCCTTGAAAAACAAAAACAGCAGAACCCAAACAATCCACCCAAGCCAGGACGGCAGACGTGCAAACATTTCCCTGGGAGGGGATTTCAGGAACAAGCCCAGACCAGGAGAACTGGATCTTCTCCACTCCCTGGCCACCTGCCTGCAGGACTTCCACCAATTGGCCTAGAGCATCCCTGAGAAAAGCCAGAGCCCGGCTCAGCCCCCGGCGCTGTGGACATGCTGAGTGGTCTGGGAAGCTGCAGGGATGCTTGGATCAAGTGAGAAAAAGTGTCCAGTGCCCAACTTGGCAGCAGCCCAGGAGTCACCACTGACTCCACGGGGGACAGAAATGTCACCAGGCACACAGGGTGCAAAAGGGACAGGGTGGGGAGGCGAGCCCGTAATGGGGACCTGGCAGTACCCATCCATGGAGCCATGGCTTTCCAGGACATTATTCGGGATGAACACAGAGGATTGCATGACTGGAATTGCAAATGAAGCAGAGGACAGGGGTCTGCTAGAGCCATCTTCCAGGGATGTGTCTCGAGGGCTGGGACAGCCCCACTGGTCCCACGCTCCCATGAGAGATTCTGGAGGGAAAGCACCCATTTCTCACTCACCAGTGACCTGCAGGCTGTACCAGAGCTCAGCCACACCGGCCGCGCTAGAGGCCACGCAGCGGTAGCTGCCGGCATCGGAAAGGTGGGCACGCAGGATCTCCAGGCGCTTGCCATCCCTGGACAGGGTCAGTCCTGCTCCAGCCGAGAGCTGCTCATGCCCCTTGTACCAGGTGATGTCTGGAGGAAAGCAGAGAGCTGAGCTGTGAGGAGCAATGCTGCTGCGCCCCTCACCCAGGGAAAACCCCAGGGATTCATGAGCAAGAGCTGAGCGACAGGATCACTCACCAGGAGCAGGCAACCCTGAGGCCAGGCATTCCAGGGATGCCGTGCCATTCTCCAGGATGGCCAGATCCACCGTGCTGGGTTCGATGTTTGGAGGCACTGCAACCCAGCACCCACTGTCATTGGCTCTGTGTGACCCGGGCAGTCTGCAGCCCCCACAGCACAGGGCCTTGGGGCACAGCCGGGCTCACCGATGGCACACAGCGAGTCCTGGCAGAGCAGCAGCCAGGGGCCACAGCTTGGTCCCCGCTCTGGGAGGGGACCACGTCACCAAATGCTGTCACTGCTGCTCCCCAAGCCACCCAATAGGTTTGTTTCCTGCCCCAATGAGACATTTATCCTTCCCAGGCAGGAATCTCCACTCCCTGCCTGGTTTCTCACCTGGAAGCTTCAGAATGACATCCTGCTGATGGAGGGGAATTGGGACTGGGGGAGGAGCCTCCACCAGGAAGCACCGGTCAAGGATTTACTGTGGTGCCAGTGGCCATCACCTCTCAGCTTCATCAACAAAGGACAAGATCCCAAGGGACTCATCTAGTGACCTACACCTACAAAAATCTGAACAGCCACCCCTTTGGCCAGCCACATTCTGCCCAATACAGGGGATGGATAGCAGATGTTGCCCTAAATGCTGCTCTCACCATGCACTGAAACCTGCACCTCTGCCTGGGCCAGCCCTGCCCAGTTGCTGCCCTGGCAGACATAGAGCCCTTCATCACCAAGCCCCACTTGGGTGACCAGCAGGGTCCCACCGTCCTCAGACACCACTACACCGTCCTGCTCGTCCAGTGGGTGCCCATCCTTCAGCCACCTGCAAGGAAGGGGACACGCAGCAAGTCCTTGGTCTGTCCTGACCACCCGTCCTCCATTTCTGCACACTATAGGGGTGAACTGTGAGGTGCTGGCACTGTCCCTTTGTCACCTGGAACGGGGCGGTCAGTGCCCAGGCTGTTGAGCAGAGGACACCAGGGACAAGGAGGAGGAATGGATGCCTCCCACCCTAAGGAACAGCTCAAGCCAGCGGCCCCTACCACCCATCCCAGGAACACAGGCAGCACCCACCACTCTGCAGTACTCACCGGATCTGGGGTGGGGGGATGCCCCTGGCGTGACACTGAATCCTCAGGGAGGTGTTGGCAACAGCTGTAAGGTGACTTTTCCCATCACCAATCCACAGCTGGGGGGGAGCTGGGGGGAGAGGCGACCTCAGGCTGGGACCACCCTTGGACCCTGGCCACAGGGATGTGAGAGCAGCCAAGGGTTTGGGGGGTGCAGGACCCCAGTGGTAGATCAGACCCATGGGAGGGGTATCTGAACCTTGCACGTGCAGGCTGTAGCTGAGCGAGGCGTTCCCCGCAGCGTTGGTGGCCGTGCAGGTGTAGAGGCCAGAGTCTGTCACCTGGGGCTCAGCCAGATGCAGGGATCCCAAAGGGAGGACGCTGTGCCTTGGGGAGAGGGAACAGAAAAGCTGGATGGGAGGAACAGCCATGCCATCCCTCACCTACCCCTGGGCAGGAGCTGAGAGCTCACCATGACCTTGGGACAGGCAAAAGAAGGTGGCCAGGGACACCTCTCATTCAAAGAGGGTGGCAGAGCTGCCCATGGGGCAAATCCCCTTTGCTCAGCCCTGCACAAGCTCAGTATGAGGCAGCACATGAGCCCCAGGGGATGAAGGAAGATGGGGGTCCCCCCAGAGCACAGTCCCTGCAGCTGGAGCTGGCCACGCTCTCATTCCCAGCCTCATCTGCGCTCCACAGACATAACATCATCTCAGCCCACGGCTGCAGCCTCCTCCTCGTGTGCTCCCATAAATCACCCAGCACAGACAAGCCAGCTGAGATGTGGGGAGCAGCACAGGTCAGCCAGGAGAAGCCACAGCAAACCAGACAAGAACAGCATTCCCCAAGCAGAGCAAAACCGAGACACCTTCCTTCTTCCCCTTGAAGCCCACATCAATCCTCAGGTACAGGGAAGGAAGGGCCAAACCCCAAGAATGGGGCCTGTGACTTTAGCACCATGCTGGAAGGGAATCCCTCATGTGCTGAGACAGCACTGGAAGATAGCAGATAACCTGGAGAGTGGTTGGATATGTGTTTATCTTCTCCCATCAAATCACATTAAATGACTGTCTCATGGCTGCCATCAGCTTCAACACCATCAACAAATCGATTTGTCACTCCAGAAGTCACTCACTGGAATAGAACTGGCCTAAAACCGCACATCCCAGTGCGGACAAAGCCACTGCTGGGCTAAAAACTATGTTTCTGCCAAACCTTGTCCCAAGAAACATCAAGCCCTGGTCCAACACTTCCCACAGGGATCCACCAATCCTAGGCACATCCCTGACCTTGCGACAGCACAAGGCAGGAATGTGCACGAAGGCAGACAGACAGCAGGGTGAGGAGCTGCACTAGAGTTGCCTTTCCTTCCCAACCCCAGCCCTGTGTCCAGGGTAGGCACGTGAAGGGTTGGAAGCAGCTGCTCCATCCCAGCAGACGTTTGGATGATGGAAAAAAAGCCAGGTGCTCTCCAAGGGGACCTGAGCTAATGCTGTAATGCTTGGCTGCCTCAGCTCCTGCATTGAGCATTGGCCATGTGATTCCAGGGATGCCCTTCACATCTCCCTGCCAAGCAGCCAAGTCCCTTCATGGCCCTGACATCCCTCTGAGACGACACAAAATCCCAGGAGATCGTGGCCCCCAGCACCCACTGCCCTCCTTACCTCATGGTGGTGAGAGGCAGTGGCTGGGATTCGCGGCTCCACACCACAAGGGGAGGGGGATATCCCTGAACCTCGCAGGGCAGGGTGGTCTCCTGCCCCAGCACGGCCAGGATGGTGACAGGGTCCGATGCCTGTGATCCGTTCACGCTGATCCTGGGCTTTGCTGGATGGAGAGGGAGCGCAGCTGGTGCAGGGACACTTCAGGAGCCCCACAGCCCTCATCACTTCTCTTCCCATCCTGCAAACCCATCTGGCTCCTGGATAGGTGCTCCAAGGAAGCCAGGAGTGTTCCCAGGTCATGCTGTCGCTGGCCAGTCCCCTCTGGAGCAGTCCTGGGCACTCACTGCTGATGGAGAGCTGCATCTCCCGGCTGGAGAATCCTGCTGCGTTGGTGGCTGTGCAGAAGTAGGTGCCAGCATCCCCAGGGGAGGATGAAGGGATCAGGAGGGTCCCATTGGGGTCAAGGTGGTAACGTGGGCTCAGTGAAATGGGCTCTGTGCCCTACAGAGGAAAGGGAAGGGAGGGAGGCAGAGATTCTCCCACAAGCTGAGCATCCCAAAAGGAAGAAGAGGGCTCTGGACCCATCAGAGGAAGTCTTGTTCTCATCCCAGCTTCCCAGGGCACTTGATGCCACCTCCCCAGGCAGCCACAGCTACCCTGGAGAGCTACAGCCCCTTCCAACACTGCTCTGCACCCGAGGGTGGCCCCAGCCTGGCTGTCCCTGTCACCTACCTTTGCCCAGGTGACAGTGGGAGGGGGCACACCAGTGGCATTGCACTGCAAGGTGACTGCTGCTCCCTCGGTGGCAGTGAGGAGGACGGGGCCAGGCTCAATGCTGGGAGGAACTGGGAAAGAAGAGAGCCCCTCGTTCTGCATGGCCAGGGCCACATCCACCACAGAGAGCAGAGCACAGAGAGAACCTGCCCCTGGTCACCGCAGAGCGGGGACACTAAGCTCCCGGTCACTCACCATGGATGACCAGGGACATGCCCTGCCTGTGCGAGCCGAGGGCGTTGGTCACCTCACAGGTGAATGTCCCTGCATCCCCCTGCGATGCCTGATCCACGTGCAGGCTCCCATCAGCCCGGACGGAATAGCGGTCACCTGGGACCACCTGGACACGGGCAGAGACCAGAAAGCAGGATAGGTGGGGGGTCAAACATCAACATCTCCGTATGTCTTTGGGGCACATTTAGAAATGGATCCCTGAGCAACAGGAATATCCTGATGTGGAGATAAACCCACACTGCCCTCCCAACACAAATGCTCCCTTGGATTCCTTCACCAGCAGCTTTGGCCCCAGCAGTTGGGGCACCCATCCTGCAGTGAAGCCCCTGCCACTGGGTGGGTAACCACCCACCCACCGTCCCAGCAGGCATGGGAGTCTCACCGTCTGCCCATCCTTCAGCCAGCGGCGGGCTGGGAATGGGCTCCCAGCCAGGATCACGCAGGGCAGCGACACTGGCTGGCCTGGGAGCACACGGACCACGGGGGACGCAAGAGCTATTTCTGGGGCTGCTTGAAAGAGGGGAAAGGGAAGCAATGTTAGTCAGTGATAAACTCACCAGGAACACTCAGGAGAATGGATCTAGATCACCTTTCTTCCAGGGTCCAGATCCTGGCTCGGCATAAGCCAGCTGCGATTTTCCAGTACCCCACGAATTTGGGGATATTTGCTGTAGTTTGAATCCATGTCAGCATATGAAGCCAAAGAGGGCTTGGAAGGGCATCGCCCAAACCCTGCCCTGGGGGTTGCTGAGCATTCACACCGTGGCCAGCTCAGGACCAGAGGCTGCTGCTCGGGTCTGCCACTCACTCACTGCCAGCACAGCTGGGATCGATTCACCAACCAAAGAACAGAAAAACCAACCCTGTCCGGTGACTGTGAGCTTGACCTCTGCGTGGATTTTTCCAAACTCATTCTGGGCTTCACAGATGTAGATGCCTTGGTCATCCAGTGAGGCACCTAGAGCACAGTGGGAAAAAGCCTGAGACTATTGGGGCTGGAGATTCCCGAGCAAACTTCAGGATGGGTGACACCACCCTCCCCTGCCCCAGCACCACCTCTAATGGAGCACTGGAGGCTTGCAAGCTGTTACAGCACAGCTAAGCTTGCACAAGTTAAAAATACAAATAAATGTGTGCACACTCAGCTCTTACTGTCGATGAGGAGCTGGGCAGCCTCCAGCTGGCTGGAAACACCCCGCGGTGCCTGCCAGCCCACAATGGGCTTCCCATCCTGCCGGGACCAAGTGACCTGTGGCAGGGGAGATCCCTCCACACGGCACAGCAGGCTCACACTCTCCCCAGCCTTGATCTCCATGTCGCCCAGGGGCTCAGGTAAGTGGGGGGCAGCTGGAGGAAAGAGCAGGGGAAAAGGGGCTCAGGCAGGTCCACGATCCCGGCTTCCCCAAAGCCGAGCCTGGAGAAGGAATGGGGCTGCAAAACCCATGAGCCAGGTGCCCTGGCAAGTTACAAGACTGACTTAGAGCATTTGGTGCTTTTCCAAAGCTGTCAGAGCTGTTGCAGTTTCCATTCCTTCCAGTTACACTCATTGCCTCCTGGCTCAGCAAAATTTCTTGCACTTTTCCACCTTTAACTGCTCTAAACCCTACTGCCATCAACACAGAGCCTTGCCTCTTCCTCCTCAGGCACTTTCATCGCTTTCAGACACACAGGTCAGCTCCCCCTCCGCCTAATCCCACTGATCGTACTTCGCATCCCCAGTTGTGTCCCAAGCCATGGTGTCCCCGTGCAATAACAACTGCAGTATCTTCTGCTACTTGTTGAGCCTCCTGCATCTTCCCAAAGCTTGGAAACCCTGCCAGGCTTCCACCTGTTTGTACCAAGCACCAACACTTCCCTGCTGGGAAGCCCAAGAGACTCGGAAAGCAGCAAGTGGGAGCTGAACCAGGAAGGAGAGCGGTAGAACAGGCTTGAGCGCTCAGCGGGACCCAAGAGGAGGGCAGGCACTTACACCCCACGTGCAGCACGGTGCTGTCGAAGGCCACACCAGCCTCGCCGAGAGCCTCGCAGCTGTAGCGCCCCGCATCCTCCTCCCGCACCGCCTGCAGCCGCAGCACCGCGCGCTGTGTGCCCGCCGGGAACGTCGCCATCGCCTGCTCCCCTGCCCCGAGACCCCCACATCAGCACCCCGTGTGCCTCTGGGGGTCCCTCCCGCTGTCAGGCCAGGGGACCCCGCGTGCGATGTCCCTGCGGGGAGGGTGCCTAGCACATGCTCCCAGTCTCACCTTTGTACCACACGATGTGGGGTGGGGGTGCCCCCGAAACCCAGCACTCCAGGGTCACGTCTTCTCCCACCAGCACCTTCAGGCTGGGCGTCACTGCCAGGATGGCAGGAGGCTCTGTGCCATGGGGAGAGATGGCTTTGGTCACTCCCTGCCGTGCTGGGTGTGGTGCTATTTAGACCCCAGAGCCCTGGGAGCTGTCCCCCAACACCCTTTATCACACACAGCCCCATTCCCAGTGTGCTGCCAGCGCATGGAGAGCAGGTACCAGTGAACTCCAGGGTGATGATTTGCTCATCCCAGCCCAGCGTGCTGCGGGCGTGGCAGCTGTAATTTCCTGCATCCTCTGGGACAGCAGACCTAATGTGCAGGGTACCCTCAGAATCCCTGAAAACCCTGCAGCAAATGGGAGAGAAAGGGCGAAATGAGCCCTGTGAAATCAGGGATGATGGAAAATGTGTTGATATAAATGAGCAGGCTTTTCAGGCCATGCTGGGCATATGGTGGATATGGGTCAGCACTTAGAGCCAGCTGCTGCAGGGAAGGACTTTGCTTTGAACCAGGGAAAAGCACTGAGAATTGGGCTTTTTCATCTTGAAAGTCCAAAAGCCTTCCCCAAACTCAACTCCTGCACTCACAGCCTGACACAGGCAGGAGTTGAAAAGCAAAAAGCAGAAGAAATTAAGGGGAAGTACAAGGAGTATTTTGAGACATGAGCTCACACCAGGTGTGCAAAGTGGGGACGGTGACCTGGATAAGGCAGGATGGCTTAAAAATAAACATAGAAAATTAAGGCCAGCAGCAGGGGCTGGGATACTGCACCAGCAGCAGGGGCTGGGATACTGCAATGTCTCCCTCTCTCCAGGGCTATGGCAGCCCCAAGCCTTGCTCCCTCAACCTGTACATCCCTACAAGGGGAGCACCATCCCTGTGGGATGGGCAGGATGGAGGCTCCCGGCTCCCCAGGGGTTACCTCTCATCCTGCTGCAGTGCCCAGCCCCAGCGCTTCCAGGTAGTGTGGGGCGGGGGGTGGCCTCCAGCCGTGCAGTTCAGCCGTAGCTCCTCGCCCCTGCTGAAATGCTGGGGACTGGGGTCCACCTTCACCCACGGCGCCTCTGCACAGGGTTGGAGCAGGGGTCAGCCCCCAGGTGCCATTCGCCATCTGCCCACAGGGCAAGATATCCCCCAGGCCAGGGTCCCACCCAGGGAAAAAGCCTACCCTGGATGAAGAGCCACAGGGAGGCGGTGGCGGTGCCGTGGGCACTCTGTGCCACGCACTCGTACAGGCCCCCGTCCCCCGGCCGCACGTGGCTGATCTCCAGGGAGCGGTTCTGCAGCAGCCGGGTCCGGCCGTCCCGTGGCTGTGCCGCCTTCCCATCCCAGCTCCACGTCAGGTTGTGGGGCACATCCCCCAGAACCACACAGGACATGACCACGTCTTGGCCCGGTGAAGCCGTAATGTTGCCCGGGGCTATGAGACGCGGTGGTGGCTCTACAAACATGGGATGCCGGAGTGAAAGGAGCCCATGCCCAGCCACAGATGTGGAAAGGGCTCTAAGGCTTGGCACAGGCAGCCCCCACCTGAGACAGAGATGTAGGCACGAGCCCGTGTCACTCCAACCTTGCTTGTGGCCGTGCACTCGTAAAACCCTTCATCACTCTTGGACACTGCAGGGATCATCCAGCTGATGTTCCCTGAAATCCTACAAAAAGGGAGAGACGAAAATGTGGATCACTCCCACCTTGGGACTGCCACGCCACTATCCTAATCCTACTCCCTGGTACGTTTTTTCATCTGAGTCAGGCAAAGGTGTGAATCTCCACTCACTGTGGACATGTCCCTTGGAATTTTCTTTTTGGGATGGTCAGAACCTGCAGGCACCCAGCCAATGCATGGCGTCTCACCAGCTGGCACAGCTCAGGAGCTGTTGCTGCCCACATGGGCCCCTCCTGGGGCTCGCTGGGCCATACCAGGCTCACCTGAAGAGCTGCTCTTCCCTGAGCTTCATCCTGCCACGGCTGAGCTGCAGACGGAAAGGGACGTCACTCTGTGCAGAGCAGGAGATGAGCTGTGGCTCACGGTTGTACGCCTGGATCTTGCTGGGGATATTCACTTTAGGCAGCCCTGGAAGGAGTTGGAGACATGCAGATGTGTAACACCTCTTGGAAGCAGGATGAACAAGGAGAAACTAAAGCAGAGGCAGTGCTGGAGCCTCTGGACCCTGCTCAGCACCTGTGGTTTCCCACTCACCGGGGACCACGCTGGTGTAGGTGACCCCTGAGAGGCGGTGCAGGCGGTGGCCCTGAGCATCTTCCCCCTTCACCTTCAGCAGAAAGTCCCCCGGGGGGACCCAGAGCGGCGAACCCACCCAGAGCTGCGGGGTGGAGCCGGAGGAGGAGTTGGAGAGGGGCTGCGCGGGCAGCGAGAGGAGGACGTGGCCCGAGGTGTTGAAGAGCTCGATCTCCCGCAGGCGCCCAGGCGGCCTCAGACCGGTGCAGTTCACCAGCACGGAGATGGGCAGACCTGGAAAGCGGGGAGGGAAAAAACCACCAACCACATTCCCGGCTGCAAAACGCCCAGACGCAGCATCCAGCCCCCCGGGGAGCACCACCCTCACCCTGCACCGGCCGCTCTCCGGGCAGGCTGGTGTCAAATTCCGGCTGGGTGCAGAAGCTGGCCTGAAAATTAACGTTGCTAATGCCTGTGATCCTCAGCGAGTGGCGGCCACTGCTCCGGGTCTGGAAGTAGATTGAGAGGCAAGTGCTGAGGGCAGGGGAAGAGAGAGGCGATGGGAAGAGGTGGCAGCCGGCCCCCTCAGCCTGCTCGCACACCCTCTGCCTGGCTGGAGATGGGAGGGGAAAGTGCAGAGCTGGAAAAAGCTGGCAAGCTAAATATCCACCAGGGAAAAGGCAGAGGATGTGCAGGGTCTGCCACCAGCCTACCGTGACCAGCCATGTCCCTGGCTCGTAGGGCTCCACAGCCACCACCATGGCTGAGTTGGGGATGCTGAGCAGTTCCTTCAGACCTTGGCCTTTCTCCAGGACCTTTCCTGTAACAGTGAGTGAATGTCTTGGATGGGCAGCCCAGGTTCATCCCCTGGTCCCTGCAGTGGCCAGGAGCCTCCTCCCTCGAAGCTCAGGGTAGTGCAGAGCCCATCACAGCTCACAGCCAGGGCAGCAGGGAAAACCCTCCTAAAGCCAGGGGCAAAGCCAGCCTGGGAGGGAGCAGGGAGATGTGCCGCTGTTTACTGAGGGCTTTGCAGCTCATCACCTTTTCATTTGAGTTTTCAGGGCAGGGTTTGGTGAACCACTTCCTGCTTGTCCTGGCCTGAGGTCACTTCGGGAGGCAAAGCATCACCCCACCCACCTTGTTTTACCTGTCCCCTGGACTCCTACCTGCCGGATCTCGGACCTTAATCCCTGGGGCAGGGCCACTCAGGGAGATGGTGACCTCCTTCAGGCTAGGGTCAAAGGGGACCAGCCACGTGTGCTCCCCACCATCCTCATGGTCCGTGGATAGCAGGTGGACCTTGGAAGCCTGGATGGCCTCTTCCACCCACTTCAGCACCTGGAGGCCGGCAGGGGAGGCTTAAGCTGGATCTCCCCCCACCGACAAGCACGGCCTCACTTCAGCACAAGGGGGCAGGTGTCCCCACTCACCTCTGTCACCTGCTGCTTGTCCAGGTGGAAGATCTGCCCGGAGCTCGTGGCAGCGATGCGCTCGTACACACGGTACCCGGGGTGGCTTCTGTCCCCGCAGTCCCCCGTCAGCACAAACACCACCTGCCACAGCAACAGCCCTGTGACACCCCATACAGCCACAGGAGGGGACACAGCCGGCATCCACCAGCATCCCAGTACATCAAATCGGCCCGGGGGATGCAAAATTCCCCCCAGTCCAGGGCAGTGTGCGGTTTTATCGCTGCGTGTCACTGATGTGCTGCTGCTGCAGCATCCCCCCGAGGCACTGTCGCAGGAGCCCCGCGGGCAGCGCCGGGGCCGCTCACCTGGCTCTGCTTGTGCTGCAGTAGCCGCAGCAGCTCCTCCTGCTGCTCGTAGTCCTTGGCCCGAGCATCCGAGAAGACGTAGACGAAGGAGCCAGGATGCGAGATCTCCACAGCCACCCTGATGGCTCCCACGCTCATCTCCGGGCAGTCGCCCCCACCCTGCGGGACACAGCCAGAGACGTGGCACAGGCACCGAGCCACACACCCAGTGCTCAACTCCCGGCAGGATCCCACCCAGGGGATGCTCACGCGGAGGAACGACCCCGTTTTGCTGGAGTCAGGCCAGAGCAGCGAGATGGAGCCTGCAGGGACACTCAGGATCACAAAGACCCGGCCCTGTCTCACTAGCAATGGTAATTAAAACACCCATTTGGGGATCCATGCTCTCAGAAGTCACTGGTTTCCCACAAATACCTTTGCTGGGCGCATTTGTGCCCACCCTTGTGGCTGCAGAACCCGCCATCCCAGGGGAGTCTCACAGCACAGTGAGAACCAGCTCCCACTTTCCCAGGGCTTGGCACCCCAAAGGGCTGGGAAACGATTTGCAGCCGCTGCACTACACCTCCTGCCAAAACAGCTGCATCCGAAGGGAAACGCCACAGGGATTTAGCAATTCACAGGAGGCAGGGCAAGAGTGGGGATGGATAAAGCAGGATTAAGCTCCCAGGGAGCATTTCGGCTAGCAGAAGACAGATTAAATAATTATAAAAAACCCCCAAATGAATTAAAAACTCGATTATCAAGCAGTGCTTCTAGAAGGGGAGGTTTTTGGTTCCATGGAGAGTCTGTGCAAACTCTCCTGGGAACAGCATCTCCCTTTGGGACAAGAGCTGTGGTCTGGGAATTCTCTGCCCTGTTGCAGGACTCTGGGGCACAGCACCAGCATTACCCATCCTCTCCACTCCCACCCCTCAGTGCAGCCCTCAGCCAGTCTGGCTCAGCCCAAACCCCCACCACACTCCTGAGGGACGCAGGGATTGCTCCCGGAACCCACCACCATGCAGTGCCAGGCTTCCTGCCAAGCGCCACTGGCCAGGCACCAAGCCAGGCCAGGCAGAGCACCATGGGGCTGAGGATGCCTACCTGGACATGGAGCTCCCGCAGGCGCTGCTGGAAGAGCTGGGGATCCGTGGTGAGTGTGACAGGTCCCACCTCTGCAAGCACATGGACACCACCACCTCAGCTCCCCGGCTGCAGCACCAGCTTCCCTCGGTGCCACCCACACTGCTGGAGCTCACAGTACCCTCCCTGGCTCAAACACCCATGAGACTTGGGGTCCAGCATCTACCCTGGCTTGGCACCACACAAGAAGTGGGCTTGGCCAGGCCAGCCCCTGTGCCCATACTGTGACCACTTGGGCAGACCATTCCTACTGCCTGGGAAAGTCTCCCAACACACTGGGTGGTCCCATCCAGGGTGAGCTGCAAACCCAGTGCCCTTTCCTGCTCGGGGAGGCTCCCAGCAAAACAGTGCAGGAATCCATTCACTGCCTCTGCCTCCTTCCCTGTCTGGCTCCAATGGTTTTCAATTAACTCAGTGCTTCTGCTGAAAATAAAGCTTGGGTCCTGCTCTCCTTGTAAGAGGCCAGGGCTCTTTTGGTGAACAGCTGCCTTTTATGGGTGTGCACAAAAAGAAGACAGAGATAGGGTCAGAAAGAAATTATTCTGGTATCACAGTGAGTTACCAGAACCTCTTAGCAAGTGGTGCTTTTATTGAGGTGACCTGGAAGCACGTTGTGGACTCGTACAGAAATACCGCCCATGATTACTCTGGGGAGATTAGAACAGGATGGAAGGGAAAGAGCCACCCACAACAAAGTGTCAGCACCCCTGGGATTAATAGGGTGGAAACAGCCCACTCTGTACCCACAGGGTGGCTTGGGGACAGGAGCCCCAGCCTAGCTCCCAGCTCTTGAGATACCATCCCCATCACAGTGGTCACCAGGGCATTAAAAACAGGGAGAAGGGACAGTTGCAAACAGCACACTTCAGCCCCAGAGCCAGCTGGAATTGCAGCCCAGGTCCCCACAGCCTCATCCCTGGCAGGACACATCCTCACCGTCCCAGACGTACCTGGGTCATGGAAGGGCACCAGAGCGTAGTTGCTGATGGGCTTGGTGCTCCTGCTGAGCGTCCGTTCCAGGATGCGCGAGGCTCCATCCATCACCTGCACCAGGTCGTCGTACATGGAGCCGGTGACATCAAAGACGAAGGCAAGAGTGGCCCACCCTGGGGGGCTCTCGGCCAGACTGGGGGCCAGCAGCATCCAGAGACCCACAAACACCCCTCCGTGGGGTGGCATCGTGGGGGAGACACTCAGGGGCAAGGAACACCCCTTGTGTCCTTGTCCTGGCCCTTCCCGCAGACCCCCGGGCACCGTCCCCACACCAGCGAGGGACACGGCGTGCAAGGGGCCACACGCGATGGCGATGGAGAAGGGACCCCGGGCAGGGAACGCCCAGCCCTCTGCAGCTGCAGACCTGCTCCTCCAGCGTTCAACTTCTGGGAGGGAGGGTGGGAGGAAAAACCGGACTTTTGGAGCCAGCGACGCGGCAGGGAGGTGGGTGGGAGCTGGAGGAAGTTGGGATGGAGATACAGGGATTGAGAAGCAGATCCTGAAGCCCATGGGATTTTCAGAAACACTGCCCAGGCCCCCTCCCCAACCCTGACCCCTGGCTCAGAGAGACCCTGCTCTGCTGGGGGGAGCAGGGGGTTAGGGGAGGACATGGGGGTCACAGCTGAGCACCTGTGGGGAAACCCTGCCAAACCCCAGCGGAGGCAGAGACAGCTGCGAAATGGACCCCAAGGAAGCAAACTCCCCCTCTCTTGGGCAAAGGGCCCCTGGAATGGGGGTCTGCAATGGAGCTTGGAGGTCAGGGAGCTCTGCGAGGGGCTTGGGTGGGCTCACCCACACAGCCGCCCCACGAACAGGGAGCAAAGAGCCACTCAAACCACAGACAAAGCCAGAGCCAGGACATGGGCTGGGACAGGCAGCCCTTGGCCGGCACAGGCAGCCCTTGGCCGGGAGTGCTGGCTGGGGGTGCGGAGCGTTTTCTGGCTCCCCTGGAAGTGGAGTGCTGAGCTCATGGCTTCTCCACGGGCATGCTCTGCTCTTGCTCAACTCCCCCGCAGCGGGACCCAGCGAGCAGCTACGGCCAAGAGCCGGCTCCAGGTGAAGCTGTGCGCCGAGGATTGAGCACTCCTGCACCCCCAGCACCTCATCAGCTCCAGCCCCCTCCTCCCAGACACAGGGGCTGGGGGACCTTGGAGATTACCCCTCCCGTGACTCATACACAGGACAGTGGCACCATCCCGTGCATTCCTTTATCCCTACAAGAGATGTCTCAGCCTAGCCCAACCTCAGGGTGGACAAGGACCCCCCCCTCACAGCAGGGCAATGACACCTCTGTCCCTGGGGCTGTGCCCGTGCAACCAGGGCTTGCACTCCCCCAGGCTTTGCACTGCCACCCCACAGTGCCACAAAACCTACCTTAGAGCATCCCCAGTCACCAACCTGCATCCCAGTTCCGTCCTGCACCCGGGCAGGGAGCGCCAGCACTGCTGGCACAAAGCTTCTCCTCATCATCAGATTAATCCCAGCCTGCCCTTCCCACACTCACCAGTGCTCCCAGTCCCAGAAGCACCTGTGCTAGCTGGGCTTTAAACCCTTCCTTGCTGGGGGTTAAGGCACAGCCTCTGGGTAACCACCGTGGTTTGGAGCCTGTGCCTGTCCTTGCCCACCCCATGGCACAGGGGAGAAATCCCTGGGAGCTCCCACCATGCGCTGGCACAAAGCACCTCTGGACAAAACCCCCTGTGCAAACACAGCCTCCTTGTTCGGACCATTAGGGCATCTCCTCTGGCCTCCCGAAAACAATTAGTCAGCCTCGTTAGGAGAGCAAAAACGGAGATGGGCTGGCAGGGAGGCCTCGCAATGCTCGTTTCCGGAAGAGTTGGCAGCTCAGAATGGCCAACACGACCCCGCTGCACGTGAAAAGCCCAGTCCGGGCCGAGAGCCCCCTGTGAGCCCTGCCAGGGGCGGGGGGGCTGCCGAGGGGCACCTCCGGTCTGGGCAGTGGGACACAATTATGGAACATTCATAGCAAGATTCCTCTGCAGCCGCTGTGTGCAAAAAGTGACCCAGCGGCTCCCAGCCTGCTGCAGCGACGAGGGGACTCAGAGGGGACACGGAAGGCACCAGTGGGCACATGGCCGTATCTTCTTCATTGTGAAAGGAAAAAGGAAAAAGGGATGCAGGCACTGCGGCACGACAGGACCTGGCAGAGGGAAAGCTGTGTCTGGGTAAAAGGAGATGGGAAGAGTAGTGTTGTGGGGGTGAAGGGTCCCTAGGATGCCTGGAGCTGAGACCTGACAGCTCATCACAGGTGTGGGCACAGTGCCTGAGCGACTGCCTGCCCCCAGAGCCCAGTGTATCCCCATTTACAGCTGTGCTGGTGCCACCACAGCCCCGTGCTCGGGGCACTGCATGCTCACACCTCTCAGCACAGCTCCCGGCTCTGCTGGCTGCCAGGGCAGCTTTGGGGGCCACCATGAGCCCCCACCCCAGCACATCACAGACCACGGCTGCTTCATTACTGTCATTAAGCTTTTATTTCCACTGTCACAAAGTTCCTGGGTTTTGTTTTGTTCTGTTAATAAACAGTTTCATTTGCTTGGTTTGCTCTTGAATTCATCTCAAGACAAGGCAGCGGGGCATGCAAGCCGAGACACCGGCACGGACGCACACACAGCTTCATCTTCACAAACAAGGCTCTTTGCTGGAGCTGCTGCTTCTCAGCCTGGGGTTCAGCCACCCCCTGAGCAGGGGTCCCACCCCTGGCACAGGGACAGGGCACCCAGTCCAGGACTAGTGGCCACTGGAGCAGAGAGAGAAGGGAAGGACAACTTTCCTGCAGTGCCACTGGAATAGTCAGGGCTGACATATAACTGAGACCCCAAAACTGTTGCACCCCAAGCTGTGCCCTGGGACCAACTCCCTCCTTTGCCCTCAGCCCTCCTTTCTGTCCTGGCCAGACCCCTCCCCTCCAATGCCCTCGGGAAGGAGAGGTGACAGATGCTCTCACTAAACGCCCCGAATCTCCTTCGATGGGGGGCAGTGAGCTGGCTGCAGGTCACCCACCCATCCCAAATGATGCCGCAACCCTAAATACATGGGAAAGGGGCAGCTGTGCCAGTGATTTCAGCTGCCCCCATGCCATGCCTGGCCTTGTTTAAAAGCCAGCCCTGCTCCAAGCAGGCCTCAAACGAGATCCCAAGACTCCAAGACCTTTCCACCCTCTGGGCAGCTGCATCCCTGTCCACTGACAAGCAGTGACCCTAGGATGGGATTCCCACAACCTCAGCCTCCCCATCCAACAGGAATGTGATGTCCTGATGGCATGGGAATCACCAACAGGCATCTGCTTCTGTGATGGAGGGTGAGATGGAGCTGGTACCCAGCACAAACAGGGTCTGGGGTCCCCCATAAGCAAACAGCCCCCTCCACCAACTCAGCAGAGAGTGCTCCCAGCACCACCCCGATCTTTTTATAAATGGCATTAATGAACAGCCTGCTCCAGAGGAAAAACCCTTCACTTCTCTCTCTCTTGGGTCCTGGTTTGTGCTGTGAGGAGAGGGTGTGGGAGAATCTGTCCCCAGAGCCTTCTCCCACATTCTTGCTCCCAGGGGAAACAGCTCAGCCCAGCCCAGCCCCAGAGCTCGAGGAAAGACGGATACAAAGCAGCAACAGTCAGCGCACAGACAGAAAAATTAAAAGAAAGGGAAGTACAGACATGGCATTTAATGGGGCAACACCGACAGGGACAAATGAGAGGGGGGGGACATGCCACAGTCACCGGGGCTGGACCCTCACCTCTGCCTGGCTGTGCTTTGGGTCTCCTTCCCATGGCCAAGGCTCTATTTCAGACAGGCACCAGGAACCCGAGTATGAACAGAGACAAAGCAGGGCTTGCCAGCCATTTCATCACGAGCAGGTGTAAAACAGGGGCTGGAATTAATGACTCACTGATGTAAATTCCACCCCAGCGTTTCATGCACCATTCCCAGTGTTCCACACGTGCCCGATGCTCGGTGGGTCCTGCCAAGCCCTGTCGCCGCAATCCTGGGCCGTATCCAGCGCTCGTGCTTGCCAGGGCGCAGACACCAAACCACTTTCCAGAGGGGGATGGCTCACCCTGGCCACTTCATTGATGGGGAAACTGAGGCACGAGGAGGTTAAGGCCAACATTTCCAAGCACGAGATGCTCCAAGCCTTATTTTCAGTGATACCAAGACGCTGCAAATCCTGGTGGTGATTCAGGAGCAATCAGGGGCACTCGGTGCTCCCCAAAAGGGAGACCAGAAGCATCCAAGCCAGGGTCCCAAATCCGCAGCCAGCAGGGAACACTGGGGCCAAAACACTTTGCTCAGGGACTCTCAGCATGTCAAGAGCCCTGGTAGGGCTGACTCCCTGGGGAGACATCTGCAAGCACTGATGGAGCTCAACCCATGACAGGTCCTCTAAAAAATAAAACCTTTCCAAGGGAAAAGTGTCAGAGCAAATGAGATTTGTCTTTGCCTGGGAACTACATCAAACGTGGCGGGGCCCATCATTCATTGGCGACGGCGATTACAGCAGTGTCACATTCATTGGGAACATCAATTGGCACCGGGAAGGGACCAGTCTGGCAGAGGAGCATTCAACAAGTTGGAGGCACTGCAAAAACCTACCCCAGAGAGTTGCATTTTGGCCACAGAGCAATAAGGAAAAGGAGGTTTCCACGGGAGGGAGTGAGGCGACACCCTCCAAGAGCTCCCCCACAACGAAACACGGGCACCCTCAGGGGCAGGAACTGCAGAAGAGGCAGAAATATTGCACGTGGACATGAGGTCAGTCTCCTTGGGGATGGGGAAAGGTGTTTTTTTATGGGCATCAAGAAGTACCTACAAGCACAAAATCCCAAAACTGGCGAGTGGGGCTGGTGAAGAACCAGCATACCTTGGCTGGGGCACCCGTCCCTGCCGTGCTGGGAGGATTCAGGGAACGCTGAGGCACTGCCTTGTCTCCTGCATCATGAGGCACCTGTCAGACTGTCCTCCACATGCAGATGTCACCACCCACTGCCAAGGGGACAGTCCTCTGTCTGGGCTTGGCCATGGGAAACAGCTGGGAAGAAAGATGCTGCCACCACCAACTGGATCAGGGATGGAAGGATGAACCCCCACGGTGGCTTTAAGGGTCCCACAGGCTTCCTGCCCTTTGCTCCTGAGGGAATGCACATCTCTCCTTTGCCAGGGCAGGGGCCTGGGCAGATGGAAACAGAGCTGAGGCATCACCCACGCAATGCTCCTTCTCCAGCAGAGATGCCAACTGTGTCCCACGGTGTGGGTGCCAGGGGAGCTGAGCTGGGGGCATATCCCAGAGGGGTGGTGGGTGTTGATGGAGCCATGCAGCCCCACTCATGACCGGGGGGCTGCAGCCCAGTGTCCCCACGTGTATTCCCAGCCCTTTGCCTCCTCCAAGGCGGGCGCAAGCAGCTCCACTTGGGGCCAAGCCCTGGGTTCACAGCAAAACTTCCCATGTCCTACAGGAGGGAGGGGACAGGGAGACACCCTGGGCTGTGCTCAGCCCAGCCTGGCACTCCCTGTCACCTTGTCCCAGCTGGGATGGGGAGACAGAGCAAGACAGAGCAAGGCTCCCCCTCTGCTCTGCCAGCCCTGCTGGCACACGGGACGATTCACAGCCACCATCAAACACCTTCCCACCGTTTCCAAAGCAGAAAATAGCAAAGGAATCTGCTTGAAAGCAAAACCCAGCTCTGGGCTCCATTAATACTTTTTCATGCAGTGAGAAAATGAATAAAAGAAAGGAAATGGGGACGTTCTGATGCCCGGCAGTTTCCTCACCCTGCCCGACTGAGGGATGGAGCTTGGTCTGCTCAGAGTCTAGGCTGAGTGAGTCCTCACTGAGCTCCCAGTGGGAAGGGTGAACAGAAAAATGCAGGGAACACGGGAACGGGAAGAGGAAAAGAAGCTACAGCATCCCCTCCAAACAGCAGCCAGCCCACGGAGCTTGGGATGTAGGGGGTGGGAGGAGAGGGGGGAAGGCAGATTTTTGGCTTCATTGTTATTGCAGGCTCCCGGGTCCCCGCAATAGTGTACGAGCATGTAAACCTTACAAATCCTCACCTGGGTGGGTGGACACACACACGAGAGACGAAACACAGCAGCGACATTTACAACAAATAAATAAGGATATCGATCATTAAGATAGGCATATAAAAAAAAGCCTCACTTTTTTCCACTGAAGGGAAAAAAAACAATCAAAACCAAACCAAAAAGCACAATACTGTCTCACCAAAAAAAA
>VZRN01004859.1:380054-390333 GCA_013397935.1 Dasyornis broadbenti | reverse complement strand
CCTCTCCCCCCACCTCTCCATCAATCCCAGTGGCACAGAGGACTGACAGCTCCGTCACCACCCGCCCTTCGCGTGCCCCCTCTCCTCCCACCACCCAGCTGCCACTGCAGCAAGAATCAGCTCTGGTTAATCAGTGCTCAAGCCTGTTAATTTGTGTTTTCCAGGCAGAGAGGAGAGGAGGCACCCGGGACTGCAAATCCCCATCCGTCGCCCTGCCGCAGGGAGCTGGCTGCTCGCTGGACCGCGGCGGGGACGGGGTAGCAGGAAGGAGGGTAGGGGGTAGCTGGATTCGGAATGGTTTAGGGACCCCTGGTCACGGTGGGATGCATGAGGTGACATGATGCTTCAGCCCGACAAGGGCTTTTTTTGTGCTGCCATCCCTTTACCTGGCTGTGCAAGGGCAGGGGTTTGGCCACGGCCGCAGGGCTGGAACCTGAGCAGGACTGTGCACTATCAGCTCAGTCCCTGTGTGCCAAAACCAGCGGCACAGCTCTGTCCTTATGCAGGTTTGGGCTCCCAAGGGCTCAGCAAGCACTGCCCCCACGCAGCAGCCGGTGAGGAATCTCCACCGAGCCCCCACACGTTCCCCCTTGCTCCAGCTGCTACGACAGCACCTTGATCCCGCGTGGCCATGGGTACTGCAGCCTTATCAGGGAAACCAGTTAATTATTTCCAGGCACAAAGTGGCTTCCCTCACCGCCACAGGGCACCCCAGCTATGCCAGGTCATGGGCTCTGCCGCCAACCCACGGGCAACTGGTCCAGCATCACACACTGAGTCATGGCAGGGGCAGTCCTGCGGCATTTATTTCTCCCAGGCACCTGCTGTGGCTGCTTTACAGAGTCCCCGCAGATCCCTGGGCATCCCAGTCTGGGGGAGCCGGCACACCGGGGGACCCCATCGGGTTTCGGGCTGCCTAAACCTGCTGTGGGTGCTCAGCGCAGTGCCCAGGCCAGGGAAAATTGAGCATCCACACTGAGTGCTCCTGCGTGAGTGAAGTGGGTGCTCAGGCGTGAAGGAATGGGGCACTTATGCATGCACTAACTGGGCACCCATGCCTGAGCCAGAGGGGCACTCATGCAAACATACACCGGGACATCATGCGTGGACTAATTGGGCACTCGTGCATAAATTATGTGGGTGCTTCGAGGTGAACTAATTGGGTGCTCATGCATGAACTGCCCGGGTGCTGCGGCGAGAGTGAAAGGGCCACTCATGCACGAACCAGCTGGGGGCTCATGCATCCATTTTTTTGGGCATTCATGAATTCACCGGGCGCTCATGCACGGATTAATTGAGCAGTCACGCGTCCGTTTGCTGGGCACTCCTGCGTGAGCTAATTGGGCACTCATGTGTAAATTAGTGTAATTAGGAGATAACACACTTGTGCACGTACTAATTGGGCACTCAGGTGTGAATGGATCAGGTGCTCATGCATGAATTAATTGGACACTCAGGCATGAGCTAATTGCAGGCACGTGTGGCAATTAATTGGGCACTCATGCATCAACAACCAGGGCGCTCATGCACGGAGCAGCATGCAGTCCAGGGGGAATTAACTGGGCAGCCATGCATAAATCCAGATGGGTGCTCATATGTAAATTAACTGAGCGCTCATGCGTGTGTTAATTGGGTGCTCATGCGTGAACTAATTGGGTGCCGATGCGGAGGAGCCTGGGGTGCTCATGGATGCGCTGAAGGGCCCCTCTTGCTTAAAATGCCCGGGTGCTCCGGGTAACCCTGCAATTTATGCCAAACACCGCCCCTCATCTCGGCGAAACACATATTTAAGAATTTTCTGAACGTAAATATGATACAAACTCCACTCTCAACATCATCACAATGTTCATATTGACCAATTACAAGCTCGCCGCTCCCTCCCACCCGGCAGCATGTGCGTGTGCTTGCTCCAACTTCACTCCAGCCCCTGGGATCACAGCATCAGCATCACAGTCTGAATAATCCCTGCAGAATTCATCTCTAGTCCCTCAGAGCGACCTCTTGGCTCAGTACGGCAGGTATTCGGTGCAGACTTCACACCTGCAAACACGGACACAACAAGGTCCCACCGGTTGGCAAAGAGGGACCCATGCCAGCCCGATGCCTTGCAGAGCAAGTTACGTGGGGTAACCACATCACAGCCTCAGTGGTCATTCCCAATTCCAGCCCTGGCCCTGAAACACGCAGCCAAGAGCACAGCAGCAGCTCAGGCTGTTGGAGTGCGGCAGCTGCGGGACTTCATCCAGCCCTCAAACAGATGCAGCATTTGCCTGGTGCAGCATGGGCATCTCCGTGCGGAGAGAGGAAGGTACCCTGTGTGCCAGGGCTGTCTGGGGTCACCTCTGGCAGCCTGGGCTGTCGGGTGGCTTTGTGTAAGCCAGGGGGGAAGCACCTCAGGGACAGCTGGAGCATGGGCACGAGGTTCCTTCCCAGTGCGTTGCCCCAGCCTCAGCACCAACTCCCGGCACAGAGTGCAATGCCCACGGGAGCTGCACTGCAGTGAGGGAAGGGGCGAACTCACCCAGGCTGCTGCAGGCTCAGTCCTCCCTGGGTCCATCACATCAGCATCCTGGGGCACTTCAGAGCTGACCCAGGTCCCTGTTTGATGATGGTAACTTTTAGGATACACCACATATCAGCCACATATCACTTCGGAAATTTGGGTACTTTGGCCCTGATGATACGATCTCATTAAAATTCAGGTTGAACTCCTTAATGATGTCCTGGTCCCGTGTTCTCTGCCAGGGCTCAGCTCCAGCTCCAAGGCCACTAGACCACTCCTGGCTGGGCTTTGCTCCTGCTCCCAGGCAGCACAGGGACAGCTCTGGGGAAGAGGCATTAATACACAACTGTGGCACAGGCGTCACTCCCATGCAAACAACTGTTTCTGGAACCTGACTGATGACATTTCCTTTTGCTCCCCAAGATCGCCAGCTGCAGCTTGCCCCAATCACTGTGTCCCCAGCTCAGCCCCGTGCCCATCCCAGGCATGTCGCCCACACACCGGGGTGTCCCTGTGTGGGAACCCAACCCTGCAACACCCCCAAGGGACGTGGGAGCGGCCCCACCGCACAGGCACCAACACAGCTGGAGCTGCCTACCTGTCACAGCAGGACACCCCCAGCCCAGCTTGCCCTGTTTGGCTTCTCTCCCCACCAGACAGAGACACCACCAACAGCATGGCAGGTCCAGGAGCCTCCGAGATGCTGGGAGCTCGAGCCCGACAGAGTTATTGGTGTCATTTGTTACTCTGAGCCACGGAGCGATGCGCGGGAGCGGTGCCGGGGTGTTTGGCACTCTCCTCGCCGGCGGTTGCCATTAGTGGTCTGCCTTGCTCCCAGATTGGATAAACAGGTCCATGAGCAGTTCTCTTCTCATCTCCCCCGGGGGCTGGTACCAACAGGAAAGCCAATATGCAGCTGAAATCCTTTTTAGACTTTATTAAATATTTAAGGGCCCGACATTAGGCTTTGGAAATTGGGTTTAGGGAAAAAACAGCAGTTGCTCTTTGAAGCAAAGGCAGGAGAGGAAGAGCAAAGGACAGCGCCTTCATTTGGAAGTTAATGAATCAGGCTGAAGCACCCCACAGCAGATGGTGGCTGCAGCAGATCTATCCCAGGACTGAATCCCAGCTTCCCCACGAGCTAAAGCAGCAATGCCCTGGAGGGGCAGATGATTTCCAGTGCAGCCGGGAGCAGGGATGGAGCAGCCCTCCTGCCTGGCCATCCATGGGGCAGCTGTGTCCTGCCACCTGCTCAAGTCCATTCTTGGCCACGGGGATTTCAGCGTGGTCTGGCACCCCAGCGTGCCATTCCCAACCCACGGAGCAATACCTGCTCTGGGCAGAGGAGAAAACTCCCCTCTGGACTGAGCGTGGGCAGCAGGAAAGGAAGTCTCTCTGGCTCAGCCATCAGTGCCTGGAGCCAAAGGAATGTCAGGAGGATACGCAAGGCAAAGCCTTGCTGGCAGAGGGGCCACCTCTGCCCTCCCGGTCTCTCCCACAGGGATCACGGTGCACTGAGGGGTGACACAGAGACCCAGTGCAGCTCCACCAGGTCAAGCAATCGATCAGAAGACACTGGAGAAACACAGGTGGATGAAGCACAGGAAGTTCTCCTTCCAGCTGGAAACCAAAAACAAGCCTTGAAGGGAGAACGTGCAGGAGGTGTGGGGAGGGAGCCCTGTGCCAGCACCGCCGGGCCAGGGAACCCACGGCAGCGATGGTGATGGAAGCGACACAGACCATGCCCCGGGGCTGAGCACCCCATGGCCACCCCAGCCCAGGGCACGAATTCTTGCTTCCCTTGCCATCCAGCTCCCTAGAAGACCCAGCAGAACAAGGAGGGGAAGGAGGAATAAAGTGACCCCACGAATGTCACCCCGATAACAGAGCGAGTGTGCCCGCAGGCTCCTCCCTGAAGCAGCCGCTTCCTTTGATGCCTTCAGAGCTTCTTGTTTCACAACCTTAATTATAGCAGCAGCAGCAAAGGTCAGGAGAGTGGTTAAGCAGATCCATTAACATGTCAGGGGATAAATGAAATGTGATTCTTGTGATGCCGGAGCAGCAGCGGCGCGAGTGTGGCCGGCGGGTATGGCTACTCTGCTCTGCCGCAGAGGGAACCCTCAGGGCCTCGGTCATGTCTCCCCTCCCCACCCTGGCACCGCAAGAACCTCCCAGGGACCACAGGGACCTCCTCAAAACTTGCTTCTGAAACCCTGAAACTTGCCTTCCTTGCACCTATGGAACCCCAGGTGCATGCACATGCGGGATGTCCTGGGTGAGATTCATGGGGAGCAGGTTGTGGTCTCCTTGGGAAAGGGGCTGGAGATGCCTCCAGAATACCACATCCCTCCAGAGGCAGCACAGCAGGTCCACACTGAGCTCGCGGTGAACCTGCACCACAGCAACCACCTCCACAGCTCTGGCTTACACATCACTGCAGTAAAAACAGGCCCCAAACAAATGCCAGCCTCTGGGCATCCCTCTGGCACATGCTGCCCATGGTCCTGCCTCGGGACGCCAAACCCTATCCTTGGACACTTCCAGGTGCCCAGTTTCTCTGGGCAACCTGAGCCACGGCCTCCCCACCCTCATGGGGAAGAATTCCTTCCTGGTATCCCATCTGACTGTGCTCTCTATCAGTCTGAAGCCATTCCTGCCTGTCCTGCCACTCCAAGCCCTGTTAAAAGTCACCCACACTGACGATTTCACCCAGCATTTGCCAGTGAGGGATAACAGGTCGGTAGCCACCTGGCCAGCTCACCCCGCTTTCTGCTGGATGAGCAACAGGAGGGATTTCAACACAAACCAACCTGGCAGAGAAATCCAGTGCCTGGGGCCAAACACTTCTGAGGCTGAATATAAACCAGCAGCAGTGGGGGAGCTACCAAGGTCCCTCCTCTGTTCCTGCCCACTGCCCCAGCCAGCACATTTCCTCAGCACTGGGGTGGCACAATGGAGCAAAGCCCCAGCCTGGCTCACCTGGCAAGGAACCAACCCATTTTCCTGGCTGAAAATTGTTGCAATTGCAGAATTTCCTTTCCCACAGAATTCCACCCGCCACCACGTACCTCTGTAACTACAAATCAATATGTTTATAGTTTGCTCTTAAACTAATGCCCATTAATTCTCTGCATTACTGTCGAGCAACGGAGCCAATTCTGTGGCTTATTGTGAAAGAGCAGAAAACGATGATGCCGGAGTGAGTTTAAAATCCACAAAATAGATCACAGTGGGTGGGATGCGGTTCTTAGGAAAAGAGCATCTTCCTCTCCCCACACCCACTCCGCAGCCTGGGTGTCATTTTGGCACCCTTGCCGTGGCTCCCACACCTTCCCCTGAGCCCCACTGCAGCCTCAGGAGCACCGGGGCCACCATCCCCAACCATCCTGACCCCAAACTGGCCCCAGAGCGATGCTGCTGCACCCACACAGCTCTGAGCACGCCGGATTGCTCAGCTCTTGCAGCCCCAAAAATAACACAGTGCTAGCTCTGGACAGGGGCAATAGCTGTTTGGGAACCCGGAAAGCCAACCCCGCCCCCTCAAATGACTGAAAAAAAAAAAAGAGCTAAAATGTGCTTTTCTGAAACACGCTCACATTTTTAAAACTGGTTCATGATTTTAAAGGTTGGTGGCCTGGGAGTGCTGCTGCGAGTAGGGACACGGAGCACTGCATTTCTCTCCCAGTTTCTCTCCCAGGAGTCCACACCAAGTCATTTCCACTCAGGACACGTATTGCGCACCCACAACTGCACATGTGCCTGTTACACACTTCATTCAGGCTGCAGCTGCACCTCAGGACCTTCATAAATCTCCAGCTGAGCAGAACCCTCTGACCGTGGCTCCAAAAGGCTCTTAAAGACAATCCCAAATCCCATTGTGGCCCTCAGCCGTGAGCACCTGGCCCAAGTTAAGCTCAGGTTTAAATCCCCATGGAAGAGGATATGATTCAGGGAGGATGGTGGCTCCTTCAAGTCTCGGGAGTTACCACCTCCTGGGACACACCATCCAACTGCCTCTCTGAGCTACCCCAATGAGGCATCAGGAGGATTAATAAATTAATTATTATAAAGCACTTTGAGGGCTCTTCAATGAAGGAATTCATGAAAGCACAAAGAATTACATAATTTCTTGTTCAGTATTATTATCACTCACATTGGCTTCTCCTGCATGCTCCTGTGTGGCACCAGCCTGGTCTCCAAGGAGGGTTGAACAGCCCTGCAGCCTGGCTGTCCCCACCAGCACTATTCCAGCACCTGGCAGACAGGGAAGCTTGGCACTGCCAGGCATTCCTGAGCACTCAGGTGCCCGGAGACACAGAAAGGCACACGGCAATGGGTCCAAACCAACAGGACTTGAGCAGCCAGCACTTCAAAGAAGCCCTTCTGTGCCTTTAGGTGTCCAAGTGCCATTAAAATCTGGCCCCCAGCACTGTAAGTCAGGAGCAGAGTGGGGAGGGGAGCCAAGAGACGAGGATTCCAGGCTCCTGCCTTTCCATGTCCTGTTCCCAGCAGGGCCTGGGACAACCTGCTCTGAATGCATGCAGGGAAATATTTCTCACAGCTCACAGAGGCCGCTGACCACAGCCCCGCAGCATGCTCGGCTCAACCACCCTGTCCACAACTGCCCCGGCACCTGAGCCATTCTATGCTCCTCTCCTGGCTGCTCCCATCTCCTGCTTGTCCCAGGATTGCTGCAACTGAGGCACAGCCAGAGAAACATCACAAATAGGAGATGGAGAGCCCAGAGGGGACAAGGGACACAAGAAGCCACCAGGCATTGAAGAGCACCAACGGGAAACAGAAGTCCTCTGTGTCCCATGGATGAGATAAATCCGTAGAAAAGCCATGTGGGGTAGGGACAGGGGGTGACATTTCCCTGTCCCCCTGATCCTGCAGAACTGAGAGGGGCCTTCTTGGTATTCACTTCGTTTTGTGTAGAAATCGCACAAACAGAAAATGATGCAATGGAGGGAAACCCCGACATGGGAGAAGCCCTTCATGTACAACAGCCACGGCTCACGCTGCCATGGGAACCTCCCTGGGACAAACGCAGTTTCCCATCGGTTTGGGCTCCTGGAGACATCTGCCCAGATGTGCTGTAACAACAGCAGAAACAGCACCACACATGAGGCAGGGCCTGCTCCGTAACGTGGTAGCACAGGCCAGGGATGCTCTTGTGTCTGCCAGAAAGGTGCCAAAACATCATCAAGCTGTGGAATGAAACCCTTTCCAAGCAGGCCCCCAGAAATTCTTGAGCAAGCCACAGATTTGTGGGTATGACTGTCCCCTGCTCCAGCTATTCCCCCAGCCACAGCACAGGGGTTTAGATGAGTCCCTCCCGCTGCTCTCAGCGCAGCCCTGCCTTCCTACCTGCCTCTCCTCTACCTGGCTTCCCCAAAACACAGAAGGAAATGAGTATCTTTCCAATCTCCCAGGGTCTGAAGATAAATCAGAGGCTCTCAGCCGTGCCTAGGGTGGCCCTGTGAAGTGCTTCACCAGACAAGGGAATGCGCACTCGCCTTGACAGCTGCAGAAAAGGGGCAGAAGCGCTCAGCAAAAGTAATTAATCCCAGAGATGAGAGGTGGAATGAGCAGAGCTCAACAAACAGAGCCTGGTATTAGCGACAGCTCTCCCTGACAGGCACCACACCACCAGCCACATGCTGCTGGGGCTTGTTGGGATGCGGCACCAGGCTCTGGCCACGCAAAGGGCCACGTGCTGCCGGGTGCTACTGCCTCACCTGCACTGGTACAGGACTCTTTAAAACGAGGCAGTGAGAGGTCCAGAGCAGGCAGGCAAAGCTCCGGACAGGCTGGAAACTCACTGACGGAGAGATCAGAGGACCACAATCTTTCTTGGAAAGAGTGCAGTGGAAAGGGGAGGGCACCCAAAAGAGAGGAGAAGAAAGTTGGGAATAAATTTGATTTTAAAAGGCAATGACCTGCTGACCTTATCCAGTAATGAGACATGCCTGTGCCCAAAGACGATGGTTTCACCAAATGCTGTGTTTGGCTGGCCTTGGCTGCAAGTAAGTCATGGGGCTCCACTGCCTGTTGTGCCCTGTGTTGGCCCTACTGGTGCTGGCACCTTCCTGGTGCAGAGGAGCCACCCCAGGGGTGCAGAAAGCCCAGCACGTAAGAGATCATGAGTGGATGAGGCTGTGCTGGGGCTGGCTGCCCCCAGATCCCTCTCCATCAGAGATCAGGTCATCACAGTGGCTGCAAACTGAGTGGGCGATTGCAGCACAGCATTAACGGTACCTGGCCCGGCGCGGCTGCACTCGCCGTGGGCGACAGCTGCAGTGAGGACACCAAAACGCAGCTCACCTCCAGCCGGGGCTGTGCCCACCTGGCACTGCCACCTTCTCACTATTTCCTCCCCCTGAGCACTCTGAGAAAGCCCAGCCGGGGTACCTCTGCCTCTCCTAGCATCATGCCCGGCTTGGCTATGCAGACATGCCCCCCACCACCTGCCCTCCTCCCGCCTGCTGCCGGCTGTGCCACGGCAGAGCGCAACCCCGTGTGTAGGGTTGTGCAATGCACCAGCATTGCCTCTTCTCCATATGGGAGAACTTGCTGCATCCTAATCTATTGCCTTTTTGGGTAAGCGCTGCCATGGGACTGCAGCAATGACAGAGGGGAGAGCTCGCAGGTCTGCTGCACGCTGGGGGAATATCTGCGACCTGCAAGCAGGGAGGCAAACTTGAGCCACCAAAGCCTTTGTTTCCTTTGTGCATCCTTCAGAAAAGAAAAAAGATTTTGCTAAGACTGGGTGGTTGAGGCACCAGCCACGTTAATTAGATTACGGTGGAAGTCCAGACGGGAAAGCCACTCGCTCAGAAAATCAGGTTACCAAACCGATACTGAGATACTCAGAAAAATATCGAACTCGCCGGTGTCGGGCTCTTCTCTCCACTTCAGAGCGCAATAACAAAGGGAATCCCTCCAAGTAACGCACCCAAACTTTGGAAGCCGCCCAGACGCTCGGCACCCCGTTCCGGGAGCTGCTGCCGGGCTCCGGGGAGGCAGCACAGGGAGGACAATCCTCACAGCGGGCCCTGGGTACCAGGGGCCGGGCAGCCTGGGGGAAGGATGCTCGGGGCAGGGGCGAGGGGAAGGACAGGGAGGGCGCGATGCTCCGGTGGGCGCCGCGGGCGGGCAGGATGAGGCCCTGGCCCCGCCGTTCCCGGAGGCTCGGAAATAGGCCACGGAGGACGATTTTTGTAAGAAAACAGCGCGTCCCCCTGGCTCGCTGCCCCTCTCCGTGTCTCTGCTGCCTTATGGGTTTTTTCCTCCTCGCAGACCAATCCCTGAATTCTTCCAACAAAGCCCGGCCGAGCCTGCGCCCTCCCCGGGAGCGGCCCCGCAGGAGCCGCCGTTCGCCGCGGCACCGACCCGGGGGAGCTGCGGGGCCGGGCGGCAGCGCGGATCCCATCACACCCCCGGCATCCCCCCAGCAGCCCCCCGGGCACTCACAGTAGGTTTTCCTGGTCAGCTCTTCCACAACTTCAGGCTTCAACTTGCTGTTGGATTTGCCCATGGTGGCGGCAGCGTCTCGGAGCCCGCCGCCTCCCGGCCTCGCTGCGGGGCACGGAGCGGCGGGGCCGCTGCCTCGCTGGGGCTCCCGGCCCGGCTACATCCCGCGGGGGGCGGCGGCGAGGGGGGCGGAGGGGTCTTTGTTGGCGGGGTTTGGCCGCAGAGCCGCGCTGCGGGGCCACGCTGCGTGTGCGTGTCCGTGTGCGTGTCCCCGGCTCCACGCGCCCTCCCCGCCCTCCG
>VZRN01004859.1:327140-379864 GCA_013397935.1 Dasyornis broadbenti | reverse complement strand
GAGGGGGCTCCGGCACTGCCCCGCCGCTCCCAATGGCGGGAGGGAGGGGGTGTCCAGAGCGGCCCCCACCGCCGGGATCCCCACGAGCCACTCCGCAGGGATCAGCGGGAACACTCGGAGGCAAATGTCGGGAATCCTGCGAGGGGGGAACTGATGGGCAGCGGGGGGGTGAGGAGAGAGGAGAGCTGGCGGTGGGAACACAGAGCCTGAAGCAAGGCTGAGCTCGGAGTCTGAGGATGACCTTGGTGGGACATCAACACCTCCAATTGTAGAAGCATTTTCCAGCCCCTGGGTTTCCCAGGTGAAGAGGGGTCTGTTCCCGACGTGGAGGAGTTGGATCCTTGTGGGTCCCTTTCAACTCACGATGCTCAGGCTAAGGGAGCTGGGGTTGTTCAGCCTGGGAAAGAGAAGGCTCTGTGGGTACCTCAGAGCACCTTCCAGTGCCTAAACAGGCTCCAGGAGAGCTGGAGAGGGACTTTGGACAAGGTCATGGAGGGACAAGGCCCTCCCCCCCAAGGACAAGGGGGAATGGCTTCCCACTGACAGAGGGCAGGGTTTAGATTAGATATATGGAAGAAATTCTTCTCTGTGAAGGTGGTGAGGGCCTGGCACAGGTTTGCCAGAGAAGCTGTGGCTGCCCCAAGACCAGGATGGATGGGGCTCTGAGTAATCTGGTTTAGTGGAAGGTGTCCCTGCCCATGGAAAGAGGGGTGGACTAAATGATCTATAACTTCCCTTCCAACCCAAACCCCTCTGTGATTCTGCCATTCACTCGCACCAGGACTCCCGTGAGCCTTCACTCACTCTCTGCAACGTGTGCATAGAGAGACCACGTTCAATCCCTTCAAAAACCTCACAGATTCAACCTAGAGCAGGTTTGTGGTGCAGCCAGGAAACCATACAAGTGTTAAAGCAGCAGCACCCGGCTGTTCCCCACCTCAAACCCATGCAGGACTTTGTGCCTCCAAAACAGCTCCGTGTCTGTGTGCAGTCATTAGCTGTACCGATGCACACGATAAATACAGTTTTCTTCCTGCCTGTGTTGCAATGAGGGCCCTGCTGGAGCTGTCCGGGCATGCCTGGACTCCTGTGGTAGCAGCCAAGGAGGGGGAAAAATCTGTGCCTGGATACAGCAAAACCTGTCCATAGAGAGCCCAACACAACACACTCAGGGTGTTTGCAGAGGACACAGAGAAGCACAGCTGACACAGCGCTGCTCTTTGCACCTTTATTGTTTTTAACCAGCCAAACGTTGCCTGACACTCACTTCTCCAGGGATACATTCCCCAAGTGGATGTTTCTAAAATGCCTCATCCTCCATTACCCAGCCTCACACAAACGAGCTCATTAAGGCAGAAGAGGATAAAAACACCATCACCATGTCCCAGCAGCAGCACAGCCCGGGGGATGAGCTGGAGGGAAGGCACTGAGCGACAGAGGATTGGCAGCACGTGGCAGTGAGAGCTCTGTGAGGCTGTGTCTTCCCTCCAGCATCCCTCCCAGTCACTTCCAACATTTGCGTGGCTTTTAGGGACAAAGGCCTGCCTGCAACTCCAACATAGGCCTCAGCAGATTCTAGTCTGGTTCCCAAACGTGCTGCAAAAATGTCCTGTGCAGCCCCTTCTTTGCTGCCCATCAGCAAAACACCGATTTTTAATATTTCCCTTCGTCTGTGGTCTCTGAGCTGTAACCACATCGCAGCAGGGGTGCTCTGTTGTGTGCAGAGCATGACCTGTCCATGGCCGGCTGGAGGTCCAGCGAGGTCCCAACCCTTCCCTGCACAGCACAGGCATTTTAGCACAGGTTCTGCTGCTACAAAACTCACGTTGAAAGGATTTAATTCTATTTAAAACTCTACCCTGCCACCACTACGCGGAATGCTGAGGAGAGAGCTCAGATCACACAGATGAGAGAAAAGTAATCGGAAACTATGCAAGCCAGTCACTTTCACTTCCCAATTATTAGCTTTAACCCTATTACTGTTTCAATAACAACACTAGTGATGTTTTCTAGGATAAAGTGACATTTCTACAGGCAGAAACACAGCCCCAGCCTGGAAAGACTCCTGGGGCCAACAGGATTGAAATCTGAACAGTGACTGGGGCACTAAACAATCGTGCCCAGCTGACTGCGGTCAGTGTGCCCGGGAAGAAGCTGGGTTGTTTGCTCAGAGGAAAATCCAATGCAGGCCAGTCCTTGAGAGTAGTTTTGTTTCATGAGTCCCTCTGGCTCTCTCTTCCAAGACAGACCTCAGACAGTGCTCACATCTCCCCACCACCAGTGACCACAGGACAAGCTCAGAGCCAGCCCTGACCCAGGCTAGCTTTTCGATTAAGCAATGTGTGCCGCTCGCAGGGCTTCTGCTGTCTGATCCCCACAGTGCAGCCATGGAAATGATCATTCCCTGGGCTATATTTGCCGTTGTTGCCACGCTCAGAGCGGGTTCCTGCTCAGAGGGAAGCTGCTACCTCTCCTGCCACACCAGTGCTGGAGGTTGGGATGGATCTGATGCTCCACGTTCTGACTGTAAAAGCTGGGAGCTGTATGGGCTGCACAGCTGAGTTTGTGTCTACAGAAAGCTTTTCCTTCCTTGGGTATCTACTTGAAAGTGTTTAATAAAACCCCAGAGTTCTTCTTCCCCAGGACACAGCAAGTCTGTCAGGCTCAGCCACGCAGCCTTTTATTCCGCGTGGGCTCACCAGGCTGTGCACATTTAATCAGCATCCTCAGACGCCATCACAGGGGTTTTCCCCAATGCATCCTTCCTGATTTAATTGCCAGGATTGCAGCTGCCTCGTGGGAATAGCACTGCAAGCAAGCAAGCAGCGAGGTGCATTCTGCCCCCAATCTCATGTGCTTACTCTGTGCCTCATCACAAATAGTCTTTTCTTTCCCCCTTCATCCTCCTCACTGATGTGCTCAGACTTAAAAAATCAGTGGTGTCACACAGCCCAGGCAGAGCACCCTCTGAATCCCACCTTGAGCACGGCTGGAGCTGTTTGTGGGGCAGGAAATTGAGGATGGGGCAGTATCCAGTATGACACACTTCCACTCTTGGCTGTGTTTTGAAGCAGTAACTGCCCCAGGAAAGGGAGAAGAGAGGCAGGGGATGGACTCTGGTTAGCCCATCCCATCCCCTTCCTCGCTCCTCCCCTTCCCAAGGCTGGATGAGGCGCCACAAAGGGTCTGCTCAGGCTTCAGGCTTCTCCAAATTGCTTTTTTCTACTGCATCACAATACCCACACATCCACCCACCCATCCATCACGGTTGTCTTTGTAGCCAGTGTCACCCCCAGTCCTGTCAGCTTGTGAACATCCCCCTTCCACATCCACCCACCCAAAAGCAGATTGAGAAGATGCTCCAAAACCAACAGACCACATGAGTGAGGAATCTGTGACTGGAGACACCAGTCTGGCAGTGAACTCACAGAGCAGAGTGCACACAGCCTGTAGTTTGTGCTTTTTCTGTGGAAAAGCCAAGTTTTGCTCAGAGCATTCTTGTGCCAAAGCAGGAGTGGGTCAGCAGGGGAGTGGTGAAGCATCAGAGCCTGGAATGGGGAAGGAACATATACACAGAGGAGATTAATTATATCAACTACAAAAATAGCTGCTATTTTAAGGTTAATGCTTGAGTGATCTGACTCAGTCAGAAAAAGAGCCAAAGGAATTATTGGCATCAGTGCTGGCTGCTCCCACAGACAAGCCATGGCCACCGCTGGCAGAGAGAGGCACCAAAATAGCTCCTTTTCCAGAGGATTTGAACAAAATGCCATTAGAGTGAGTTCAACATCCTGGTGCAACAACCACAAGCGGAGGAATGCATCAGCTCGTCCTGGGGACACCCTCGCCTTCCCAGGCATCACCCGCGTCTCAGATTACAACCGTTTTACACACGGATGATCTCAAGCCTGTGAGCAGCTTTCAACGGGACTCCGCAGCTTCCAGCTCACCAACCAGGGTGTTCCTGAAGCTCTTTTAAGCTTGACAAGATGCGAGTGAGCCGCTCTTGCTTCGCCACTGGTATCACTGCAGGTCACAGCAAGAACCCAGTGCTGGCATTTACCAACTGCTTTGATAGCTGAGCTATATATGACCAAATAAGAAAGCCCTCCAAAAAATCAAGATTTATAACCCAAAACACTCCAGGACTCGGACTCTAGCAGATCTATTGGCTATCACTGCTATAAATTAATTTCTATTGCACAGCATTTTAATGCCAATACATCGCATCGCTTCAGAGAAAGGCAACAGACACAAAACACACCAGGTTTTTGGGTAAGTGGCAGCAGGAATGGTGCACTGCAGGCTCTTTCCCCAGGAAATGGAAGTGTTGATATTAAAATGATGGCCAAATGCAGCGGAAGGTCTGGAAATCACAACTGTGCCAAGGCTGCACGAACAGCTGTCGCTCGAGACTGACACGCAGCCGACGCGCTGAGTGTTACAATTTGCTACGCTATTAATTTCTCTGTTAAATTCTAGTTTATTTTTTAAAGCCTGTATTCTCTTTACAGCCTCTGGGGCTGTAATTGTTATGCTAATGTAGGAAGCCGGGAAGGGTGGCTGTGGTGAACTCAGCAGCTGTTCTCTCGTTGCCTGCAGTTTGCAGGCAGCCCTGGGTTGAGACAAAGCCAAGCAGGAGGAGGTTTTGTGGATCTTCCTTCGATCTTCCTTCACGGCACATCACAAATGCCGGCTGGCAACTGGGAAACCACCCTTATTCTGCTCTTGCCGTCTTGGTCCTGTAGAGCTCAGCCCAGCCACCTTGAGCCTTCAGCCAAGGCTTGATTCCAGACAGACTGAAAATAAAAGGCTCCTCGTAAGGACAACCAAGGAGTGCTATGCACTTTGTCTGGGTAAGATAAGATCACAGTCACAGAGGCAGCAGCAGCATTTTGCAGCAAAGACTCCCGGCAACATCCACCAGCATCCTCAGGAAGAGGGGTTGGAGAAGCTCTTCTCCACATTGCTCACCACCCACTAAGCAGGTGACTTGAGCACTGCTCACCACGTCTGCTGCCCAGCTTCAGAAGGGATTTTTTATTAAAAAAAACCCACATCTGTGAGAGAAGTGTCCTTAAATCTGAAAGACTGACGTTTGGAGCAGAACAAAGATTTTTAAAAATATACATATTTGTAAGAACCTTCAAAATAAAGGCAAGTCACGTGGCTTCCAGCTCTTCTGCGATCCTGCGCAGATGTTTGCTCCAAAGGCAGCTCGTTACCCGTTCAGTGCTGAGCTCTGAGCATGCAGAGGGCAGAGGGAATGGTTGTGGTGATGGGTTTCACACCACAAACCAAACAGAAATCAGCCTCTTGAATACTCGTGAATCCTGCATTGGCTTATCAGCCCTTCGGTGCCTGGGGTCTGCCTGCTGTGGACACGTGGAGGCCAGGGCAGCTGCTGGGGCTGGTGCTGCTGACCTACTCTGGTTTTAAGATATGACACAAGTCTCTTGAGAGAGCTTTGTAAGCAAACCGTGCAGTCAGCAGTGATGTCTGCCCACCCAAATCCTACCCTGCAATCGTTAAAAACAAAACCAAACCAAACAAAACCACAATCCTCAAAAATATTCAAACATACAAAATTGACCTTATCGACCTGTACCTATTCTTCAAATTTTGTTCCTGTTTAAGAGTTTGAATTGTTGCCTCCCATAAGGCTGCTCTGATTCATGGCAACACTCGGGCATTGTGTGCTTGGTAAATCCTAGCAGATATTTCCGCTCGGATTTTGCAGCAACAGTTAAAACCCCGACTGACTTGGAATACAGATTAGGGCACACACCAACCAGCTTCATTTCAACGTGTTCCTCCTATGGAGCAGCCAGCCTTACTCAAGGCATCTACAAGGTTTAACAGTAAAACTAAAATGACCCCCCAAACCAGGAATTATGCACGCAATATACTTCCCACTGAGATAAGCAAATGGAAAATGGCTGAGCCAGGCATTTCATCCAGCTCACAGCCAACGAGGGGTCATTCCCTGCAGTGTATTTAGCAAAGATTTGTCCAGCCTAGTGTTGATTATCTAAAACAATACAGAACTGCCTCCATTTCTCCAGGGAGATCGTTTGCAGCCAAACTCATTGGCAAAAGGTTCTTCCTAACATCTTGTTTTCCTCTGCATTCATTACATCTCACCTCTCCTCAGCTCAGCCTTCAGCCATACTAATGAATTCCAAACCTGTTTCTGTGGGTTCCCCCCATGCAGCCATTTTGTACTGAGCTGCATCTTCTTGGCTCTCCTTAATCATCACTTAGTCAGGCTTACAGCTTTAATTCTTGTAATCTTCTGCCATTGCCCAACTCCTTCGTCTCAGTCACTGCAGCTGTTCTTTGTAGCCCCTCCAATTTGGCTATCACCTCCTGGTATGAGATCCATCCTGAAATGAACAAGTTTGGCTTCTCCCAGGAGAGGCAGATCAATACCTTCACAGCTGTGCTGGGTGGAGGATTCCTTCCAGCTTGACACAGCTCCTGCAGAACAAAGATCCTGAGCAGTTCAGGGAAGAGGCAGCTGGAGAACTGACAATGACTCTCCACACCGCAGTAAGTGGTGGGTGCATTCTCAGGGAGAAGCTGGCAATGGGATATTGGGAGGATATTGTGCCACCTTACCAAACTGACTCAGGACTGCAGGCATGTAGAAGATCTGCACCCCAGAATAATGTTCTCAGGGACTAAAAGCCCCCAAATTTATTACTATGCTTACAGGTGACCCATGTTTCAACTGCTCCTTTCATCGAGGATGCTCTTGCCAAGCTCAGCACAATCATCCCAAGAGGGAGCAGTAAAAGGAATTTCAAGCCATCCCTTCTATTCTGATCCTCATCTGTTCCACCTGCCAGCCCTCTAACAACCTCACCTCACATGCCTGTTTATTTTTTTTCAGGAATACAAGAGCTATCTCATGTATTGTGTCTCAGTCACCCCACAAAAAATATCCCACAGGGGAGAAGAGCCACAACAAAGTCATGTCACCCCAGGTACACCATTTTCCATGGATGAGAAGGGAAATAAGAATGGATGACATGCATTTTTTACTACTTAAGACAGAAGAAACCCCTTGTCTCCCAACCAAGGGCCCCAATATCAGGACCAGCTGTGCCAATACAAGCTGTGTTATTACCTCTGCTGTACAAAGCAATTTGGTTTTTATTGACCACTCGCTATACAACACACTCCCCTCATTAGAGCCTGTCAGTCAAAAGGCAAAGGAAGGCAAAAGCAGCATTTAAGGAGAAAGCAGCTCTTTGCAGTCATGAAGAGAACCTTGCTCGAGCAAAAGCATTGACAGCAGGCAGCCAGGACTGCAACGAGGAGCTGCAAATGATCAGACAGCTGGGAATTTCAGACACTGGAAGAAAAACCTTAGCGCAGGCAGAACAATTTACCTCCCCTGGACAGGAAAACACCTACAAAATTGCATCCACACACAGCACACTGAGGAAAGTTTTGTTAGCTCTGGTTTTGTTTCTTCTGCTCTCTGTGTAAGTCTGCCAGGTGACCTCTTCTTGCAATGGACCTCAAATACTGGGAGCTCTTCTTTCTGTCTCCTTGGAGAAGATGGTCAGAAATCAATTTTTTCACTGATAACTTCATTTGGCCTCCTTCTCAAGTGAGTGTTCCCACAATTTAGTCCCACCTAACCCACTCCACCCCTAACATTTCACCTTTCCTTATGGCTGAGGGATGTTTTGGCTCAGTGCAAGCAACTCTGGGGATGAGTCTCAGAGCTGCTGTCAGAGAATGCTAAGGGGGAATGTTTTAAGGCCAAATACACAACAGAGAGAGTATGCAGAGGATGTTCAGTTTGGAGAAACCTGCAAGAAAGATATTTAGGCCACCCCAGTGCAACAACCAGCAACCACCTGAAGCACAAAGTTTGTGCTAACATAGTGGGGTACTAGGAAACCCAAATTCCAAGTACTTTTTATAGTTTAGCTCCCTGGTAAAACACCACCCACCCAGAGGCTTGAGGCAACACAGAACTGGCTGCTTGGGAGGTGCAGGGCAGAGAACACAGGCTATTTCTGGCATTACCCCTTGGTGGTAGGATGAGATCCACAGGCTGAACTGTAAGAAACATCTTGAAGACTTGAATTTCGTGCTGAAGGACAGATGCTTTTGAGGGATGGGGGATTATCAGGAAGAACACTTCACAGGAATACTGTACCCTCCTCATCCCTGCCAACCCAACCAGTTTGTGGAATTGAAATCCAAGGTTAGATCCCAACATCTCAGGAAGAGCACAACTACAGAAGTCCCAAATCACCTAAAACATGTCAAGGACTTGCCCCTCTGAGATTGTGTGGCCAGATCCACAAAAAATATTACTTCAAAAGCAGGTTTCTGCACTTAATTTGTATCTGGTCACCAAGGTTCAGAGCATCAGCTCTTGGTCTGCCCTCACCTGGCAAACTGTCACCAAAGAACACAAAAACCATGAGGCTGGAGAGCAGCAACAAGCTCAGGAGGCTCCTGCTCTCCTGCCTGCCTGAGACTGCAGGAGACACAGGGCTGTGAGAAACACTTTTTTTCAAGACTCAGTCCACAAACAACTGCCTAAGTTGAGCTTACAAACCTAAAAGAGCAGCTGGGCACGTACAAGCACAGCTCCGGTACCTGGAGCTCAAGGAAAGGCACCTTTCCTCAGTGGGTCACTGACAGGAAAGCTTTTTCCCTTCAAAAGTTTTCCACACGAGTGTTGTGATTTGGCCCTGTATCCATGAGCAGATGTTGATGGCTGGAAACTGAAGTTCAGCACAGGGAAACGCAGACTTTGGGATCAATGGGTCAGCTGGGCTGCTGGCAGTTCAGAAGGAGAAAATGAGATGCATTAAAAACTTCTTTCTGGTCAATCTTTATTTTACACATTTGCATCACAGCAGGGAAACCAAGTTACACAGACTGTCCTGACTTGTCTCTGCCTTGCTTCTCTTGAAATACTGTTTGCTGTTCTTTTAATAAAGTTTAAAAAAATACTGAAAAAAAATTCATTTTTACATCTGAACAGGAACTGAGGAATAGGATATTTACAGGTCACCAAAACCCCTGGAACTGGACCTTGCTGTACACAGAAAAGTCTTTTTTAGTTCTTCTGGAGGTCATTTACTAAATGAATTCAAAGCTACATTGTACAAGGTGCCCTAAAGCTGCTTAATGACACAAGAGGATCTAGAATTAATTATTAATAGTTCCTATAGGGCAAGGGAAGCTATTTAGACCCATACTCTGTTTTGACAGAGCAGGTACCAGCTCCACTGGCTACAGGATGAAGTGCTTTTGATGATGGGGAGCTCAGGCTCTACTTTAGTACACAGAGAGCAGAACATGGAGTGAAATCCCACAGGGAAATGTTTATTAAGAATTGTCCTTTCTAGAGGATTGCTGCAGTCAACACATAAATGGGTTCTTGAGCCAGTCAACCTACAAGGAGTAACTCTTTTCTCAGCCACTTTCTTCCAGTACCATCATTCAATACCTAAGTGAGTATCAGTATTTTCCTAAATCCTGTTCCAGCCACTTGGGAGCATAGGTCATGTGCAGTTCTCGTTGGATCATTGTTATATCCAGGCAAGAAACCACAAGGGGGAAAATGCACAACTTCCCAATATTGCTAAGGAAAAGTGATTAATCAGCCCAAAACAGTGTCGTATCCAGCAGCTAAAAAAAAAAAGCCAAATTAATTCAATTTAGAACAAGGTTTAACAGCAAATCAACCCCAGGGAACACACAGAAACAGTGGTCAAGTGCCTCTGGGCAGCACCACAAAACACTGAGGCTACTGACACTACACACAAGGTCACAATTTCAGACAGAGTGAGTCCCACTATGTTCAAACCTCACTGTACCTCCCACTCCTGCAGACCACAGCTCCTCACTCTTTGTACACAGGTGAACAATGGGGACATGCACTATGAGTGAAGCAGAAATCATTAACACAGATCTGTAAAACATCTGCTTTAAAGTGACAGCAGTCTGTTAGCTGGTGTGACAGGTCAAATTGAAGGAGACAAACCAGGTAGGCTGAAGGAAGAAGTATTTCTTTCCCTCTCCTGAACAGATAAGGAACTCCAGTTCTCAGAGATCAACAGAGTCTACAATACCCCACATTTGCTTGAAATTGGGTAGTTTTGAAATAAACAACAAAATCCCCTCCCTTCTTGCCAATTTGATTGTCAGTGGCTCAACTGATTTTCTCTAAGAGGAACACACAGTAAAGAAAAAAGACTTAACACTAAAAATCTTCCACGGGACTTCCACCAGATGTGCACACTGGAGTGATCAGGACATGTCCTTTCATGGCCAGAAGGAATGTGACAGTGCTCAAGGACAGATGGTGGATGCACACTCATGCTAGAGAGAGTCCACTTAACTTAGAAAAAAATACATCTTCCACGCTATGAGCTCCAAGACAAAATGCTGCAATGCAGCAAATTTTTACAACATGCTCTCCCAGGGTATGCCAGCATGGAAATCCAGGAACAGGGCACTCAGCTAGAGGGAAACACCAAACAATGCACTGCATAGATCATGACACACTGAGTTAGATGACAAGATGAAAGAGCATCTTAATAGGACAGCATGTGGCTTCTTCAACTCAAACTGCTCCACTCCGAGCAGGCAGCAGCAGTCTTCCAGATGACCCCATTATGTCTTGCTTTCTTTTAGTACGTCTCTTGACGAACCATCAAGGAAAACATTTTCCAGCCTGAAGAATGCAAGAGTCTGGCAGTTGTACTGCAAGGAGGCTTCCTCTGGAAGACAGCCTGCTGAGCAGCTAAGGCAGGAAGGAGGAGTGCAGCAGTGGCATGTGCATGTCAGCATCCACAGGGATTTACTGGGGCATAACCTGCATTACAAATGAAGACTGAACCAATCTCATTTTTGTCTGAAGAGGGGACTGAGTGCTCCACTGCAGCAACATATGGGAAAGCATTCAAACCCTTTATTCCCATTGCACCAGACCTGCTGTTCCAGGACTCCTGTCACTCTGCTGCTGGGTACTGTTGGGATTGCTGCAGCTCTTCGCTTCAGTAAAAGCAGAGACAGGAAAGCAAGGCTGCATTCCCCTAAACGATCTGTAATCCACAACAGCTCCTCTCGCTTTCCTCCCTGTTAGAGGCAGAGCTTCCCACCAGATAAGCAGCCGTCAGTACGTGAAAGGCAAGCACTGATTGTCCTGCCCAGGAAGCTCCAAGCTGCTGCACTCCACTGGCCCTGGAGCCATGCAATGCCAATCATGCAGCTGGGGGTTAGCCTGGGAGGGAGGGGAGGGAACAGCTCTGTCTTTGATGCCTTGCAGTGCAGGACTCGCTGTACTGGAGAGAAGCATAACTGCAGCCATCCTCTCCACCCTCCAACATCCCAGCTGCCATCCTATCCATCATATCCATAATACACCCCTGCAAGACAGACTTTTAGTCCTGCTCCGAGGAATTGCACCAGAGATAATTCACTTTGGAAATGGCACTAAGATCTTTTGGGTTTTGACTTATGTACATGACTTTAATTTTCCTTCCTAATACTCAGGTCTGACCATTTCCTGCTGCTTGGCATCCTGTGTAAAGCACCAGCTCACACTGGTTGTAGAGCTGACTGCTAGAGCTCAAGGCTGAACTTGGAAAAATAATGTCATGTAAAAAAATACTTCCAGAATACTGCTGTGGCTTTTCATGCCTTGAGAAAAAGAAATGATCCAATTTTTTGGCCTTAGACTGGTGAGCCAGGGACTTGGCAGATAAACGTACACCATATGCAACTTTAGCAAAAAGAGTGCATATTAAAAAAAAGAGAGAGAGAAACCTGAGACTAAGGTAACAGCACTTGCCAAATTGTCAGCTCCACTGATGCTGAGGTATGGAACAGGCAGCTGTTCGGAAACAGCTCAGTACTCCTGGTTTTGGGTGAAATGCCACACCCATGAGAACTTCACATCTCATTCACAAAAGGAATTAACAGGTTCTAGAATAGCATCATGTCCAGATGCACTTTGTTCCTGACAGCACATCCTTATCCCCTACATACCTTAGTGCCAACACGCTTCACGTCTTCAGTGGGCTTCTCTGCACAAACTACAGCCCGTTTGAGCAGCCCTTCGGATGCACTGAGTGACACTTCCGCAGGGACAGAGTAACTGCAGATGGAGAGTTTTTCAGGTATTGCATTTAGAGTGTATGATGAGCTGGGACTGCTTGTATTTGTTTATGGTCCAATTTCTCACACCTCAGCTAAATACGCAGAAGATTTCTTCCTACAGACGGCCCACAGGTCACCAGCCTTTCCAGTTGCATAGGATCTCTTCCCACTAAAACTGTCTGACTGCAACGCAATGACAGCAGAGTCAAACCATCACTGCTGTGATTACTGTGAAGTTACAGCTGAGGAGGAAAACAGAAGAGAACTCTGTTGCCAGAGACAAATGCTATTCTTGTGCTTTAGCAGAAGAGAATGCAGTTCCAGGCATCAAAGCAGGTAGATTTGTTTCTACCATGGTGCACAGAAACAACACCTGGGAAAAGAAGTGGCAGTGGGGAAAGTGATGCTGCTCTTCAAACAGCGAGTCTTGGTGCAGACAGCTCACCAAGAGTTAAGACAGTCCCTGCTCAGGAGTGAGGAAGTGGTTCAAGATTCTAGAGGAAATCCTCCTTCTCAGCTTGAAGGATAAAACAAACTAGTGGCTAATAATCCTCAAGTCAGTTGTGCCACAGAGACGTAGTCCCTCCAAAAATCCAGCTCCTGAATAAGTCTGTAAGCGATGCTGGCACATCCAGAGCTCTGATGATGGCTCTCCCTGACACCCTGGCAGAAGCACTTGGCTCAACAGCACCACATGTCAATGTCTCTGCATAAATATTAAGGCTTCAGTGGGTCAGTGACTTAAACTTATTTTTGTTTAAGCTAATCCTCATTTCACCAGTGAGCCACTTCCATCCTCCCCTAAATTAACATCCATTCTCACTGCTACAGCTCTGGACACCAACTGCCCTACTGACAACCCCAGGGACTACAGAGAAAACACATGTGGCATTTTGGAAAGTGTCTGTAAAGACTTCACTGCAAGGCTGCAGATAACAGTCAAGGATTCCATATTGCCCTGCATCAAGGTTCTGGTCATAAATATTCTCCTCTCCTGACAAAAAAAAAACAAACCAAAACCATTTAGGACTGGGAGCTACAGTTGCCTGGTTTTGGTGGCAATACCACTTTGACCAGCTCAGTTCATCTCGAACAGCAGTGTCATTAATCCTACACAGCCAGAGAGGTACAAGTAGACATCCAGAGAGGCCCAGTAACTCAGGATAACTGTGAACCAGAGATTTATGCTGCAGTAAAATGGCTAGACAGATTTCCACTGGAGTGTCTGGTCCTGTTTATACTGTGCCAGAAAGGAGTGACTTTTGAAATAGCTTGAAAATATTTTATCAAGCAAACCAAAGTGCTCTGGGTCACAGCTTGACAGAAAACATTTAGGCAGATGCCTAAAAGGCAAGGATCAGTCTTACACCTCTTGTGTACTTCTTGTCAGGTGAGGTTGAGTCAAGAGCAACTCCATGAACATAAATGCTTATTGCACTGTGGGCTTAGTGCTTTAAAGGAGAACAGTCACTCGTTTCCTATATAGCAACACATCTGAAAACCTGACACATTCAGGTGGACACCTGCAGGGATTAGACAAGAAGATACTTATCACTGTTCCCACAAGTATGAGCAGTGGTAGAAGTCATCTGATCCAATACCTGTTCAGTCTCTCAAATAACTGCAGTTGTTCCTATCCATTTGTTTTGCAATGTTTTGTCCAAGCCAAAAGGAGAGTTTATAAAAAGAAAAAAAAAAAATACTTACATGTCTTTATCTTCTTTTCCCACCTTCTGACAGGCTTTTCAAGTCCCAGCATACATGTTACATAGCAAGTGTGTGTGTGTATATATGAGCATTATATAAAATATATTCTTTACATACACACTGAAGACCCCTCTTCACATTAGCATTACACATTTTGAAGAACGCAACAATTCAGAATAAAGAACCGATCCAGAAAGGGGGGGAAAAAAAAATAAGCTACCCAAAATCCCTAGGAAAGTTTCACACTCCTTGCAGGTACCAGGAGATCCCATTTTCTTATGATCAAAGGAATAGTTATATTTCTGCACTGCTTTGCTCCCCCTAGACACACCCCACTGCAGTTTCAGTGGTGGGGAGTGCAAGTTGCTCCCTTTCCACTGAGAGTAATATTAATAAATTAAAAAAGTTTCTCTGAAAGTGCTGCCTTAGTCCAGTCCATCATGCCGTGCTTTCCCATTCGCCCTGAGGTTCTACTGAACCATTCACCACTTTCTTGACCTTCTTCATGCCCTCCATTACTCCCGAAGTCGTCACCCTGGAAGAGAAGGGAGACACATCAGACCTTGAACTGTAAAATCCATTTCAGCAACAGCTCACACCCATCGTGCTGTGCCTATCAAACAACACTTCTCACATATCTTTACCCACACTGAGCAGTTTCCACGTTTGGTCTCTTGTACCACCTTGGACACAACACAGATGGGCATTGGGAACATGGTCACTGTCCTTGAGCACCTCAAGGCCCTTCCCATCTATCATCAAACTAAAGCAGCAAGTAATATTGGCTCATACTTTAAAAAGATAATAGGGATGGGTAAACAGTTAAACCAGGTGTTTATTTGCTAAATTTGCGCAGTTCGCTTAAAAAAACCCATTTTGCTATACAGCTGATCACCCTTATTTCTGTGACTCTTCTGCATTTTAATAGGTACAACATATTACACAAATACACACACAGAGGACAGTACCCCAAATTAGCTTAATGCACACCAGCTCCTCTTAATAGCAACATGAGCAGTAAGAAAACAGAAGCGAGAAGTCATCCTTTTTATACCATCCAAGTCTAGGTTTATGATGGCAATCTGACCAATGAACTACAAAGCCTCACAATACCATTCGAACATTAGGAAGACCGAACTGTTTATCCACACAGAACAGCACCATTCCTCTTGGAACTGCCTTGGCTCTCCAATAGCTCTTCAGCTCAGCAGCTTTTCTAATTTGGATGCACAACACATTTCCTTTATTCTTTTGCACAGTGTGATTCTCATTCCATACAGGTATTTTCCCCCCACAAACATGCTACAAAGGTTATTTTGGATGCTGAAGGTAGGAGTGCCAATAGCTCGATGCATTCCCAAGGGATGCCTGCAAGCACACACAGACCTGTCCTGTTCAAAGATGCCCCTGTTGGTCTGTGAGTGCTTTCATTCGCTGTTTACCGTGTTAGAGTGCTTTATTTGATCAGAGCTGCTAACCACATCTCCACAGCATCACCCCAAGAAGGGAAGTCATCTTCAGATAACACACTTGTTCCCTTAGTTCCACATTACATTCCAGCTTTTGTTCATGTACTATAAAAATAATTTACTCAGTCTGCTGTGTTCAGTGATATTCCAGCAGTGGCCATAATACTCGGATTGTCAGTGGTTCAGACACTTTAGAACTGGGCCTAGATGAGCTTGTGCTTAATAGGAAAGGGTCACAAGAGCATACATCAAATAACTTTATTCCCTATTAAAATAAGAAAAAAGTACAGAGAAAAGCAAGCAGGTTGCTTAAACAAAAAAGATGAAATTAGTAAACAATAAACATTTCCCAGAAGAGATCAAACTAATCAGTACAGAGACATGTAGATCTCTTAAGTTCTCCCTGCTGACAAAGGCTTCCCCACAGTCATACAGGGAAAAAAATCTGGAGAAACATAAGCAAGACAAAAACCAAAGTAGATGGATAACTAATTGGAAAAGTATGCATTGAGATGTACTTAATGGTTTCCTGTCAAAAATGTAAGAACATTCAGTGTGGTTCCAGAGAGGCCTGTCCTGGGTTCACTTCTACTCAGTATTTTCGGTAATTGCCTGGGTAATGGAATAGAGAACTTGCTTATTAAATCTGCACAAGACACTAAGAGCTACATATTGGAGGACAGGACTAGAATGCAGAAAGATTCTGGCAAATCGAAGTAGTAGTCTGAAAAGCACAGGAGGATGCAGCAAGACAGCTACCAAGTTTACTCTTCAGAAATAATCAGCTTCGTAATTACAGAATGAGGAGCTAAGTACCCATTCCTCAGGGAGGAGCTGAAGATTGCCATTTCATGGCAATCTTCAGAACAAACCAGAAATGAGCATCTAATACAGCAGTGCAGCAGCAGACACACAGGGATATACAAAGATGTGTTTTACACATACATGACACCAAAGTAGTCCCAACACTTGACTCACAGCTGGGAAGATCTCACCTGGCACACAGCCTAGATTGCAGCACTGCACTCTAATGCCATCGCAGAGCCACTGCACTCCAAGGTGGTGACACAAGTAATGAGAGGTTATGGTTAAGAGGGAATGATCACTTTCCCGTGTTTATGGGACAGCTACACACCGAAAGTGCAGGCAGATCAGGTAGTGTTCTTTGCTCTCAGAGAGGCCATTTGCTGTGTCCCCCTTCAGTAGCAGCAAATAACTGGGAGAGATTTCTGTGTGGATTCCCCAACAGTGAAGGTTAAAGCCCATCTGAGGAGCTGAAGAGACTGTTCTTGTCTCATGACAAGTGCATGAAGTAGCTCTCAAGTCCCTCCTTTTCTCAGATTGTTCAGGCACAACAGGCAATTCCTCTCCCTCTCAAAATCAGTCCAGCAATCACATTTTAATGCCCAATAAAATAACAGTAGCAGCACTAAGACCAAGTACAATGAAATCCTCATTATTGTCCTCGGAACAGTCTCAGCATTTCAGCTCTGACCTGCAATACTGTAGGGAAATGTTCCTCACCTGCAGTCTGCTGAAATGCATTTCCAGCCCACAAATCAGCAGCAGTTAAAATGCAACAAATCCTTCTCACTAACCTATCCCTCTCCAGAGAGCATTTCTGTGCCTGCCAGAGGGATATCCATCACAAACGAGGCAGAGAAGGAGTTCCCCAAACACTCCATCACACATTGGTACATGCCGCAGAGATTTCATGGGGTTTATTTTCCTCCTGCATTGTATCCAAGGTATCAAGGAATGGCTAAACATTCAGAAGTATCTCCAGCTCTCCACAGTGATGGAGCTCAGCTGTCTTTCCTCCTATTTATTTGTTTTATAGTCCAACAAGAAACACTGCAATACTGGCAACAGCCAGCCCTTACAAGCTATTGCAAAAAGGAGTGAAAACTGATCAGCCATGGAGCAAAAAAGCTGATCTCTACAAAGGGAAGATGTGTTAGGCGAAGAAAATCACTGTGAATGGAGAGCACCATGAATCAGTCTGCCATGAAGCACAACCTGAGAGAAAGCAGAGAAAAGCAACCAAGCAGGACGCCAAATCTCAGCACAGAATAAGCTGCCTCATGACACAGAGAGAAACTCCAGATCCCAAGGTATAAGCAAAGATCAGTGTTACCACAACAGTTCCCTATGTTGACACTGTTTTGGGAGTTAAGGAGAAGCAAAGTCTAAGACAGATTTACCAACTTGAGAACAAAACCATTAATGGTTCCTTCTCCTGCAATTCCTTCTCCAGTGGAAATATCTTGACCTCACATGATGTATGAACATCATTCTCAACCAAGACCTGTAAAAGAGCACTTTGATACCCAGCATCTAAAATGAGCTTACCGAGTTTCAATGAAATTTTCAAAAAGCCCAACACCAAAAATTCTTCCTTTCCCCTTTCCTCACCCCCACCTCATCTACTGTACTGTTTATATCTTTGTGTTCATGCCCCAGAAATGGCATTAGGACTGGAAGCCTGACAGCTCTTTCTGCCAAGTGTGGCTGCACCTTTTCAAGCAGGGAAATTTAATCTAACAAACTGTCAGCGACGAGCCCACGTACTGACAGAATTCAAGAGGTTGCCCAGCACAGAATATACAGAAAGCCATTTTGCTGATGATGAATGGCTATTGAACTTGCTTGGAAAAGGACAGACAGGTCCTCAGCTCAGCTTTAGTCACACTCTCCTCCCTGCCAGGACTTCTGTGGAGCCTGGAATAACTGAAGAGATTCCTGCAATGTCTGTGGATTCTTTCTCCAAGCCAGTGTTACCTTAGCTATTCTTGATTTGTATTTTATTCTTGAGAGTTACAAGAATTTACAAAGAAAGGATCTGTGGTTTATGTTGCTTCTGTCACAGATACCTAATTTGCAGATTTTTCTTGAAACTTTGCAGATTTCCAGTGTCCTTAACAATATTTACATTTACTGCCAGACCAAGCTTTGTATTGTTTGCAATGCATGAAAACAGACACAAGCTAGAGAGCTGCACTTAAAATGGCCCATTTTTTTTATGGAAGACAAGCAAGCCTAGAAGAGGTTTGATAACCTCACAGCTTTCCCCTCTGTTGGCTCATAGAAATGTTGAGTATAAAGAAAATGAATGCTTCTGTTTTAGAGAACCTGATTTTAAACAAAAACCCTCTGCGAGAGGAAAATAACCATAAAACCTGGCAATAAGACACAGCAGAACACAATGAAGTTTGCAGGTTTTTAGTTTCTGCCATGGCCTGTGAAGACAAGAGGGTATTTATCATGTGAAAGACAAAACACTCATGCAATGGTTAGTCAAGACAGTCAGGCACTCAGAAACCTGCTCAAATAAACCCAGATATTTTTTCCCCCCACAGAAACAACATTTAATATTTATAAACACAAAAATAGGACCAGCAAGACTGAATCAATGAGAAATTTAATACACTTCCACTGCAGTGCTTCACCTGTCACAGAATGTGTATAAACTCTGTTTTTCAAATATCTACAAACTTAACCTTCCTGATGGAGCTGGGGAAGGGAGAACCAGACACAGATTATACCCTGCCAAGTGCCCAAACAGAATAAAACTTCTGGTGAATCAGATCAGAAAAATTCAAGCAAGGCTCAGGGGAACAACCCACAAGGCACAACAATAGAAACTCCCAAGGCAAAGAGCAAAATGCCTTACTAGGAAAAGGCTCACAAGGAATTCTGATCCTCAAGTTTTTAGCAATGTCTATCTCACTAGGGTGAGATGTAAATCACTGAATTAGTTCATTAAACTTTTTTCAGCTCATTTCTGGCAGGTTCTCCTAAATTTAGCAACTTCTCAATTGACTACAATCACTGTATTTGAAAGGTGTCCTATTATTAGTCCTAACAAAACCCCCACAAGCAAAAATTCATTAAGCACGTAATACAAAGTTGAAATTCACTCTAACAGGCAAAAAGGGGAAAAAAGCTTGTTTCGGTACAATCACAAATCCTGCCAGTTCAGACAGTGACTTCCTGATGTGAATGATTTTTTACCAAATGGCTTCCAAACTAAGGCCAGTTTCTTACATAAACCATTCAAACACATGTAAATGATAGTGATTTTAAGGTCACTACCCACTAGTTGGATTCCGCTTGCAGAAATGACAGATTTTCTAGACTCAAAGCAAAAATAACTAAGCATTTAAAAAGATCTTTGTTACTAGCCATATTTCCGAGAAGTTAAACTCCTTACATGACATTTCAGTCTGGATTCTATGGTTCAAACCTCCTTGTAGCAATTTTCCAAGAAGATTCATTTCTTTCTGAGCTAACTATGACAGCAAACACATTTGGACTTTTTTTGCCTCTGAAATAAAAGCTGGAGAGTGTTGATTTATTTCACCCAGGTAAAGGAGATTTGCCAAACTGGAAAAAACTCTTAGGAACAAGCTTCTGAGCATGTACATGAATTGCAATTATGCATCAATATATAACTAGCAAAGGATTAGGTTAGCTCTGTTCCTATTAAGGCAGCAGACTCTGGGGCACATAAAGCTGTATCCAACACTCTTGGCAGACTGAATTTCTTAGGGCATTTTTAATTACACATTCAAAAATGCCACTCATTTTTTTAAGTCCTCAGAAAACCACCGCAAAGAAAATGACAGGGACTTAGGCTGAGCCCTGCTATATCATTTTCCCAGACCAGCTCAGGTCCCAAAGCATTTGTGGTGCCTCATGGTTCAGCAGAAAGGAATAAACCAGGGAAGAGTACTGATGAAAGTCCATCTCCTTGGCTCAGTGTTGCTCAAGATAAATTTTTGCAAAGCTATATGCTGAACACCAAGGCAGAAGGGACCTTACACCCCGTTCATTTATTTATTATTTTAATAAATTTATTATTATTTACATTCTGCAGATTGGTGGGTCATTTTTGTTGTTGGTTTGGGTTTTGTTTAAATATGATGCATTAATGATGATCTATAATGCTCATTCATGTTCCATGACCTAAATTAAACTTAGAAGCTTTCTTACTTGATATTTTCATGGGCATTTTTTTGCCCCATGAAAAGCTTTACCAGCTTATTCCACACTGCTGCAATATCCAGGTCACAGGCTCCTATGCACACCACACATCTCTTTACACACGCCAAAACACACACCTCATCTTTAAACGTGGGTAGATCCTCATCTTTTTCAAAGAAGGATTTAGAGAGATTAAAGTAAACACTACTTTTTTAAACACTACTTTTCTCAAATCAAATGAAGAGGTAAATAAAAGGGGAGAGGGGTTCTTACACAGCTTCCATCTCCAAATCATCCTCATCATCTTGAGAGAGCTGTAGGTAAGGGTTGTCTGATGCTGGACGGAACTTGTACCCAGTAAGGACAAAGAACACAAGTGTGGCCATTTCATCCAGCAGCTGCAAGTGAAAACACAAGATTGAAGTTCAGTCCTGCAATGCTCCGTGGTCACGAAACATTTCTCCTCATTCACAAGGTTCAAGGTTTAATGGCCAAGAGGCCTATGCCACAGCAGAAATAAAACAATTCCTGTCCCGTTGTCATTAACCCCAGGCTAAAGGCTGTCAAGGCCTTTGTTCTTCCAGTTTTACCTGTCACTTTAAATAGCTACAGTTCTATCCATCACTCTAGAGCTTTCAAAGAACTATGGCAAGTCTTGGCTCTAAAATGGGGTAGGAGGGGTGGGATCATCCCTACCTTGCTTGGTATTTTCAACAGTTAATGTATTCCAAGGACTCCCGGCCAGTTACTTAGTTTATATGTTAAGAAACCAAGTATTTAGAAGTCCGTAGGCAAAAAAAGCCCATAGATGGAAGAACAAAAGCCTATTTCTCTGGCTCCCTGGGGCTTCAATTACATAGAGCAAACCTGACTAATTTTTTTCTCCATTGTATGTTCTTGATTAATTTCCTTCAGACATTTTTAAATTGAAAGACTAAAAATCAATAATGCAATTACTTTCAGACATCTCATGTATAATCCAGCAGCCTTCCTGGACAAACATAAAACTAAGAATATATTCCTTCACCTTAAGCACATCAGTGACAAAAATCAAGAAGAGGCAGGGTGCAGCACTGTGCTTTGAGATGTTCTACTATAACATGAGGAACAAATAATGGAATTTTGTTGTGCAGTTGTATTTAAAGAATAATAGAGAAAAACATCAAGGATGGATGCATTTTCCTTTGCTGGCAAATACCTGGTACAGCCATTTCCACTGGAACGGAACAGCAATCTTTATGAGAATTGCAATGATCCGTGTGAAGTAAATGTAACACACAATCTGGGAAGGAAAAGGAGAAAACATGAGAACAATAGCACCATCCTTACAGAACCTTTTTACCCCAGAGAAACAGCTCAAGCGATTCCCAGACAGCTCTGTATCAGACTACCCTTATTTTGCTCCTCGATAAACATGGAAGATATAGGCTGAGGGCTCTACTCCTTGTTGAACATCCAAATAACTCAAGCTATTGGTAACATACTCAAGTTACAGCAGGAAATGCTTTAAGCATTAGGATTTCATAGAATTTCAAGAATCACAATTGTTATTTATTACTCTTGCCACTTAGAAGGGGCTGAAATGAGGCCGTTGGAAATCATTAAGAAGCCTGTGCTCTCCTGGGAAACGTACTCATGGCTCCCACTGACTTAATCAGAAACTGCACACATGCATCTCCAGGCACCATTTGGTCCCAAGTTTAATTTTTAGCAAGTTTACAGTACATTATTCGAGCCCATCAATTCAACTGGCAGCTCAAGCTGTCTCCAGAGGAAATCAGCAAGCATTACAAATAGCTGGAATTTAAAGAGAGACAGAAGGATACAACCATTAGGAGAAAAAAAGGAAGTAGCTTTTAGGATTGTAAGCCAGTTGACCCAGATGCCAAAGCACAGCAGTGCCAAGAGCCTCTACCACATCCACCAGCTGTAGCAGCTTCCAACAAGTATTCCATCAAAAGCTTTGAACAGCTTCCAAGTGCTCCACATCCATGTGTGCAGGTGTTTTACTTACCATGACATAGTAATGTCTGAAGAGCTTCAGCTTTGCTAGGTTAATGGCAGCTATCAAGAGAACACAAAAGTTCATCAGAAAATTGTTAATATGAGACAAGTTCTTTTGATGCTTGTCTGCAGGGTAGGCAAGTGGTCAAAACCAGGGCTCAGGTAAACCCAGGCTAGAAGGATTTGTCCTGTAGAATGCCAGCCTGGCATGTCCACACACAGGATAACACCCAGGCTGGGGCAAATTCACTCTTAAAAAGGGAACTGAGATTGCTTTTACACTAAATTTTATATGCACACACTCTGCAATAAAGAGCCTGCCTCTACCTGTATATAGCCAACTACATACTGCCACCTCAATCCTGCCAGAAGGGACACACTACCTGATACTGCCTGCTAGAAAATTCCTGTCTTTTCTAGAGCCTTCCCTGACCTGTTCTGTGCCTTCAGCTGAGCTAAGCAACTGCCAGGTAATCACAGCTCTGGCAATCACTGCATCTTGCTGAACAGCAGCACAAGCACTTTGATATTTTAGCAGGGTCTTCTGTCATTCGTGGCTCAGCCACAACTCACAATGAAATGGGAAATCCTCCCAGACAGTTCCCTTGCACATGTTTGAGTTGCAGGCTGTGCAAGCCGAGGCCCCAGGTGAACCTGTGCGTATTGCACAGATCACATCAGCTGGAGCAGCACAGAACATTCATGTGAACGAGCTGAGGTCAACAACAGAGGGAGCAGCTGTCAGCTCTGGTCTGAGAGTCAGCTTTTAGACGTGCAGAAGGATTACAAATACAGGCCACTGATGCTTTTGTGACAACATGAGAGCCAAAGAGTCCAGGATATGTTGACAGCATACAGAGACGCAGTTTAGAGCCAATGAACACGAGCTTCCAGTTAAAAAATACTGCCACATATTTACTGGTGTTCCCTCCAAGTCCTCATAATGTATTTATCAGATGTGGAAGTGCAATACATCGAGCTTAAGTTCACCTGCACCCCCTCACAGAACTCACCCACTGCAAAGATTTATAAAACGCTGCACATATTTGCATGTAAGGTCTTCCAGGTTCACAAGAGAGCAAAATACAGTATTCAGAGGAGGGAGAGGAGGGCTAATAGCTCCCAAAGAAATGCTTCACCTCCTCTGAAAAAAACAAAGCAGCTTTTCTTATGCAAAGGAAGTGTCAAATGCACCAGTGCAAATAAATTCCTGTAGGTTCCCACTACAGAAACTAAAGTGAAGACAGACAGCATTCTGTTACAAAACTACTTTTAAAATCTAGAGATCAATAGTCCCTTTCCAGTTTACCTTCAGTGTTCCAGGAGAAAACCACAGACACTTTGAGCCAGCTACAAACCCTCCTGTGGCAGACACACTCCAAGAGCAGCACCTGACCGACACAAGGCATAAACTGACTGACGACCGAATGTTAAAAGTTCTTCCTAATACAGTTGGTGAAAGATTAAAGCACGTAAATATGCATGATAACTGCAGGGAATTGTGAAACAGAGAAGCAATATTGTCCTATTTAAAGGAGAGCTGCATTAAGTGTGACCATGAAGATCTTGTGATTTCCCACACACTGGTTTGCACACAGAAGGATCTATTTTGGACTCAACGCATCCAACTTCAAGAACTGCCACCAACTGGTGAACTGACAGGCCAGGAGAATTACCAGGCTTTGTAGTTGAAGGAACACCAACTCAACAGCTGTGATTCAAACTGCCAGTCTACCGGTGCTTTACAGTCAACACCAGCGAGCTGGGGAGTCATTTCTGGTGGATTCATGCACTGCACAGGATGAGAGGACAGCAAAGCCAAAGATCCGGCTGCCAACTGAAGTGTCATAACTCCACCTCTCCCAGCTGGTAGAGCACAGCTCAACATCTCACCTACTCATGATAATCAATAGCCAAGAGTCATAAATTGGTACATCCACACATTCAGAATGTCTGAGCATGGGAAAGAAGGGCAAGGAGAAGAAAGAAAGACAACCACCACCAAGGAGAAAGGCTAAGGAGTCACCTGTGGAAGCTGACTTGCTCTCCTCAATTGCAGCAATATTTCTCTCCGCTATCAGATACGTAAGTCAGCATTAATGCATGTCTACAAAATTCTGCCAGTTTTTTTTAAACAACTCAAAGTTACAGGACATACTGTTCTGGAGAAAAATCTAAAATCATCATTGTTTGGCATCAGCAGCCTGTGAATTGCTTCTTCACAGGCTGAATGTGCTCCAAGCAGTAATATTTGAGTCTTGCTCTCCCGGACACTCAAAGATTTCTGTTCACCTCAGCCTGGCAGCCCAGACAGTGACAACAGCATTTACAAGGAGCAAGGCTCAGCCAGCAGCTGTCACTTACAACTTGAATCACTTGCAACCCCAACCTGTAAAGCTGTGATAACACAGCAGCAATCCCAGCATGCAGTAAAGGCTGGGTAAATTTATATTTTGAGTATGATAACCATTCTGCAAAGGACAGTACTTAACTGCAGAGAAGGAAAAAAAAATTAAGAAGAAATTTTCCACCAAAGGTTTTAGAAATTAATTCATACCTACGTTCCATCTCTTTCAGACAGTAATTAGAAAGATAAAAGCCATCCTCCACGAAAGATTTATAACATCTATACCTTGCTTACCTCAGTTTTCCCTCTCTATCACCATTTACTTCAACAGCTTGTGCCTACAATAGCCTGATCTGCATTGATCAAAACACAGCACAACCCAGTATTTTGATAAGCAGTCTCTTTTCGAGATTGCCTCCATGCTAATTTCCCACGTTGAGGCTGTCTATAAGATGGAAAAAGAAGCTGGACCATCCACTTACACACCACACAATAGCCTTTTGATGAATAAATCTGACCTTTTCAGTATATGTATGTAATAACAATCACAGGATTGCAGCTGAGGGCATAGGGAGCTCGAGCCCAGACAATACAACCCATAAAGACAAACCATAACGCAGCCAGTGAACGTGCTCAAGGTACAGCTGCGACTATTTCTGCAATGCTTTCCTTGCCCTACTCACACTGGTGCATTTGAGATGTGATCTGTGCCATTATCAAACCATAAATGGAAGCTTTCTGCTCTCCCCAACGATGCAGCACACGTAGATCTAGCCCTCAAAAAAGCAGCTCTGAGAAGTGTGGCTCTACAGTCTCTGGAGCTCTCTGCTTAAAAGCATTCCTGTACTAGAAAGAAGAGGTCAGACAGATAGAGCAACGCTCAGTGTCACGCACAAGGTGGTACATACTAGTTAATCTTGAATGCCCTGACCCACATCAGCCATATGGCACAAAAGCTCTCCACCAGGGTCAGATGAAAGTCCAAAGCACAGGATAAGCACTGTATCTACAACACAGAGATGCCACATCAGCCCTGGAAGTGGTGCTGAGCCCAGCCCAGCACGGGCTGCCCTGCACCACACAGGACCAGGCTCCTTGTTCACAGCATTTTCATGGCACAGCAGCAGGAAGACACTGAATACTGCAAATGGTTTTCCTGACACGGGGGCAAGCATGAAAGCATTAATCATCATTTGCTCACTGCACAGAACACAGGGAATGATGCCTGGGAGCGACAGGCTGCAATGTATTTCCCCTAATTCTGCTGCCAACTGCAACATGCTGCGGTGCTCCAGGAAAACAGCAAACCACGATCCGACTGTGCCATGTCACATCTCTCATCACACACACAGAGGTACCAGCAGAACAAACTGCAGCAATGCTTTCCAGCCCCAGTCCTCCCGTAAACAACAGAGGACGTGATCACAAGTGTGTGTTATGAGACTTGAGAGACCAGTGACCAAAAACTTGGAGTTTCAAACAAAAATGATTTATAAATAATTTATATACTCCCTCTCTTTTCTCAAGATGCCTGTAAACAAGGTGGTGGCAGTTGAGCAGCTTTGCAGGCTGAACAATTCTAGGTCAGTTTGCAAGGCTGATTTCCTTAAATCTACAAGACATTTGCAATGCAGATCTAGAAATGGACAAAGAGCAAAGGCTCCCCCCTGAAGGAAGATATAGTGACAGATCAAAGAGGTGTAGCTAAGCAGTTGCTTAAGTCTGAAGGTGGCGATTTTAAAAGGGGAGGAAAAAAGATTCTAAAAATGGGATGTTTACGCCCACTGCTGTGCAAGATAAGAAGCCTGTGTAGGTCAGATATACTGCTTTAAAGATCACCTTCGAAGGAAAAAAGCAAACAGCCAGGCAGCTCAAACTCAGCCATAGCACTGTACCATGCCTACTCTTCACCAGTAATCCACAGCATCTGGGTATGTAAGTCCTGCCTGGATGACTTTAGAACCCTTTCTCTAGCTTTCCCACTTTGTTTTTCTTTTAAAATATTCTAATCTAGTTTAAATTACTATTAGCTAGTGACTCCAAGTCACTGTCACTTATAACAAGGTTTTTTATTAATTGTACATTGCTAAAACTAAGGCCTATGACAAGCCCAGACTAAAGGTCTGGTAAATCCAAATCTGCTTCATTCCTAGTCCAGTCACACTCAGTCACAGTTGCACTTGACCCAGGGAACTGCTACCTAATAAACAGGTGGAGAAGCAGCTGGAAGAGAACAAGACAAACAGTCAGGAAACACCACCAGGACACTGAGCCATAAAGTCCTGGAGTTGTTAGTCCTAATAGATGTAAGGAAACAGAAATAATTTTCCTTAGGTCTTTCTCACTAGCAGGGAGGTCAGCAGAAGACTCAGGGCCAGGAAAACCAGCTATTGAACGTGTAGTATGTAATTCTCCAATACACCCTATAAGTTAATCAACTCTGTGTGAGAGAAAAGGGAAAGCAGCCTTTGACCAGACAATAAACCCCAGCAGGCCAGCCCAATTAGGAGTGCCTGCACACAATCCAATCAGCTCTAAGCACAGGACAGTTAAACTGCATAATGAGAGGATCCAGAGTAACTTTTACTGCTCAGGAGAAAACTACCTTTAACTGCAGGGAAAAAAATGGTGGTGATTTAACAGTTAGGAATGGTTCTATTTTTTCTTCTCATGAGACGCTGAGACATTGAGCAGCATCTCTGCAGAACAGGGCCCCCAAGGGAAGCTTGCAGAGCATGTGGTTCTAGTAAAGAATATTCATTGACAAGCCTAACATGAATGATTTCACCTTTTTACAGTGCAACCAAATAATTTTTGGTTTTCTCAACCAGACACACTAGCAGCATGACAGCACTAGGTAACACACTGCTTCTGGCATCACATTGCCATTCACTTGCTCCCCATGGGCTCCTATCAACAGCCTCAAAATAGCCCAACCAGATTGTGTTTCACAAGTGAGTCCCAGCACTGCAGCTCTCCTGGCCACAATCTGCTCCCAGACTGTACAATGTTTTCCCTGAAAATCTTTTCCTTAGCTATTCTTTTGTTATCAGTGTAGCATAACACAGTTGCTAAGTCCCTCTGAACACACAGTCACTGAACTTGCAGGATCTGCACAACCGGATGGCAACATCAGTAGGTAAAGCTGGTAACAGCAGTAGGTGATTCACAAGTAATATTCGTGATAAAGAGCATCATTACTGGAGAACAACACAAAACAGGACTAAACCAGACCTTAAGGGCTACTGTGCATAGCACTGACTAGCTGTAAAGACACAGCCAGTTCCTCTCAAACTACCATTTTTTTACCTCCACATTTTTTACACACAGTGCATCCTTCAGAACTGCTTGGATTTACTCAGATCTGGATTTCATCTGGTATGAGGGACAGGGGATAGACTGAGCCTTTACACTGAACACCCCTGCAGTTGGTCACCTCACTTCTCTCCTTCTCAGAATGTCTGAGATTTATCAAACTCCACAGCACCATCTTGTGATAAGAACCAAAGCAGGTACAGGGGAATCACCTGGGGCCACACGAATCTGAAAGGTTTGTGTCTTAATTACGTGCATTAACTGCTGTGTGCCCAGCACTAGGACAGTCAGATCCATTGCCACCCAGCTAAGAACTGGGCCTGACATGTTTGAAGTCCTTGGTTCAGAAAAAAGAGACTGCTTCAAGGAAATCTAAACTTACCAGACTTTTTAAAGGTAAGAGCATAAATACTCCAGAACACAAGCTCAGTGTTCAAGGCAAAACAGTTCCATCAGCACATGTCACTGAACCCAATTCAACACTGATAAGAAAGCTACCAATAATATTTATATTACACTATTAACACTGACCTTTTAAACATTTGTTTCTATGAGAAATTAGTAATTTTCCACCTTCATGTTTGGGGTTTTTTTGAGCATGTAGTGTTGTTGTTTGCTTTTTTAACAGCTTGGAAAATAAAAACATGCTAAGCTCATTGTAAGTATTGTTTAAATTTAACAGATGGCAGAAAATGAACTAATCTGTGGTCTGCACAGAGCTAAGTTCAGTACCCAGCCTTACATTTCACCTAGGGAGACAATCAGCAGTGAAATAAATGCACGACTGTCAGTGAAAGCCAAGGAAATGGCTGGAAGAAGTATCCACACCTGGGAAGAGATCTCCAGAAAGCAAAGACAACAGTCAAAGGATAGGACTTGGGTTAAAAAGCTGTTGCCAACAAATGACCTTCTACAAATGAAGCTTTGAAGATTAAACCACCAAATGACAGAAGATGGAAAAGGCTGCCTGCTTCCAAGGAAGCCAGTGGCATGTTCCACAGCTTGCATCCAAGGAACTAATCCAGAAGAAATGAGCAGATAAGGCAGGAAAAGCACACGGTACAGAAGGCACATTTAGGCTTTCCATCCATCACCTCCTTTTCAGTGCTGCAATAAACATAACTCCTCCTTTTCAGTGCTGCAATAAACATAACTCCACTTTCCACAGGCAGCCCTTGGAGCTGCTGTACAAACACGGACAAGTCAGGAACTGTGCTACATTTAATGCCAAGTTATGTTTAGTTCCATAATGAGGTTTATTTCCCTCTGTTTTGTCAGGAATACATTTCTGCAGAAATTGAAATAAGTGGGTCTATTTGGGCTAATAGTCAGCAATTCTGGAATTCATTTCTAGTTCTGTTTCTGAACACCCAAGTGAGGAAAAAATGGCAAATCTGTCAAGATGATTTGCTCTAGGTGTCATGTCTAGCTCGAGCACAGAGCTGCTCTGCAAATAGCAGAGAATGGGTTACACATTTCAGTTCTGATAGTCAAAGCAATACAAGAAAAAGGTCATTTTCCAAAAGTAATTCCCATGAGTCCACTGAGAAAAAGCAGAGTAGTGACACTAATATAGTGTAGATTTATAGTTTTAGTTTGGTTTTTAAATCAGCATGACATATTTGAAATTCTGGCATTATAACATGGAGCATAAAAGAGGAAAAAGAAAACAGATTACTTGCCTTTCCCATCTGTTGCTGAAGCCTCTTGCAAATGTCTTATTGACCTGAAAAATAAAAACAAAATAGATTAATGATTAGTTTTACACTCCTTTTTCACTGTAGTCCTCTAGATCACTGACAAGTTTTGTTAGCTATATATGGCTGGGGTATGCTCATAATTAACTGTGCTTAGCATTGTTGACACTTCACCCTCATGCCCTCAGCTCAGGCAGTCAGCTCAAGTATCTCTATTTCCTTGGGATTAAGAAAGCAGATTGCTAAAACCGACTTCAGCCTACAGAAAGCTTTGTGGGAGGGAGGGAGCTGAGTGAGAAACTGGGGCATTTTCCAGCATAATGCTTTCCACTTGTACAATTAAGCTGAGCTACTCTTCAAAGTACTGCCAAGCATTTGGCATCTTACTGCTCTTTTAAGCTCTTTTCATTTCAATAGTTCATTACAGCTTACATGTCTACATAGGCAATTTATGTAACAGAAACTACCCTGCAGGAATGTAAATTCAGAGGCCAAGTCTTAGTCACCTTGCTCACATGAGTCATCCCACCAGCCGCAGTGACACTATCCAGAGGAAAAAGGGGTACGGTTTTATGTCAGGGGCTTCACTGCCAGTTTATGTTGGCACCATGGCAATGGAGGAACACTGGTTGCACACCATAAACAGTCACAGGACAGCTCACATTTGTTGTTCAGATACAATTCCTTAATGGAAAGCAAGCTTCACACCAGCACCTCACTAGGTTGAACATACAGGTCCCAGCATCAGGTAGCAAGAACTGTGACTGCAGAAGTCACCTTTATCATAGGAAATCGAGTCTTTCTGCAATGAAGTTTATATCCCTAAGGCTTATAATATCCCAAATGCTCTCAGCCTCAGAGCTGCAGCATTTTCACTGGAGCAAGGGGAAGGACGAGTGAGTAGTGCAAATTTCTTGGAAGACACTTCCCAGCCTTGGCAGTAGGCCACCAGGACTGTGTAGGGGAAGGGAAGGACAGTTGAAACCCACCTTCAAGCTGAAGCTTATTTCCACCTACTGAGCGACACTGTTCTCTGAAACACTCCAGAGTTACACTCTAGAGTGATGACATGTTACCAGACATTTAAACAATCTGCACTGCAGAAAAAAATTATGGAGATACTGGAGTAAAAGAAGAATATTCCATGTTTACTAACCAAGGAGCCAGAAGCTCCTTGGTATCCTCCTTTAAACCCAGCTGTTTATCCAATTAAGACAAAATGCATTTAGAAGATAAATGTTCTGGCTAACTGGCATGCAGCAACAATAGTGTTTATCTGAATTATCTATGTTTTGGTCGAGTTTTATATAACCAACATTATTCCTTGCCAAGCAGAGTGGAAGGAAGGGCGGGAGAATGCTCCCTGTGGGATTATTTCTTATAAACAGTCAAATAAACATGCAGCTACTCTGCTTGAAGGCAGCCCTGATCTTAGAGAACACTCCTGTTTTGAAATTTAGCAGTCAAGTATCTAATCTCGGTCAGTGAAGACAAATCCCATTTTTCAATTTAGAGAGTCAACACTTCTGCAAAATTTCAAGTTTCAAAAGCACCTACGGTCAGCATTGTGTCGGCCACATTTAAACTGTCACCCATCTCATCCCCACTCTAACATCCCCAAAACAAGTGTCTTCCATAGCACCAGACTGAAGTGTTAAGGCTGATGAGGTTTATGAAAGTTAACATAATGCTTAACTCCACAGGACCACTGACTTCTTTTGCTTTGGCAGGGCTGTAGCTCTCCGAGCTGTCAATACCTGTTAGTTCACATGTTTTTCAGATCCAGCAACTCACCATACCACTGGGAACAGGATGGCTCCACAACACAGCAAGTCCACCAGGAAAAGGATTTCTTTCCAGAGTCCATACTCAGTTGTCCCTTCCTCTGTTGACTCTATGATAATGTAGGCCACATTAGCCAGTACCTACACAACAAGACATGGTTCGTGGTTTAGGAACTGCCCGAGGAGACACTACAGATGGGCTGCCAATTCAGCAAAAGCCCAGTCAGTAACAGCAATAATTTTTTTTGCAGCTCTACATGCAAAAGTCACACCTTCAGCAGCATCTTCAGAAAATTTACAGAAATAAAACTGATGGGAACTTATTCCTGCTGACATCCAGAAAGTAATTCTTTTGTTATATACTGTGCTGAATCTACCGTATCAGCCGAGACAAAAGGAGCAAAACTTACTTATCGAAACACAGAAACAGGACTGCGTGGCATATACAGCCAATAGTTTAAACATGGAATTTTAAATTAAGCCAGTAATTCAGACTGGTCATTGACCATCTTTTGTACTCCACACCTGAGCTCTGTAAGAGCCTCAAACACTAATTATATATACTTGTGGTAAGAGATTTCATCTGGAAAGGCAGAAAATCTCTTCTACATACAACAACAAACAAAAGTGCTGGTCTCCTGTGTACTTCAGTTCCTGGAGTGAGAGACCAGCACTGCCCACTTTGAACCACTGGGAATGTTTCCCTCAGACTCAACAGGCCTAAAAGTCTTGGTTTTCCCTTTTTTATTTCATTAAGCCATTCAGCAAGCATTTCAGAAATGACAACGTAAATTCAATTCCTCTGCTTACTAGTTTAGCACTGTTTCCCAGTCCAGGTTTTGTCTCACTCCTTACTTCAGCAGTTTTCATTTGCTGAAATTACATGACCACTATTATCCCATGCTCAACATGGGAGAAAAACTGAGAAAATTACAGAAACTTCTGGACTAGGAAATAACCAATAAGCAAGAACTACTTCACTACATGTGAAGTTTTCAAGCCTTTTCCAGTTTGCCCAAGCAGCTCTCCCACAAGACAGGAAGTATCAGCACAGCTCAGTCCTCACCTGAAGAGGGATGACAATCATGAAAATTTTTTTGTCTTTATCTGACAGGATGTGTTTAATGAAAGCCCAGCCTGTGCCAATGAGGGCAATAGTGATGAACAGAAGCGCTCCCTTCAGTCTGGAAGAGCAACAGACATCACAGTGAGAGACTTTATTTTATCTTGTCACACTTCCTCTTCTGCCCAGGTTTCTCCCACAGCCAGTAAAGCCACGAACCCAAACAAATGCTTTGCTATCCATAATTTGGCAAACACTTATCCATCCCACAATAGTGAAGCAGATGTACTTGCTACAACTGCGTGTCACAGAGCAGTATCAGGCTTCATTCACAATACATGCAATCTTTTCCTGGGGGAGTCATCCATTCACCATTGTGAACGGCAGCAAATACTGGCAGCTGTACCCACTTACTATTCACACCAAGAGCAAATTAGATACTTGAATATTAGTGTGAACAAAGAAAAGCAAAGCATTTGTTATCCTTTTACTCCTCCACCCACGGAAGTGTCAATTCTCTGCAGCTGCCCTCTGTAAGTGAAGCTTTCCCCTTCACGTAGGGCTGATTGCTGAGTCTTTGGCACTGTGGTCTGAATGAGAACACACCAATTTCCCACTTTGCTCAGGAGGGAAGCAGCCCCAGTGGCAATTTGAATCTATCACATCAATCTTTTGACATACTTACAGGTGAGTGATGTAATAAACAACAGCCCAGCCCTCAATGGGGAATCCCTGAGAAGAGATGTAGTGATAGTCGATCTGGAAGCAGAAAATACAGCACTTTACAAGCTGCTCTTTGACACCCCATCCTCTAAAAATAGGTCTGTTCCACATCCACTTCCAGTTTAATTTTCCAGCCAGTGTGTACAAACCCAGCTCCGTCACATTTAGAGATCACTGCCTCCCAACACCCAACACATTCTACTTTTGTTTAGCAACAATGAGATCATTTCCATTTGCTCTATTTCCCAAGTGCTAGTGGAAGTATCTTGCACAACTCCCTTGCTTCACTATAGCGAAACAACTGCATTTGAAAGCTATTTATTCATACATTTCAAGTTCAGTTGCATTAGGTGACTAGAGGCTTGCCAGTTTTATGTTCACTAGAAGCCAGATTCACTTCACTGGACTCCAAAAATATTTGTAGCAGGTATAATATCACAGACATGAAGGTGAAGATCATGGCTGGCACAAGCACTGAAGGATTAAATGCTTGGCGTCACCTTTATTCATGGGGTATTTCCAGTGGAAAGGCAAAGTCAATACAATTCAACAGAGATGTTATCTACGGAAAGTCTCAGAGCTGATAAGGGGAGGTCTGTTGCCATAAACCATAATACTTTCTTGCCATTGAATTTTACAAACATTCATCAAGGTTTTAATTTATTAATATTTACTGCAAGCCATGGAGCTGAAGCAGCAGTACAGCTCAAGCTTTCAGGCCAGCCTCAGATGGCCAAAACATTAAAATTTGTGCAACTCATTCAACTCCCAACCCTTCCTGCTTCAACACTTCAGGCCACAATCTCAACTGTATTTAAAGTCAGAATTTGCTGATGAAAACAAAACTTGCACCAAAGAGCTGCAGCTCAGTTCTAATGCTTGAGTATGAAGAACAGTTCTCCCTCTAATTCTCTCCTCTCCTAAGCAGACTTCCCTAACAGCATGTTCTGGATTCCATGTTTCTACTTCCTAGCTGAACAGCTTGAGGCAGAGACGTTGTACGCACCGCATGGAAGACTAAGGACAATGATTTGGTGAAGGGAAGGGCTGCCATGAGCCAGTGGATCTTAAAGACATCATTTCTGGAAAGAAAGAAAAGAAGGAAGAGCGTTAATAAAAAAAACAGTGAAAAATTCATTTTCCAAAGGTCTTTCTTTAAAACCTGTAAGTGTCAAGCAGTCACTCCCAGGCTGAGCTGACCATTAGTGTAAAAAGATTCCCCTTAATGCTGCAGTCCAAGTTTCTGCAATATCCTGAGCAGTATTTCAGCTTCATGTTCTAAACCCCTGATTTTTACTGCTTGGCGTAATTAAAATCACTAATTAATAAGAATATCCTGCATATATATATATCTATCTTAACTATTAGAAAATTTACTACATGTAATTCAAACTACAATCAAGACATTTATGGCTCTCTACTGCCCTAAGTTGCCATTTCCATATAAAAAAAAGGATCCATTTTTTCTTATTATTTATTTTCAAAGTCATCTGCTTTTGACACCAAGCACAGGAATTTCTTGTCTACTTTTGCCACAATATAGCCTAATATGTGCACTACCTGAAGAACTTTAAACATAAGATTTGATAACTTCAGAATGACAGTCTGTAACAACAATACTGACTGAAGCAGTTTTCAAATATAAACTCTGCGTATTAAGCATACAATACTGAGCCAGATTTGGAGTTTTAAGTGATTAAATCTGACTGTGAATTGGGCATTACAAGAGGAGGAATGAAAAATAAAAATCGAACAAGGTCACAGAGTACTTGTCACAGACAGTGAACTTACCTGCGTTTACGAAGTATGTGGATCCATACAGTCCCAGACAGGAAAAAGAAGATAGCCATGGAAATGTAAAGTTTTGGCAGTGGGATTTCACCTGCTGAGAGGTAGCTTTCAGGATTCTTTTCCGTAATATCTATCTGAATATTAGAGGTGTGTTATGTGTAAAGTTAAAAAGAAACATTTTGTTAAAGCACTGAGTTAACAATTACATTTCACAATCAAATTCACACATTTAAAACGAGCTTTTCTGAAGAGGCAACTTGTGAGACTCAATGAAAAAAACCAAACCCAACTCTTGCTCCTTAAGAATCTCAAAACATTTTCCAAAATTACTCTCAAAAGAATAATCCCCTTGAAAAACAATGCTTCAGTTATGCAATGTAACTCAGAAAGTAATTTTCCCAAAGAACAGCTGTTCTCTCTGCAAAATTCACAGTTTGCCCACCTTTGATTCAGAAACAGTATCTACAACGGGCTGCCAGCCTTTTATCCTGTGACTGAGAAAACAGAAGCATTCCTTAGCATCCTATTCATACCCCTAAAGTGGCTTAGTCATATGTGCTAGGATTTCAATAAAAGAAGGCATCAAATCTGGTTTGCAGTACTGAAGCTGCCCTGCATCTCTAAGTAGATTCCAGCAGATCAATCATCCAGGTTTTCTTCTCTTTCCAATTTCTTCAGTGAGTCAAAGTGACAAACAGCAATTCAGGAAAGCTGGTCATCTAAACATGCAGTTTCAGAAGCAGATTTAAAGTAGCTTTGTCTGAGTCAAGTTAGGCCTGCTAAATTTTATCACATCCATGTTCGTGAAATGTAGCATTAACACAAACATGTAAAAAGAAGTTCAGGGGCTGATCTGGCTGAGGTACCTCAGTCAGTGAGAGGATTCATATCAGACCAGCTCATTATACACCAGAATGAGCACAGGAAAGAGAAAAAAGGGAAAACCTAAGCTCTGATAATGACCAAAAAAACATAAGACCAAACCCCTGTACGTCAAAAGAGATGAAACATTTGCTAGAACATATTGCCTTTAGGATGTGTATCTAACACCATAAAAACACATCTCTAATTAGTTGAGAAAAAGCAAAAACACTGAATTCACAAATATCAACAATCTAGATTGCAGCAACAACCATAATATTTGCAATGATATAAAGAGAAAAGCGACTTTTGAGTGCAGCAAAAAAGCAAGCAGCTGTTGTAGCTCCCATCTCATTACAGCACCAGGTCACAACTGTGTGGACTGAACCCAGTCCACATTCAGCCTTCAGCTTTTCAGGAATTTCTGCAAAACCAGTATTTTAATTATTTTTGCAGTAGTCGCTTCTTTCAGAAATGCCACTGCAGAGACTGGCACGCAACTCTGAATCCCTTCCCACCCCATATGTGCACTCATGTGCAGTGTGTGCTTGGTTACAAGCTGGAGCTGGAAGCTGGATGTTCCAGTCTAAGTGAACAAGTTAATTATCCTTTAGAAGCCATACTCACATCAAGACTAAACAGCAGCTGATCATTGGCGGGCCCTTTCTTGCCAACACACTTATGGAAATACAGGCTATAGAGACCTTCTTGTTTAACCGAGCTGATATTAAAAAAGAACTGAAAGAAAGAATAGAAAAGTCAGCATTCTTCTCTTTCACAAGGGGGTTACCCTGGTAGGAAGTCATCTCTACTGAAGCATGAAAGAAGTCAGTCATTTGGGGTCAGCTGGTTCCCTTCAGCAAACAGACTGTTCTGAGGATACCCAGCACATCTGGAAGTTACAATAGAATTCCTGATGCAGAATCATTGCACCTATCTAGGACTAGGCACTCTGGTAATCCAAGCCTGTTAAGTATCAGTGCTTAACTTGGTTCACCACAGAGAAAAGATAACCAGAAATATCATATATTTAACATGGCAAACTATAAAATTTTTATCATACTTGCCCTGCACTTTTCTGTTCCTCCCCCAACTATGCAAATTGTGATAGCTCTGGAAATGAGATTTGTGTCAGATAACAGAATTTAAAATGTGTTTGTTTTATAGTAACCAACCATCTCCTCACAACAAGTGAACCAGGGTGCTCAAACAAAGCATTAATCTGTTTTCATACAGAGGATCTTCCCCTTGAGTCATCAGTCAGGTCACAGCTATTTGTTATCAGCAATCTGTATGCACTACTGGCATCACAGTAAGCTTTAATATGCTGAGGCTCATAGACTATGATATTTAGAACAGCATCACACCGAAGCCAATTTAAAAGCAGCTCCCACAATTTATATAGAAAGATTACCATCACTGATGCTTAGCTCAGTAAATTTTCAGGCAAACTCTTGCCATCAGAGAGACATCTATACCAGACTTGCACTTTTCCAAAGTAGGACATTGAAGGATCTGTGTTCAGACACTGACAGACACCCTACCTGAAATGAAAAGGTTCCTCCGTCATTGTGAACAGGATGTTCTTGTTCTACCATGCTCTGGGAAAAGGGAAAGAGACCTTTAAGCAGGTAACTAAAACATTTGGCTACATCAACCAAAACTGCATCCTGTGTATTTACAGCGGATGCTGAGAGCAACAGCAAATACTCTCCACTTTTTGGCTATGATTGTACTAAAATATCCTCCAGGTTCTTTCTGAAAGAGAACTCCAGATAGTTTCTTACCTGGGAGGATGTTGTACTTCGTTTGGACTTCTTATCTAGAGACAAAAGTATTAATGGTACATTTAGTGTTTGCATTTAGACATGCTCAGAAACCACCACGTTGTCAATACCTTATCACATCTTCCTACACTTGTCTGCGTGGCAGCTTCCCAGCTAATCATTATCAGAGATTCTTTCCCAGTCTCTCCTTACTCTCACAGGACTCTTCCCACAGCCAGCATTCATTCTGAATGCATCCTCAAATGCCACAGTATGATTCTCTACTCTTACACCTCCTACAAAAGCCTACCCTAGAAATCTTTCCAACCCCTCCAATGAGAGTGGTGCAGGAGGCAGGTGACCTAAACCAGATGCAAGCTACAGCTCTGACTTTTTATGTTATGACTGAGTACTGTTAATCTCATCGACAAATCTTCACCTGAACATTAATATATAGCCTGACAAATATATGGAAATCCTAATTACCTGTGGGGAAGGAATACCTTCACGCCATTCCACTAAGTTCCCAGTAAAAATACAAACAAAACAAAGCATGGGTGACCTGCCAAGTCAGGATTTCCTATGAACCTGAGGTGAGAGGAGCCTTCAGTAGAGCAGCATGTCAAGTTCACAGTTTGACTCTACTCCTATAAGAAGCTTTTCAAACATAAGGTCATCCCATTCTACCAGGCAGCAAAAGTTCAAGACTTGAGCTTTGCTCTTGGCTCCCACACCTCAGTGCACTGTCCATGCTCATGCTACACTTATATCAGAGAAAGCAAAACCACAGCTGTCAGATCCATTATCTCGAGTGCCACCCATCCTTGGTTCTTGACTCATTAGAACAGCTGTGCAAACTTCTGAACGGTATCAAAGCTTGTGAACATGACAGGCCAAGACAGACTCAGACTACTCCAGATCAGACTGCTCAGCAGTCTGATCTGAAGTCTAAACTCTGCCAGGAAGGGATAACATGAGCTAATCTCATTAGAGCTGAGATTATAAAATTGTTTTGTCTGCTGGTCTGGAAGTCAGACAAAGATTTGTGCCTTCTAGAAAGATTACTGGTATAGTTACTTCTCCCTCCCCATAGTTTCTAAGTAATAGACTAGAGTTCAACACTTTAGATAGACACGGACTCATACAAATGTTGGCTGGAAAGGACTTGTGGAGATATTTAACACAACTTCTGACTCAAAGAACGCCTGGTGTCAATAGCATCACGTTGGCCCTGGTTTTATTTAGCCAAGCATTGAAAACCTCAAAAGATGGAGATTGGATTTCACAAATTATCTACTACGATGCTGGAATATCTACTTAGGAAAGATACCTTATTTATTTTACTTATTTTCCATCCTAGCATCCCATCTGAGACACCCAATTAATAAAGGCAAACAGACATTGTGTGCTACTAAAAATTGCTTGACATCATTGTCCTCCTAACCTTCCTTCAACTAGTTGCTGGTGGCTATAAAATTCCCCCTTTAGCCTTCTTCTTAGCAGACAAAAGACAACCAAGCTGTTAACCCTTCCTCACAGGCACTGAAAGTCTCCAACACTGATTTTGTCTCTGGTAGATCAACAGGACTGGTGAACACAAACCACTGAGGAGGAGACTCCAGCCCCAAAGGCAGCTCTGTGCACAGGTTTACACAAGATGTGCATTAAGTTATAGCCTGAGGGGACCCCAGAACGTGACCACAACCCAGTGCTCGATGCACAACAATGAGGAATCAGCAGTGAGAGCACATACAGGTCAAATTTAGCTGGCTTACCTTTGTCATCCGTATTTTCGTTGATCTTTGGAGGATTTTTACCAGAATCACTGCTTGATTCAGAAGTTTTTAGCAGCTTGGTATTTAAGGCAGTACCATTTTCCTCAGATACAAATAAAATTTTAGGTAACAAGGAAGCGGCTTCTGAAGAGAACCGTACTTTCACACTACAGAAACAAAGAGGTTTAATTACAAAATGAAAATAAACCAGTATTTTTAAAGAGGCTATTTGTCACAGCCATATACCCAATAAAAGAAAATCAACTTGTCTTGACTTGTTTTTAGTACCACAAAGAACAGGCAAGAACCGGATCATGACTCACAGCAGAACTGATCATCGTGGGAAAACTCACATTCTACCTCTACATTAAATTCAAGAGCAGATGAAGAAAATTAAGTTTCTTCAGCTTTGGTAAGCAGAGTCTCACTAGAAACTAAGTTACCACACATGTGCTCTTGCAAAAGAAAGCAATGCAGCCTCAAAGGTACTTCCATAGACTAGATAACTCAAGACAAACAGTAAAATGGCCTATTGAGTGCAAGAGTTGCAAGTGACTCAAGACTTCAAGTTCGTGCCTTCAGCACAATCAAGGTAGATGGCTTTTGCCTGCTGTCTCTTTACCCCTCCAATATGCAGGAAGAACTCCTGAACCATTTTATACTGCAGATGTTTTACTTTTGCACTCATCCCCTCAATTCTCATGCAACCCCTTAAAAAAAATAAACCAAAACAAACTACATGCACAGCAGCTTTCCAAGCCCTTAAAAAACCTCAACTGTTACATTATTTTTAACTAAAGAACTTCAAAATGTCGTGTGCACTCTTTACTCACACTTTAGTTTCGATCTCCAGAAGTAAGATTACAACAGAGACGTCTGGCTCTGGTGTCTTTCTCAAGATACAGTAATCCACTTCTTCATCCTGGTAACATGAGCAAAACATCTCTGAAGTGCCCTCTGGTTTATAAGAAGTGGGACATGTTCCCCTCCAAGTAGAGGTTACCATTCTTAGTCTAGCAAGTTGTAAATCCAAAATATCCTTCACATCCCGCCCATGTCTAAAGTCCTCCCACCCTTTTTTTTTTCCTTCCAACCATTCCCAGAGTCAGGCAGACTATGAGATGTCCCAGCTTAGAAAAGCAAGTTCACTTCTCTTACTCTTACCAGGTAAGTGGAGAAACCGTCATTCCTTGTTCGATCCAAGCTGAATCCCACCTATGAGACAATTGAGAAGAATCTGTCAAATTGAAGCCAAACCACTACTGAAAGACTCAAAGATACTGCTTTCTAAATGAAATAACCTACATTTAAGTCAGAATCCAGGTATTTTTCCTCATCATCTAATTAGACAGAAAAATATATTCAAATATAACAAACTTGCTTCCTCATCCTTATCCATCAAGAAATCTGAATTCAAACCCAAACTAAATGTGGAATACTTTCTGTCCCTGAACCTTTTAACATATTTCAGTATTATTCCAGATGTTTTTGTTTGACAAAACATTTAATACTTTCATAGCAATAAAGAGGTCAAACTGTGAAGCAGAGTAAGAACTTAGGTCTGTTTTCTAATCTAGTATTTCAGTCTCTCCATTAAAACACCAATATAACATGCTATTTAACATGTAATGTTAGAGTTCTTCTAAAATAAGATAGTCACTGGTCTGGAAACATACTGTCATAATGATCACAAGCTGAATTGCAGTGCAAGAGGACACAGTGTGAAAAAACCTGACATCAGAGGACTGCTTAGGAAATGGATGTTCAATGTAAGTTATAGATGTGTGCACTGAATTGAGCAGAGGATCCAGCAAGTTAAAGGCTCATCCTTAAAGCAGAATGTAGAGTGCTCAGGAATAAATCTCAATACACAGATCCTCATAATTGGTTCATGGTGGGGAGCAAAGCCAACAGCACCATGACTTTGGACCTGGCACCTCAGACAAGTGGAGGCCACCAGTGCAAGGGCAATTTCACAGGAAGCTTCATAGGAAGGAACTCACTGACAAACTCTTCATGTCATCAGAGTCCACTGTTGGCTTCAGGGAAAGGTTGCTGACATTGACTCTCATGAAACCATCCTTGAAGAAGCCAAAGGTATTCAGGTGCACTTTCTGCCTCACATCATCCTGTTAGAAAGGAAAGCAAGTTTACAGATCACATGCAGAGTCATCTGCTGCAGCAAAGGGAAAGCAGGATGAGTGAGTGACACTTGAATATTCATGCAAAATATCTAATTATATAAACAGCAAATTTCTTTAGGATACCTTCAGATGTAACCAACTATTTCACTGGCATGGACCAACTTCCCCAATAACCTGAACAGCAAGAACTTTAAACATACATGTCTGTGCTAACTGTCTGGCTGTGCTATGGGGAAATATGTAAGCAAAATTCTGGAAGAATTTAAACATCTTGCTGATTAAACTCTGATTAAACAACATCTAGCAAAATCCCCCAAAGTGACTGCAGACATCAAGGCAACTATTGTTTGAATGCTCGCTACTGTCATTGCCACAGACGGAAGAGGAACTAGGTGACTCTGGAGATCTTACCTAACTGAAAGCTGGGGTTTGGCCAAGAGTTTAGCAAATGCATTGTCATTGCCTCAGATCATCGGTGTTAGGCAGGCTCAATGCTTGGACAGGCAAACACTAATACATGGAAAAACTATGTGTGAAAATAGTTTTGTGTGTAGTGCCATACTTCCAAATGATTATTGGCATAAAATAAATAAAAAGTAAGAATAGAAAAAAATACTCGAAACAGAATTACTTGGGTTAGCGTCTCTAGCAGGAAAATTCTGATCCCCTCTTCTACTCCCAGTTTAGCTGCAGAATAATTTCCTTCCTCTCAGTCTGGCAGGGAAAATGTAGCAATGGATTTCTTCCCTTGCCTTGCTCAGCTGACAAAGGTTGGAATACAGTGAGATTTAATTTTTTTTTTAAATAAGGAGGCCATGAAGGACCTCACATGAAAAGCAGTTGACGTCACAGACAGCTGCCACATCAGATGACTAAAGGTCATATCCAACGCCTGCAGTTGGTCCCTCAAACCTACTGGGTCATTAATTGGGAGAAAACCAGAAACAAGGCAACAGAAATTAAAAAGCAATTTTAAAATGGGATTTAAAACATTTGACAAGTTGCCACTAAAAGAACAAAAACACCAAAACAAACATTTCTTCCTCCTGTTTCTTCTAGGAAAAGAAGAAATCAGATTGCAGAATTCTCTAAAAAGAGAAGTCAGATGCTAAAAGCAAACAAACTGTTCTGGAGACAGTCCTAGAAGACTGAGCTAGGTACAAGTACAGAAAGTACTTTCTTTACCCCCACCCTGGTATTGATTTTGACATCTCTGCACAAAACGTTCCTGACTCATAAATATCACTCACTGTAATAGCAGGACACTAATCCTGACACAGCTAACCTGTAATCTAGCTGTAATAAGATCACCCTAATAGAATCAAGTTAACCTGGCAAATAACCAGATGGTTGCCTTAATGCTCAGAAGACGAAAAAAAGTTGAATGACACCAGGCTCCCAGCAGATGTTTTGTTCAACAGAGAATTATAGCTCTGCTGTCTTCGGGTTCTAGGTCACGAAACGTGGTTGAAACAAGAGCCCATCTGGTTCCTCTAAACTGCATTTCATGTAATTTCCCACTCTGAACAGAAAATTAATCCTGGATTTTTACAGGGGACATCAGATATATTTAATCCCACCTGGACACAGAAGAATTTGGGTGAATCTAACAGGGACACAGCGTCACCCGGCCACAAGGGGTTTTGTACCTTGCAAACCTGACCAGAGGCAGCTGCTTAATCCAGAGCACTTGCATGAGCTCTTCAGTTCAGTTTAAGTGATTTACTCTGCTAATTTACCGATGTGCTCCCCACCACTAGCAGATAATTAATGTACAACACTCACCACTTTCCTCCCTGGTTTTATCTCAGCGTTGAGTGCTTAGAGTTTACAGATTTAGTTCACAAATCCTTCAGCTTTACACGATCCCACACACACACTGTCACCAGTTGCCACCAAGCAACAGCAAGAGCATCTACTGCTCCACATATTGACAGCTTAAAGACATTGGCTTACTAATAGTTGTCTAAGGTTTAAGGGGTTGAAAGAACCCAGCTTTTCTTTATAATCACTCAACTACCGACTTCAGAAATATTTAAGTTTACAACAAAGGTGTGAACCCATACAAGCAAATGCTTCAGCATCCAAGTTGTTAACACACAATTTAAGTTACATAGGATTCATTTAAAATTAAGCCTGCCCTACTGAGAAGAGATGGTCTGGGACTCATCACAAACAGGTTACAGACAAAACAATACCCAAAGTTCTCAAGTTTGTTTCCATAAAAATCTTTCCCAGTTCTTCCACTCCTTTAGGACAAAAAGTGATCCTGCAATATTTGAATAAGGTTACAGGGAAGTGGAATCTATGACCCTGTAGCTCAGAAGGGGCAGAAAAATATTCTCTACCATTTTACCCTAAATCTAATCGGGATCACACTGTCAGTACAGTGCAAGTTCCACTCAAGAATGCTTACCCTTACCTGGAAAGAATCTTATTATTTGTGTGAGACTAATAGCAAGGCTTATCATTTGTGTAAGACTAAATGAATTATTGTGAAACGCGTTTTCAACCTGAGCTATTGAAGTCTGAAACCTACCAACATTAAAAGGCCACAAGTATTTACAAACAACCATTGAAAACCAGCATCTTCTCTATAACTCTGTATCTGACAAAGGCCTTATTGTTGGTAAAGTGAAACATTTCAGGTACAGCAACTTCTGGAACCCTCTGAAAATTGTTTCTGTCAGTCTTCTGTAACTCCCAATTTTGTAGGGGTTTTTTTGTAGGGATAGGTTTTGTTAGTTGAAATGTTTTGACTTTTTAAATATCTCATTAAACTAATGAAGCTGATAACAATTGCTACTAAGGAAGAGAGTCTCTGACAAGGTCAGTCTAACAGTAAGATTCAAGCAAATCATTTCTCTAACTCAAACTCCCTCCCCTATTCTGTACACTTTTATAAACTTAAAATGTTATGTTCGGAAAAGGAAAGTGCTCAGTCTGTGGTTTGTTTTACTGACAACAAAAAAGCTTCACCTTAGCATGGTAATTACAAAGACAGAAGAATTAAGCTATTCTGAATTAAGCAGTAACAGTTTGTTTCAGGAAATTGAATATTAAACACTCCCACAAAACTGTGGCCTTTAGCTTGGCACATTGTCAAGGCACACTTACAAGCAACGAGAGAGCCAATGGCAAGAACACCAGAAGGGAGATTTCATTGTGAAAGGGTTCAGTTGTTGGAGCCTGATGTTTACATAAAGGCTCTAAAGCAGGGGATGAAGTAGGAAGGGAGAGATTGCTCTAACAATAAAGCTCATGTTTATAAAGGAGGAGGGCAAAAGCATTAACTCTTTGCTACTTCTCACAGCCCTTGGTAAGTCAGTGCTGTAACTCGCACAAAACACCTGCAAAACCAAACCCATACCCCACTCTGACGTGAAAAAATAGCAAATAGGATTTAGTAATAGATCCAGGCAGTCCCTAGTAGGGACTACAAGCCACGAGGTTTGCTACTGAGAATATTTGCTTGGGGCAAGTTTGTAAGTTTCCTACATAAGGGTAAAGAAAAACCCCTGGAGAAATCCTTCAGCACTCAACTACATGTCACAAATTCCTCAAAACAATAATGTAAACAGCACAAGCCTCCTAATTTCTTGCTTCAGGGAAAGGTTTACTTTTCCTGAAATATAACAAAATTCATGTGGTTGCACTTCAAACAATTACATAGTACCACATAGTACCACAGTATCACTGGTCTCAGTTACTGATCACTTTATTATCTCTTTCAACGTTTCTACTGGCAGAATATTGCATGCTGTTGACAATCAAAACAAAATTTAAATTCTGAAGACTTAGAGTTTTCTGTGAGCTACACAGAAGCCTTTATAGTTCCTCTGTCCTGCAGCAACCATGCAGCTGCTCATGCAGAACACAATAGGCAGCAGCAGCACAACACCCTGACCCCCACAGCTTCCTGTCAACAACCCTGAATAACTAATTTCTCCCAAATATAATCACAGGATGATCCATCACTCCTTCAAAGCGCACCCAGCAGTCTGTCGAACCAAAACAGAAAGCTGTCAGCATCAGTTTCCTCAGCCTCTACCAATTGCTTGGTTAGTGCAATGCAGCTGCAGCTAGAACGGCAGTAAGGCAGCCAAACACCCTTCAGAGTGACCAGGACAGGAACGCCACTGCAGAATTCAGCTAAAAGAAAACAACCGCAAACCCCTTTCAAAAACCTCTCCCCCAACTCACGTTCAGCCCTCTCTCATCACGTCGCTTTTAACGGAACGTGAAGCAGTTTTACCTTCAAACCACCGCAAGTATAAGGCCCCTTCTCACACGCTTTACCCGCAGCTAAGAAACAGGCGGCCAGAAAGAGCAGGACAGGGCTATGGGGATGCGGTCAGAGGCAGCGGGAGGATAACAGCAAAAGCAGAACACAGCGGAGCCCGGGCGGGCTGGGGCGTAGGGAGAGAGCTCAGAGAGAAGCGAAGAGAAAGAAGGGTCGGAGCAGACAGCGGGGCGAAGATGAAGACATGGGGAGACCAATCCCGGCCCGCAGGAGGTGCGCAGGGCCGGACCGGCCTCACCGCTCCCCTCAGAGCACCCGGGGGCCGAGCCAGCGGGGCCAGGGGCGGCGCAGACCTTACTTTGAGGGTGAGGTGGTGGACGCGGGCGCGGGCCGGGCCCGCGCGGAGCAGCAACAGCAGCAGCAGCCCCAGCACGGCCCCAGCGCCGCGCGCCGCCATCTTTGTTCCAGCGTCAGCGTCCCCCGCGCGCCACTTCCGGGTCAGGCGAGTCACGTGTCGGGTGGGGACGCGTCACGTGACTGCGGTGGGCGGGGTCGGGTCCTGTCAGGGAGTCATGGAGGGGTTGGGGATGGGGGAGCTCAGGGTTCACGCAGTGCCACCCGCTGCCTGGGCAGGGATACTTCCCGCTCGACCAGGGTGACCCAAGCCCCGTCTAACCCGGCCTTGAACACTTCCCGGGGAGCAGCAATACCTTCTCTGGGAAACCTGTGCCAGAGCTTCACCAACCTCCCAGGGAAGAATTTCCTCCCAATATCCAGCCTGCATTTTCCCTCTTTCAGTTTGAACCCCCTCCCCCTTGTCCTGTCACTACAGTTCCTGCCGAAGACTCCTCTTCCAGTTTCTGTAGCCCCTTCAAATCCTGGAAGGTGCTGTGAGGTCTCCACACAACCTTCTCCAGGCTGAACAGCCCCAGTACTCTCAGCCTTTCCCCACAGAGAAGGTGCTTCCCTGCCCTTTTCTCTCTGCCGGGGCCCTTCTGGGCTCTGCTGGGCTACCCCTGTCTGCAGGCTGCTCCTCACGATGCCCCCCGGGCTGGAGCAGGCCCCTCATTGAGGGCCAGGCCCTGTGGTGGGTCCCTCCTCAGCCCTTGGTGGTGAGGTCCCCCCCGTTGGTGGGTCCCCTCATGGCCATGGGTCTCAGAGGGGAACACTGGCCAAAAGGAACCCCCTGAGCCTCCCCCAGACCAGCCTCTATGGGGTGACACCAAAAAAAAAACCCCAAAGAAATACTGAAGCTCTTCCTACCTCAGCCCTGCAGCATCGTCCACAGGGAGATGTGGGATGGTTGTTTACAGGGAAGGGTGAAGTGGTTGTTTCCAGCTCAGCCGTGGATCTACCAGCAAGTTCCAGCTTCTTCCTGGGAGCTATGGCAACAGCAGACGTCTGAACATCAGGTAGTCCAAACAACAGGAAAATTGTTTTTCTATTTAAAGCCAGAGTTAAAGTATTGATTTTAAATACCACCAAAAAATATGGAACAAACAAAAGGATTTCTGCTTCTTTACAGGAATAGTTTTGCAGATATTGTAATATTTAAACTAGTAGCTGCAGTCCCATTTATAAGTAAAACAAAAAGCAGATTGGGCCTGGTTTCCATGACTTGTTCCTCAAAATGAGAACAACACAAGAAGCAAAGTGAACATGAATACGGGCAACTAAAATGGCTTTTTGGGTGACACATTGTTAAAAAAAGAAATTGAAAGATGGTACAATGGTAATATTTGAGGAAATTGAGTATCAAATACTCCCACGAAACTGTGGCCTTTAGCTTGGCACATTGTCAAGGCACACTTACAAGCAACGAGAGAGCCAATGGCAAGAACACCAGAAAGGAGATGCAAGTAAAGGATATGTAAATAAATCTAATTTTTCAGTGAGGAGCCCTGTGCTTTAAGCTCCCAAAACTCAGACATTCTGATTTCCCCTTTCAGTGTGTGGAGAAACAGCTGTGCAAGTTCCGTTTTCTAGAGACAGATAAACAACTGGACTGGACCAGGTAAGGGAGGTTGAAAAGGCAGAGAAAAATCAATGGCCTTGACCTTTTAAATCAAGATTATGTAGTAATGTCCCATCTTTATTTAGAGAGATGATTCAGATGTTCCTGTACATTTTTTCTCACAATTTCATTTCCCCCCTTGTATATTCTTAGGTAAAAAAATAAACAGAGAAATCTCACCAATAGCCAAAGAAACCTGGACTGGTACCAGGAAATGTCTGGAAGCATGGAAAAAATAAATAATTAAAAAAAAAATCTGTTTTTCCAGTAATGTTCTTTCTCTGGGCAGTATGTGCGGGTGCCACTAGATGTCCTGGCAGCATCAGCACTTGCAGAGCACAGAGCTACAACACAGGTTTAAAAAAACCCCCTGGATCTACAAATATCGTATGATTTATTCTAAAAAACTCTGGTTAGATATTTTCTTGGAATTAGTTGTTTTGGGTTTTTAAAAATATTATAATGATTATAATCGCTATGCACGGACCACTTGGGAAACCTGGGGAGTTTTGACTTCTGAGAAACATCTGCTTGCAACCACAGCTGTGGCACACGCTGTCGTGCCTTGCTCCTCTAACAATTATCAGTCACACTTTGACTGCTTGAGTGGTCAAAGAGCATGAGGAATTCCACTGTAATTCTGCGATTTGGTTCAGCTACAGAGCCTTTTTTTAGTCTGAGGATGATGCCTTAGGGAGCTCCCTTCAGAACCTTCCTTCAGAAGAAGAATCATCCTTAGTCTAAGGACGTTTCCTAGCAATCAGGGAATTTTTTACGCCACAGAATAGAAATTTTCTGAAGATCTTTATTTTTTCAATGTTTCTTCACCAACTATTAGGATATTGTAGTAACTGTAAGTTCTCCGATTACATAGACAAAATGAACAATAAACAGAATTTGTGACAAGTTTACTTCTTTGGCTATGCATTTTTCTAAGAATTTGTATGTTAAAAGATGTCTGTACCTAAATTTACATCTCTATTAAGATACAAACCAGGTTCTGACCATCATTAATAAGCTGTAACAATAACTTTCATTGTGATATCTATTTATTTCATTGTAGCTTCCACATAAGATCACTTTGCTGTAAGTCTGCTGTTCCCAGTACATGCAGTTATTCTTAGCCTGGATATCTGTTTTCTTTGCTCCTTCATTGTAACCAAACATATAATTAGAACTCTTCACAGACTGGTTTGTTTGTTTGCTTGTTTTTTAAAGTGTATCATGGACAACTATTGAGGTTGGGTGGAAAGTAGCAGCAGTGTCAGAAAATTATGATGGAAGGAGAGCTTGCAGGTACAGCTCAGCACAGAATGAACAAGATTGTAATTTTGTTAACATATTTTGTCAATAAGATTGTAATTTTGTTAAGATATGTTGTGAGCCAGGGTACAGCCATGGAGTGGGGGGATGAGCAAGATAACACAGACCCAGGTCAGAAGCCACTCAGGATCCAGTCCCACAGTCCCTGGGCAAAGAGAGAAGAGCAGACCCAGGGTTCAGAGCTGGGAGCAGCCAAAATTGAGGTGATCTGGTGAGTTCACAGCAATGATACAGGGTCAAGGCTGAGTTGAGAAGTCCATCTGCAGTTTGGGTGATGGCAACCAAAGTCAGCCATAGTCTAATGATGGCTGGACAGGTCCACAGGAACAAGGTGGGTCTAAGAAAAGGCCAGATGTGATCTAGGCTCCATAACAATAGGATCTACAGCCAGGCACAGCCTTAGCTGGAACCAGGACCCTCTAAAACACAGGACAAAGCCAGGGGGTGTTCAGGCCAGATCTTAAATTGAGTTCTTGCGTGCATGGGCAGAGGCCCCAGCTGAGGCTGGCCAGGGCCATTAGGGTTTATCAGGTCTTGATCAGGCCCCTCTGGGCCCTGATGGGGCATTAAAGAACACCGAGGTCCTCTGTAGCGAGTGTGAGTGATCTGTGTAGTGTTGTAACAGCAGATAGGAAACAGCTGTGATGATGATGGCCTCTAGGAAAGGTGTGTCCTCTTCCTTTCCTGGTGCTCTTTCAGTCCCAGTGTATGAGAGGTTATGTGCAACAGCAATGTTCCTTATCTTGGACATGGACAATTTGGGTAAAATTGTAAAATCAAAGGGAAGCAGCTGTAAGGGTGATAACTCTGGTGGGAAAGGTACGTCCTCTTCCTGCTATATCCTGGAAGCTGGATATGCTCTAAAAATTGTGATTTTTTTTCTATGCTTTGCATAAGTAAACAAACACAGAGAAAAAAGGTTTCAATTGAACTGCAGTTTAGGGATTTATTTTATTTACTTTATATGGTTTCTCAATCATTTAGCAGTGAATCTGGCTGTTTTCAAGGGGGATTGGGGTTTCCTAAACAAAGTCTTGGCTTTTTAAAAATGGAATTGCTTCTGCTTGGGTTTTGGAGCTGAATCTGGGAGTGTTCTGAATCATAACAACATGAGAGACAAACAGAGAATTTACAGGAATAGGCCCATATCTACATAACAGATCTGCATGGTCTTGTTCTCAGCATGGCTGAGGGAAAATTCCTACCCAGTTTCTGTGTTGCCCAGATATGGATTATGCAAACTGAGTGAAGAAGTGCTAGATAATGTAACTTCTAGGAGTAACTTGGAGTTATTTTTTGAGACTGGAACCTACTGAGCTTTCCTGCATCTGCTTTGGTATAAAAGGCTCTTAATGCTCCTGTTGTTGCTAATTACATAAGTAATTAGGGACCAGCCAAGCTGCAGGCCCTGTTGTTTTGGGCACTGCACAACTGAAAGTAATAATGTAAGTGGCAGTCCCTGCCTTGGAGAGTCTCGGGCTAAACAATACAGACAGTCAAAAACAGGGAAAAGTACTATTCTAGAAACATCCAGAATTAATTTATTTAGTTTTTGTCTTGAATCTCTGTGCACACAAATTTTAATAATTTAAAATAGTTTTGGACATGGTTTATTCTAATGTACCATCATAATATAAAACTTGTATTTCAGGCCTTTATCTTTCTGGAACTGGTGGAGCATTTGTATCTCTCAGTGTGGACTGGTTTCCCTGCCCATGCTGGTGTAACTGGTTTGCCCTGTTCCCCTCCCAGCTCTTTGTATGAAAGGAAATTCCACACAAACTTAGCTCAGATGATACCAGTGCTGCTTTCTGTTTCTGTACATTCTTTTTCTACGAGTATTTATGAGTTAAGCTCTCAAAAAGTCGTGATGCAACCACACTGCTTTTGCAATGTGTCCTGGCTGGATGTAGGGCTAAGGATGGTGGGTCTGGGAGCCTGTGGAAGTACAGGTCCTTGGAAGATTGTGGTTGTGCTTCAGGCAGCAGGGCAGGCTTGGATATTCAAATACGTTGGCAGTAGAAGGAAGAACTATTCTAAAATGAGCTGAACTGAGTGTCTCTTAGTTGTTATGAAGTCAGCCCTTTAAAGTAGTAACTTTTAATGATGAACAAAAGCATTGCCTGTTGTGTCTCTCTTCAAAGACAGCTGTGTGAGGAGCAGCACTCTCCTCTCATGTTCAAATCAATGGAACTCAGATAAAAATAAATGCAATTCTGTTATTAACATAACATTTGTCTTCGTTGTTGTTGGAAATGTTGGAATTGCTTAATGTGTTTTTCTTCCTCATGTAGGGTAACAGCTAACCATCAGTGGAAGAAGTGCATTAATCTAGAAGAGATAATGCTGGTTGTAGCAGCTGGTCAATTTTTATCTTCTCACATCAAAAGCATCCCCACCCTTTATGAGCAGAAGCCTTTTACCTCAGGTGAATTAATATCTTCCCTTTTTTATTCCCCCCACGTAAATCTCTCATGAATAGATACAGCAATAAATATATCAGTCTAAAGCTCTTTTTGCATTTGTAGTAGCTGAAAAGCAAAAATGCAAAATGAGATTAAGTGATACAGCTCAAATAAATGACACAGAGGAAGAGGATCACAAAATAAATATTTTTCTGGCAAGGAAATGAGCCGTTTTCTGCAAGGCCTGTGTAATTGCTACAATAACCCACATTTATGCAAAGGCAGATAATTTGGTTATTTTTCTGCTTGCTTGTTGAGCATTTTGGTGACAGATGGCGGTTTTAATATTCTTGGATTTGGGTTATTTTGGGGGTGGGGGGTGTATATACTGTTTAGCTTAGCTGAGTTAGAAGTCAGCCCCTGCAGTGAGTTCACAGAATTAATTCAATTGAAAAAGACCTCTGAGGTTACCGAGTCCAACCTGTGACCAATCCCCACCCTGTCAGCCAGATCATGGCATTGAGAGCCACATCCAGTTTTTTCTTGAACATCTCCAGGGATGGTGACTCCACCGTCTCCCTGAGCAGCCCATGACAATATTTAATCACCCTTTCTGTGAAGAAATTCTTCTTGATGTCCATCCTGAACCACACATGACACAGCTTCAATGGTTCTAAGGATGTGGGTTCCCTTCCTCTCTAGGGCCCTCGCCTCCTTTACAAATGACCAAACCAGGAACATTTGCTTCAAAACCAGCCTCACCTCGCTCGGGGGGAGGGTGGTAAGAGGCTGGGAAGGGCACCTGAGGGCGGGTGGGGCTGGGATCACCACCTCTGTACTTGGCACAGGTGAGCACCTCGAGTACTGCATTCGTTTAGGGCCCCTCACTTCAAAAAGGACGTTGAAGTCCTGGAGTGTGTCCGGCAAAGGACAACAAGGCTTGTGAAACTTTTAGAAAGCGCAGAATCATAGAATAGTTACGGTTGGAAGAGATCTTTAAAGGCCACCTAGTCCAACCCCCTGCAATGAGAAGGGACATCTTCAATCAGACCAGATTGCTCAGAGCCCTGTCCAACGTGGCCTTGAATGTTTACAGGAATGGAGCATCCACCACTTCTCCGGCAATCTGTGCCAGTGCTGATGATTCTGTGACCAGGGCTGCC
>VZRN01004859.1:293899-326624 GCA_013397935.1 Dasyornis broadbenti | reverse complement strand
CGGGCCATTTTGCGGCGCGATGAGGCGGGAGCGGCGGTGAGCAGCGCCGAGCAGCGCCTGTCCCGCCCCGCTCCGCTCGCACCGCCGGGCACGGCCCTCCCGAGGGCGAACACACACAGCCAGGGGACAGCGAGCCCCGCAGCGCCCCCCGCCCGCCCCCTCAGCGCCGGCGGAGCCATGAGCTGGGGCACGGAGCTGTGGGTGAGTGGGAGCGCGGGGGGAGCGGGTCTGCGGGAACTGCACCGGGGCATAACGGTCCGTGCCCGGGGCTGGTATGGGAAGCCGGGTCCGCTCCGTGCCAGCACCTCGGCGTAGCTCAGACCGGGGGTCCTCCCCGCTCCGGAAAGTTTCATGTGCAGCCTCTGCAGGGAAATCCCAGCGGAGGCTCAGGAGTTTAATCGAATTTTGCTGAAGGAATTAAATATAAAAAAGCTCCATAGCACAAAAAAAAAAAGCGGCGGTGGCTGTGGTGTGGAGGGCGGCTCGCAGCGGAGCCTGAGGTGGGTTTTGTGTGTGGCTGCTGCGGGAGGCTCCGAGGTGGATCTATGGACAGGGGGTCCGATTTCAGGAGAGGGAGCTGCAGGGAAGAAAAGCCAGATGATAAAATTTCCTATCGCTGCTATTAAGGCGCTTCTCTCCACGCTGGGTCTGAAGGACGGAGGTTTTTACGAGAAGAGTTTTGTGTTGTGTGTAAATAAAGCAGGTTTTAATGATGTAGAGGGTTTCAATGTATAAAGCTCCTTGATGTTTTTGAGAAGAACCTGGAAAGTATAAATGCATTTGGTTTACGGTGGAAGGTTAATGGAAAATATCGGGCTGTTAAAAGGAATGAGAAGTGGATAATAGCGATGTGAAATGGTCCCTTGCTAATGAGAAGAAATAAGGGAAGGCAGAAGAGCTGTTCCACATTTTCAATCACAAAGAGGACATGGTGCAGCCATGTTTGATGGTGGAGCATGGAGCAAACCTACTGGGTCTGGGAGGGCTGGTACCCGCGGGCAGGAGGCTGCGGAGCGGCTCTTCCCTGAGTGGTGGGACTCGAAACACCTTGGGACAAATCTGTGCTCGGTAGAACGGGGAAGAGGGGAACGGAAACGGTGTTTTGAATGAAGAAGTCAAGAATAAGTGACAGAGGGTCATCTGGATTGTAAAGCACTGCAGGATTCTCTTCTGTAGTCATGTGTTTGTGGCTGGTAACTAGTGTGAGTTGAGATGAAAATATAGCTGAGCTTATAAACTGTCTCTTGAAGAAATGGTTATTTTAAATGTGCTGGTTGTTGTCCTTTCTGGGTGCATTCCTGGCCCGCTCTGGCAGGCAGTTCAGCCTCCCGTTTTGCTGTGACATTGGGAGTCATGTTATAGCCAGATCTGGTTAGACCTATGCAGTAAATTAGGGAGCAACTGCTGTTTGGGAGAGGTTATTTTGGTGCGTTTTCATATGCCATAGAAAGAAAGGAGATAAATGCTGGTGAAATCGTGTAGTGATGCTATATAGATTCATCAGTATATAGACAGCTCTGCTACATGGGTATATTTCTGGGAAAACCTGCAGTTGCCTCCTTTTTCTGCATCTTGAATGCTTTGGGAGGAGACTGAATAGTTTGAGTGGAATTAAAGTAAGAGGCAGTATAATTTGACAATTTTGACACTGGAAAATAAATTCTGAATTCTCAAAAGGACCTCTTTTTTCTTTTTTTCTTTTTTTGTATTCCTAAAACTGCAAGCAATACCAAGGTGTATCTGAACCAGAATGGTAGTAGAGAGCAGTTCCTTTTGTTTTATGTAATACTTTTGTGTGTGTGTGTGTGCAATCGTATATTTGTCTTCTGCAACCATTGCAAATTACTTTTGTAACATTTTTTTATCCGAAAATTTTGTTTCTGAAATTGTTTTTAGCAGCATCCAAGTATCATTTTTTACATCTTCAGTGTAGCACTCTGAGAAATGTAGCAGGTTACTGAGGAATAGGGTTGGATCCACAGAGTAAACGATTCTGGATACAAAATTGGCAGAAGTTACTCAATTTTAATTTGGGCAGAGCTCTGAAAATGCATCGGTTTCCAGTGCTCTGAGTATTTAGGCCAAAACAGTGATTTCTCACTCTGTTCTCCCTTTCAGTGGAAAAGAAACCACACAAACAACCAGTATTTAGTGTATGCCACCTTCTTTTGTTCATCATGGCAGGTCTTTCTTAAACAAAATTAAATTTCCATTTACCTTAGAACTTAGGGGTTTTTTGTTGTTGTTTTTTTTAAGTAGACAGGGAATGAGTTTTCACGAGCAGGTGTGGTAAGCAGCAAATGCCTATTCTATATGTGACTCATATGTGGTTTGAAGGGCAGAAAGTTGAAGCAAAAGCAAGTGTTTTTAACTGTAGTACAGAAATTTCCTAGAAAAATCAGCTATGTTTGATCAGGCTTGACTTGCACCCTCTATCTCTGATCTACCAGTCTGGATGTGTGTTCATGTTTCACCCCTTTTAATGTAGCAAAGAAGTAAAATCGAGCTTGCTTTTTAGAGCACGTAGAATGTTAATGTGCTTGGAGTTATGTAGAATTTCTGTTCATTCCTTGGGGGAAGAAAAGCTGGTTGCAAGAAGTCTCATACTTCAGAAGCAATAAAATCCTTTTGGCAACATGTGAGTTAATTCCCAAAACAGGCTTTTAGCCTTGTGCTGTGATGTGAGTGTACCCTGTGCCTCTGGGTTGCAAAACCTATTGCAAAGTTCCTACTGATATTTCCCTTGATTCTGGACTTTGAGTAGCATCTCAAGATTGTCCCTGTGAGTGGAAATGGACCAGTTACCAGCAGAATTATTAGAGGTCTTAATGCAGCATTTATATCCTGTGTGAGATGAAATGCTCAAGATAATGGGATCATTTGGGGCCTCCCAGCAATCCCGTGTAGCAGAACAAAACCTGGAGGTCTCTTGTAACCCTGTGTATAGTTTCTGTCCACCCAAACCCTGCAGAATTCTGCCTGTTATACTCCAAACATTCATGAGCTGAGGAGGAAGCAGCAGGTTAAGGACGAAGTGTCTGCTTAGAACCAAAACATTTTGTTTTTCATCCTGGTTCAAGAGTACATGAAGGACCAACAGGTAGGAGGGTGTAGTACATATTTATTTCACATCTGATTTTTGAAACTGGCAGTGTTTGCTAAATACTTAACAAGTGGAAGTGATAAGTAAAGGTTATGTAGGGGTGCACAGATCTGGCTTGTACCTTCAGCACTATGCTTTGGAGACAATGGGCTGTAAAATCACGCTTGGTTCTCCTTCGCCCTTTTCCTCTCTTGGCTAATGGCAAAGAACATGAAGTATGGCACCCACAGCTCTTCTGAAGGGTACTTTGGTGAGTAAAATCATAGTGTGTGCCACAATTCCCTCCAGTGTCCTTTTGTGTGGTATGAAGCCCTTGAAACAAGTGGGATTACGTTGCAAATGGAGCTGAAACCAACCTCAGCACTTCGGTGCTTGTCTTGGGACTAGAAAAGGCTGTGGCTGCGTGGTTGGTATATTGAATGGAGTGAACTTTCTTGATTATGGTGTTTGGTACAGGATGTAGTTTGGGGGAGCTACACGAAGATCTGCGGTTAAGTGGTCCAGGAAAAATTCTGCCTTTTCAGAACCCTGTCACAGCACGGCAGGTGCACGTGGCAGAGTGATTGAATGTGGAAAGTTTTTTCTTTTTGTTATCAATGTTTCAGAGGTGTAGACACTGTGGGTTTGTTGTTCGGGTTTTTTTCCACATTCAGTGTAAAATTTTAAAAAAGCCTGGGGAGGAAGGTAATTTAATCAAGTTTTTCTTTGGCCTTTATGAAAGCTGGGTGGCTGCTGACAGCTGTCACTGTCCTTTCAGCCTGTGAGAAGGTGGATATTCAGTATTTGCACGGGTCTTAATTTACTGCCCGGATGTGAGGGGCTCTGTTGGCCAACTCCTGACGGAAGCAATACTTTAGGGACCACACCTTTTGTGTATAGGGTGTTCCAATACACTTTACTATGAAAACACACGGCTTGTGGATATGGTTATTTTTGCCTTTTAAAGTTCATTCCACATAGGTGCAGCTCAGCGAACTTGAAGGCCCCACTTGCTATTTCTAACTGCTAAATTGTTTCCTCTTTCAGTACTCCCGCCTCTATTTCATCAGCAGAATTTGTGTTTAAACAGCTGTAATCTTGCATTTCTGCAATTTGCTTGAATGCAGCATTGTTCTTCAATAGTATTTGCAATGTATGGGTGTTGCATGTAGGGTGACTCACATTTGGAAACCAGCTGGAGTACCTGGGTGATTTAGACCTTGGTGGCATTACACAGTGGTGCAAATGTGATCTCAAATGAAAACCCTGTTTTCCTCTGCTTATAAGACCATCTGCAGAGCTGGATTTAGGTTTGATGTATCGATTCTTGAGCCAGTATCTTGTTTTATTGTATGCAGCACTGTCGTTGATTGCATGCAATAGAAATTGTGTCATCCCACCCATCCCATTCTCACACCTCCTACATCCCTCACCCCCCTCCCAGGTCCTTTGGGTTTGGGTGTTAATTGTTACCCTTCAAGACTCAAAGGAAAAGGAGATTGTGTCTGATGGGAAAAGGACAAAAGTAATTAGTCTTGCATGATAAGCCACAGGTTAACTTTGAGCTGAGAGTTTCCATTATGGGCCTAACTTCCCAGGTGGGTGGGTGAATTGCTGGCTGCTCAGACAATCTTCTCCTGTGATCATGCCAAATGCTCTTCTGAAACCTGTATTTTATTGTAAATTTGCTGTGAAACTTAACTTGATGCTGTACAGACAACTCCCAGAGGCAGACCCGTGTATCCCTGACCCTTTGTTTTTTGTGTGTTTCATAGAAACTCAGTTCCTGTTTAGTAATATTTTAAAACTTTTGTGTATTTCAAAGCGTCTGGAAATTTACCCATAAAAATACACTCTAAAAGCATCCTAATAGCAAATACAGTGAAAGGCTGGAAGAGAAAAGGCTGAGGTCAGTAGTAAATACATAATATTTATAATTTTGGCTTTGTATTCTAAAGCTCTCAGTAAAAGTTGTACACGGACTGCTGGAGAGGGCACTTCAAAGCAAAATACACTATTAGTTAAGTAGGATTAGTTTAGTATTCTGCATAGTTATTTGGACAGTTTTGAGGTAGTAAAATTGTCTGACATTAATATCTCCTTATTTCACAGTGGCTCACTCCTTGTTTTAAGTGGTCAGCCTGTATATGCAGATTAGTGAGTGAGAAATAGTTTATAGAAGCTGAATCATTCCAGAGTATCTGCATTCTGCAGCTCACACCTTTGTGTGTGTGCCCATCTCGGGGTGGGATTCGCAGCTGCTGCAGCCTCTCTGCACGTGAATTGTAAAGTTTGTGCCATCAGAGTCCTTTTCATGAACATAAAAAGAGAATTTTTAAACTTCGGGATGATTTGTTGCGTGGGGGCTGTCCTGCCGCTTGCAGGAGGTGGTTGATAGAAGAATTGGGTTATGTGAGAGGTCCCTGCCTATACCCCTTGGGTACCTGAAGGCACCGGGAGTAGAAAGACTCCCTTTTGGTACCTGAAGAGCTGCTGGGTCTTTAATGTTTGAATGTCTGAGTAATTTCGTTTACAATTCTGATTTGCTTTAAGAAAGAGGATTTCTACAATATTGTCAAACGACCTATTCTTGTATTTCCTACCTATTCATTAAAGAATGGGGGATTTACGGTCTTTCAGCGTGAGTCAAGGCTTGCAGAATACAGTGTTTTCCCTTCCAGCCGAATTGTGGCTGCTCAAGATCCCCCGCTTCCTTGAACCATATGGGGAAGGCAGTCAAACATGAGCCGATGTTTTTCTGGACTCTTTGCAGCTCATTAGTGTTACTCATGTTGTGAAACATTTTTTTACAGCAGAATTTCAAAAGCTGTAAAACACGCTTTTAAAGCAGAATTTCAAAAGCCAAATTCCACATGAAGAGTAGAAGCCACTGCTGCACTGACACTGTAACTTAATAACCTGCTTTACATTATTGCCTTTGATTGCTGGACAGGTAACTGCTAATGAATTTTTGGAAATTCACTTTCATCCTGTTTGAAGTACTGCTGCTGAGATCAGTTATACATTGAATCCAGTCCAGCTGTCAAAATCCAATGCTTTGTTGAGTTTCCTTAGTGTTCATGTAAATATTTTAAAATAACTTCCCCCTTCAATATAATTGTATGCTTCAGATGAAACTTCTCTTCTTCCTTTCACCCCTAGAAACTCTGCTTTTCTATTTATTTTTATTTTTCTTAAAACACTAAGCTGGTTAAATTGGTTTAACGCACTGTTTACTCTTGGCATGTTGCAGTCTTTGCCATTCTTTTCAACCAATGGCTTTGGCTCAAAAATACAAAACAGTAGAAAAGTTGTGTGTGTATATATATATATAGTATGTATGTACAGGATATGATGCTTCTAGTTTTTCTTCTCACGCAGGTGTTGTGGGATCGCTTTGGAATTTAACAGATCACTCTGTTTCTGTGTTGTCTGGAGACAGCCTTATTAACCTGGTCAATAATTTCTTTTGGCTCAGTTTATTAAGAATGTTTTGTAGGCATAATTAAATAAAATGTTTCTTTTTGCATCTAAAAATGGAAAAACTGTAGATGGGGCTTCTAGATTAACTCTTCTGTAAGTAAAGTGCAAGAATGAAATGTTGTTTGCCTGGTGTTCATTGCTGATCACTGAAGCAGATCATGTTGTAAGGCATGAAAAGAAGCAGTTCTGTTGCAATGCTGTCCTTAATTTATTTGAGGAAGAGTCAACCTAATTGGCAAAACAATCAAAAGTACAACAACAATTCCCCAGATGCCCTTAGAAACCCTGTAAAGCAATAAAACTTGAAAAGGAGTCACTTGGGAATTAATGTCTGGTTTAGAAGGATGGTCCTCAGTGAGCTACCAAGTCACCCAGATAGCCCTTAATCCCAAGGAAATCTGAGTGGATTATTCTTGTTGTAGCTGAAATAATATAGATTTCTTCCATTAAATGTGTCACTGGGCCATCTCTTGTTCAGAGTTTTTCAAGTGCTTCTATTTGGTACCTAAAGAGCTTTTATAAAGCATAGGCTGCAATTCTGCCCTTGCAGTGGGGCTGGTGTAAGTGCTGCCAGTACCATTCATTCCCTGAAGGGGAAGGGTGGTTTGTGATGTTTAGATTTGCTCCTCTGGGAATAGCAGGTACAATTTCTTTCATAGATTATTCATTTTATAGTTCAAAAATTTAATTTCATTGCACTGAGTCTGTGGATGTGCAGATAAAGGAGTGCTACCTATGTGACAGGAGAAGGATCACCTTGCAAGTATTCTGAGCATATTCCTTATTCCTAACTGCACTCATGGTGATTTTGCTCCAGTTAACACCAAGAAACTGCTTATTTGGTGTCTTGCACAGTTTTCTCTGTCTCAGACTCTGTTCTATGCGGAGCTGGGAGCCCTTCTTATTGAGAATGTATTTAACATTTTTGTTCAAATTATCTATTTTCTGCTGCTTAAATTTTTACTGTGTTAATGTACTCAGGCTGCTCTTCTCTTCTTTCTGTGCCAGCCTCTTGCATTTTGTGTTTCAGAGCAGTCAGGATTTTCAGTTGTTACCAGGGCCAGAGTATTGCACATGCTGAACACGATGCCTCTTTGGTTTTGGAAAGCTGTAGCACTCCCATTCATTGGAATAAGGTTCTGAAATTTGGCAGCTGTTGAACAGGGATATGCCTGCTGCTGTTGTTGAGAAAATATTCCTCAGTTAGGCAAACCTGTACATCTTTGGAAAAATATCACTTTGCATGTACTCAGTGAAGATATTATTGACCAAATCTTGAGTACTGGCTACGTTTCGGCCTTGGAGGGATTTTTGTGGGGCAAGATGAGGTCACCCACAGAATAATTGAAGATGTCTCAGTCTGGTTCTTGCAGGAGAGCAGCCAGACTTCCCATGCCATGGCTGCTCAAGGCCAAGGTGGAACTTCTGTTCTCAAGCTCCTTTGTTGGCACTCAGTGGTGTGGAGGGAGAAGCTGGCTGGAGGATAGTTCTGGATGAGTGGGATCTGGGCTCTGTTAAGGAAGAGTAGCGTGTGTCAGTGAGCTGGGAAAGAGAGAGGGGATGGAAAGCATGACTTCACTAAGTCATGGTAAAGGTCCCTCTGACCTCTTTTATTCTTTCTTAATGGCAGCAAACCGGTTCTTCTGTTGTCATGGACTGGTTCTTGTTACACTCACCTGAGGGTGAGTGAGATGCTGTGGTCAGAGAGGAAACCATGTGATTCAAGAGACTGAATATGGAGAAGGAGGACTAGAGATCATACCAGGATCTAGTTACAGACAGTTGGGTCTGTTTGTCTAGGAACTGTTCCTGTGACTGAAGTGCCAGGAATGATGGAGAGGGTCATTTGAGGAGAGATAATTTAAATTGGCAGTTCTGACAGTGAGTGAAGCAGGACTAACAGGGTGAAGGAAACAGCAGAAATGAGCTCAGGAGGAGAAAATTAATTCAAACAAAGAAAACAAGGAACCAGTCACTAACAAGGAAACAGCTTGGATAAAAGCACATAGAGAGAGAAGGGCTGGACTCTGGGCAGGTCGGGTGGGATTGTGACTTGCTGTCAGACTGGATGTGCAGTGGGATTAGTGCATTAGGAATGGCAAGTCAAGAGTTTGATGGGATCAGGAGAAAGTATAGGGGGTGCTCAAAGGGAAAGGAATAAGCTTGGAGCAAAGGATGAAGACTAGATAAGAAGTAATGCAGAAAAGTAGTGCAGGGACCTAGCAGTCCTCTTTTGGCTTTGTAGTATTGCTATTTTATATGGCTTTTTCTGTGTAATGTTTAAGTAGAGTTGACATACTGGTTTGAATGTATATAAATCGATTTCTGTGGTTGCACTTTGCATCTTTACTCACTGTGGAAGAATATTTGACAATATCCCCAAATAAAAGCTTTATCCATAAGTGTGTGCGCTTCTGTTTTTCATCTACTCACTCTGTGCAGGAAGCCTGAAGGAATCTTTTAGCAAATAAGTTCAAAATGTGTTTAGATAATATTTTTCACTTTGCATTGTGCTCTCTTATACAGAGAGAAATGCTTTAGCACTTTTATCTTGTATTTACAAAAAGAAAAAAATGATTGGCATGGAGCAGGGAGTGAATGGAAGTGTGTTTTCTCAAACAGAAGTTAAATAGAGAAGAGAAATATTTCTTGCCCTCTTCAGGCCTGTTGATCTGTCAAATGTGAGTCTTACAGGAGTGGCATTCTCTAGCAGTGTGTAACTCAGGTTTGCTGTAGTAAAAGAAAACTGGCAGTGGATGAACAAGGAGAGCTGCATTGAGGCACTACATAAATATTTTTTCACCCATCCTGCCTCTCTCTCTCAAGTATAACAGTCTGAGATCCTTTTGCTCATGTGTAGTCACTGGAAAAATCTAAAAATAAAGGGTGAGAGGAAAGGGTTCTATGTGCTGGTCAAGAGCTTTTATTTCCTTACAAGTCTTTGGAGCTGTGTAACATCTGGGTTTCACACAGGATGCTTTTGGCACGTGTTTGTAACTTAACATGCAAAAGCTGAAAACCTCCACGTCTTTGCTTCAGTTTTTGGTGTGCAAAAAAAGTCCTAAGCAAATGCTTTAATGATGGATATATTGGTTAGGGGTTTCTTTGCTGCTTTGCTCAAAAACACCATCATCAGCTGATCCAAGAGGCTCCATCCTCCTGAAGTACAGCCAGCCTGACCACCAGGATCAAGGCATCCAACACCCACAGATTATGGTTGCATGCTCTACCTGAACCCCAAAATTACACCAGCCTACCCTTTAGGTAGCGAGAATGCATCTCACATGACATGTGTGACTTGGTGCCTATTTAAATCAGTGCTCTGGGGATTTGCAGCCTTATTTTTGGAATAGGGGGGCTAGCTGGGTTCCAGCTCTATTTAAAGATAAAATCAAGTGTCTCTGGCTGTGTGGCTGCACGTGTCCTTCTGAGATGCAATGGAGTAGCCCAGGAGACTACTCTGGAAGTGGGTAGCAGCTTGCATCCATTCCTGGAATGTGTGAGCATTTCCCCACCACTTCCTCCTCCAGATAACCGTGGGCTGGTTTTATTTTTGCATTGTGGTTCCTATTCTGATTCTTGTCTGCGTCATCCTTATACCTGTATTATGTATAAAATTGCTGAAAGCTCCTTTTCCAGAGGTTCAGTGTGATTGACATGAAAGGATCTTGAAATAGGAAAGCTGTAATTGCTGGAAAACTACAATTTTTACAAGAAAATATGCAGTTGTGAAACACATGCACCTAATTTAGGCATTGTTGGAGACTGGGTCTGCATAGTTGTCATTCTTAGAGAATACTTAGTCTTGAACAGAAAGGTATCATAGTGCCAGCATTTAATGGTTGAAGGAGTGTGTTGAATTATTCCACTAACAAAAGCTGTTGCTGAGCTAAAAACCACAAATATAAGTATTTCGCTTGGCTATTAGTTGAGTTGAAGTACTCGATGGTTGGGAGCAGCATGACAGAATGGTGTGCTCCATTCACATAGAGGTCAGAAGACATTTTACATTATATTTATGGGTTTCAAGCACACAGTTATAGACATTCGTATTTACTTGAATTTGCTGTTGACTCAGCGTAGTCTTCTGTAGCTTACTTGTGGGTTAATCTCTGGGAACAAAAAAAGCCCTAGAATTGTGGCAGAGGAATCAAAAGCCAGAATCTTCACTAGGAGAGTTGAACAAATGAAAAAAGTCAAAATAATGGAAATCCAGACCCCCGTTTTACAGTTAGCATGCAAGAGTTAAGTGTTTGGGGGTTTTATTCATGATAGATTGACACACATGGGGTTTGGGAGTTGCTGGTCAGTGGAGCACTATTGATGTCCCTTTGGGGGCAAGGCATCCATCCAACCTCCTCAGCGGGGGGTGGGATTGATTCCCTAATCAGAACAGCAACAATCCATCCTGAAGCTTCCTCAAGGTATTAGGGCTAAATTAAACAGTCTGGGACGAGTGTGTAAGCCCTAATGCACTTCAAGAGGCTTTTGTGGATAGGAGAATTTTGAAAATAATCTGAAGATGAACCCAAAAGTAACAGAAAAAAGCCAAAGGCACAAATCACCCTTTAAAAAGGGGGCCATAATACATTTTCTTTGTGTGGTGCAGTGCTTAATGCTCAAATTCTTTTAGGGAAGAAAAGATGCATGAACTATACAGCTCTATTCATGGCACTGCATTTAGAACTTGTTTTCTCTCCTTTGTGTATGTGTTCCATAGCTGTTCTAAAAATAGATAAGATCACAAATATCAAATTAGTAGAATTAGGCATCTTAAAGCTGGGAAATACACCATTTTTTAAACAACAATCACTACTGAGGAAATACGGGATCTTATGCATATTGTATTATGCCTTTGTTTTGCAAAATGTTAAGATTGTGTTTACTTGTGAGCATTTGCAGATTCCCAAATTCTGCATGAATTTCTCAAGGATAAAAAGGTCATGGTTGCATTCAGCTTTATTTGCAGTTTTACTTTTCTTTAACTTGGAGGAGGAATGAAACATGACGGCTGAGCTTTAGTTTGTATATTAAGTGCTCATAAACAAAAACTAACTATAAAGTGTCAGTAGCCTTGTTGGATATGCTTACTGATAGTTACGAATATCATTCATGTGCAAAAGTACTCAAAAAATAAAAGTAATGTAGATGTGACACCTCTTCTGCCTTGCTCTTAGTTCTCACTCACTTTGTCTTGGTCCATCTTACTCTGCAGACCAAGCCAGATAAGCAGTAATTTTCATTTTCCATCATATTGGAATCCTTTACAAGTATATCAGTAAGGCCCAAAGGCTTCATGAGAGCTGAAATGTTTTAGGGTGGCTCTTCGTTACCAATGTCTGTGAATTCTGAATGTCCCTGATGGAAACTGCCAGGTGCTGTTATCTTGAGCCTCTGGCTTTGGAGATGCTCTGCCCACATCTTCTCCCACAACATAAACTTCATTGTTCCTAGTGGGTCATGACCCACGAGTTTGGGCTGTGAATTAGCAGCCAAAAATTTGGAGAGATGGATTTGAACTTCAGAGTTTGTGAAAAACAAATCCTTTATTTTCTCTTCCTTGACTGGGAGCAGCTTTGACTTCACCTTTGGACCAGAGCTGTAGCTTCCCAAAACTATTTTAAGTGGAAGGTATTGTCATTGGAACAACTGCAGAGCACTGAGTGACCTCATTGTCCTCACTGTGGGAGGGGATGTTCTTGTCAATTTGTTCGTAATTCTTTCTTTCTTTCCCTGCCCTCTGTGTAGGTAGGTAAACACACATTTGTTTTCCTCTTCCTCTCTGAATCAGTCTGGTTCAGAGGCCAAACTTGCTTTCCTTTCTTGGCAGATAAAGCATCTTGTAGATTCAAGTCAATATCCTCTTTCATATTTTTTAGATGATTCAACTGCTCATCAAGCAACTGGTCTATCCCTGTGTTATAAAATAGTTGGGGAGTCATGGGACGTTCAGGGAACTGAGCCGAGAAGCTCCGGTTGCTGTGTGAAGATCAGTAGCTCAGACCCATTCAAGTCAAAGGTTGGACAGGAGGTTCTTGTTTGTTCTTCAAACAAAAGCATCTCTTTTGTGTTTGCGCGCTCTTTAATCCAACAGACAGAGCTGCAGCCTTATAATGGATGAAAGCTGATATAAGCAAAGTGTAGATATGAGGGAAAGGGGAAGAAGAGGAAGGCTGACATTGTTATGCAGATGCCTTACACCTTAGTCTTGAGCTCTGCTAAAGAGAAAATTTACTTTTCTAATGTTCTACAGCAGGGCAGGTGTTTTGTTTAATATCCCATTATTTTCCCGTGTCGCCCCCCATGCATCTTCCTTCCCATGAGTACATTATTTATTCTCAAAAACACTGTTTATTTTTCCTCTCTTGCATTGCTCATAAGATTTATCTTATCATTGTGTACTTTAGGATTTGCAACATTAGTCAACATCTTTGGAAACAAAAGTGCAGCGTGATAACCCGTCATAGACTTGAGCGCTGTGTCTGGAAGTGTCGCTTTTAACAAGGGTTCTGTAGGTCAGCTGAATATACCAAGTGTCATAGGAGCAGCAGATAACTTATTCTAGGAGACCCAGAGCACTGGGGAGAGACTCGATGACAGTGACTTGGAAACATAATAAAGCATCAAGATATCTGAACGTTTTAAAAAGTGTTTTGAGACGATGAGTTTTTATTTGCTGTGATAAACTGTAATATCCAAAGCCAGGCATCTCTTTCACAAAAAATAAGAACTTGGCTTTTAGTATCTTCCACTTTGGTAGTAAGGGGCTAATACCATCTCATTTCAGCAACAAATTAATTGGAAGTCCATCTAGCAAGAATTTGAAGAATGTCTCAGTGTCATTTATAGGATGTCAATCCTTGTAACACTTGGGTTTCTGCTTTTATTTATTAAGTGCATTGCTTAAAGTACTGTACTGTTCCAGAATTCCCTTGTTTTTTTTAAATTAAATATGTATTTGTTTCATAAACTTGAGTTTGTTGTCAGCATTTTTGGCTGGAGATCGCACCCCTCTAGTGCTGGATAGGCACTGTGCAACCCAGCACTGATGGTCCCTGTCTTGCAAATTATGTGACATGAATTAAAGACAAGGAAGATTGGAAGGAGGGAGCACAAGACACTCAAGGATGTAGAAATCCTCAACTTCTCCCATCGCAGGACTGTTTTGGTCTGGGGTAAAACATGGCTATTTCTCTTGTGCCCGTGTTTGTTATAAAAGTTCTTCTGCATTGTGAAATTGTAACCACTGAATAGTTACTATAGTCTGGGATAAATCTAAAAGTAAAGTAAACAGTATCTATTTTATTGTATCCTCTTATATTGAAGATCAATATAGTAGGCTGATAGTACAATTTATTTTGGGTATCTAGAATTGCAGTGTTCCCTGGATGTTATAAAAAGTATGTGTGTCTGACAGCCACATTTCAAAGAGTTGTTTTTTCAATGTAATAATTAATTCCCTTCAAATAGTCATGCAAAAAATGAAATACAACATCAATATTTAATGGCATCTGCTTAAAACCCTCCCAATCTAGACTTCTGAAGTTGTGTGGGAGTGATATTTACACATCCCTGATAAAGGGAGGATGGAATGTGTGTTTTCTTTTCATTTGAGGAATGAATTACTCCTTAAAGATGTAATTGTGAGTTGCCCTACATGGCTCTGTGCAAAAATAATGTAGGAAGCAGCTTCTTCTCTCTTTGGAGGCTGTTGCACTGTGAATCCCGTGGATGTTACCAGAAAGGGAGATTCTGTTTCCTGAATGCAATGACCTGGTTTCCACCTTCCAGGCTTGCCCAGTTGCAGCAGGTTTGCAGAAGTTAAACTGAAAGTGGACTGCAGTTTTTCTCTTGCTGCAGGAAACAGTGAGCCCAAGTGACCAACGTCTTGCTCTGCACATCACATTGCTTCCTGTTCCTCTGTTGAACAGCACAGGAATGAGCTGACCTAAATTTATGGTTCTCTTGCGAGATGTCAGTCTGCTCTTAAGCTGTTTGCAATACTTTGATCTGTGAACTGGCTGTATTTGATGTTAATGCTGTGTTACCGTTTGCTGATGTTAAATGGAGACTCATTCTTCTTGTGAAGAACTGAATTTGTGACAGATTCGCGTGCAATTTGTGGGCACCGTTTATGCCACAGAGTTGGGGAATCCATTACTTTCTGGAAACGACAAGCATTTGTTAGATTTCCTCCCACAATAGTGAGAGAAAAGCGCAGCACCGTGCTTGCCATCCTCTTTTGATGCTTCATAGTTTGTTATTGCTGTGATAGGAAAACACAAAGGAGCAGGTTGTAATGTAAGCATTCCCTGTGTTTATTTGTTGGTGGTGTTGTGGCAGCCTTTTGCTTGATCTTCCAGGAACGTGGGAAGAGTGGAAATCAGGATCACATATCTGTAGTTTTAGTCACAAAGTTCCACCCCATGTGCTCTGTGAGCAGCACACTTTGCAATTCGAGAGTCCTAGTGAAGCAATTAATTAAGAAATATTCCTGTAAAAGACCCTCTGCTGTCACACTGACCCAAACTTAACCAGCAGCTCTCCATGACAAAGATTTTAATAACATTTAGCCATGGTTTGTATTAGTCCTTTGACCAATCACATCATGATGTATGTGGTGTGGTGGTCTTGGTTTTGTTTGCCTTCAAGACACAAGAATGCTTTTTATTGCTGTCCCAGTAACCAGTCCCAAGTACAGCAAGCAGCTTTACTCTTGAAAAACTATAGCACCCTTTCAGGAAATATCTGCGGCGCCTCAGATTTTTTCAGCTTGCTCACACATTCAGAACCCAGGACAAGCAGCTTAAGATCTGAATGAGATTGTTCACCAAATGAGTTGGTGCAGCATATTAATTTGCTGGTGCTTCTAAATGCCTGCAGTGTTACAAGAGCCTGCAATGGCACTAAAATACCAGGAGCTTTGTTGGCTCTAAACTCCTTAAAAGAGAGTTTTAAATTCTTGTCTGCTTGCCGTAGCCTTACCAGCTTTATAAAGAATTTGGAGATCTGTGTTTCAAAAAGGTTGTGTGTCCTGGGCTTAGGAAAGTTAGTAAGAGTTTTTTCTGGTAGTATTAATTGTCTTGGAGCTTGATTGTGCTCCAGGTTTTACTGTACAGTTCATTATATGAGCCTTCTGTTAGTGCCTTTATCTAGATGCCAATGGATATGTTTATTGCATGGTTTTATGCATAGGATTTATGTTGAAAAAATATTTGCCTTTGCAGTTAGGTAAAGTAATATAATGTGGTTTTAATGAGGCTGGATGCAGTCAACCTGATTTTATGTGTATTTTCAGTTTCATTTTAAGTTAATATTTAAATGCCAGAGTAGAACTGATATAACATTAAACTTTTTTTTTTGTGTAGTGAGCTAACACCCTCCTCCCTCAAAACCAATATTCTGCCTGGCAGCTGGCGAGGGATATGAATTGTTTTTGAGAACTACAAAAAGTTTAAAATCTTACAAGTCTATTTTTAAGGTCTTGAAGTAGATGATTTTATTTACAGGATGAACCCAAATATTTTAGTGAAAGTTAAAAAATCCAGTGTTCTATGCTATTCCTTGTTTCACTGTTCCTTGTTTCACTGTTCCTTGTTTCCCTGTTCCTGGATTTAGGCAAATATGTAGTTCCAGAAGATGGGGTGAGCAGAGGCAAGTGGTCAGACTGCTGTGACCCAAGTATGGTTTTTAATCTTGGCTCCAGTAAGCTTTAAATTGGGTAGTGATTTTCGTCATGACTGTGTCTGAAAACTATATTAATAGGAGACTGATTACTGATGTAATTCCCATGAGGACTGTAAAGATATTTCTTCAAGTGCAGTGAAGACTTGAAATCTACATTATGGTATCATCATTGTTATAGCATGAGTTATAAAATATTTACATGGTTTTTGGAACCTAAGGACATGAGATTGTTGTCACAAGAAAACTGGATTACCCTTTTTGCTCAGCTAGACTTGCCTGTTCAGCTTAGGAGCAGAATATCCTTGCTGAGGGAAGCCATCCTTACTTAAAGGATCAAAGGATGTTACTCTTCTAGCTCAGGATGGCAAAATGTCATTTATTCCTGATGCTTAGGTTTCCAAGCCATATTGGTCAAAAGAGGCTGTAATTGTTGATTTATTTCCATAAAATGTGGACTGTTTTGCATTGAGATACCGGAGGCTGTGTAGAGAGCCAGACCAAAAGGTTTGGACAGTCCGTAGCTGCCCTACTTTCAAGAAACTGTAATTTTAGGTTGTCTTGGCTGGCACAGTATGGTCAGCACAGTGAACTTGAGCTTTGTGTGCTGAGGCTCGGAGTGTGGCCATCCTGCAGCATCCTTGTGGCATAGCCAGCAAACCACTGAGCCTTGCTCACCACGCTGTGGGTCCTCACGTGTCTCCGATTTCTGTGAGCTGGTCCCAGTTCTGGACCTGTTGGAGTAAAGGCAGCACTTAGCACAATGAGGCTGCTGTTAGACCTTCGGAGTCTTTTTGTTGCTGCTACAACTTGCTTTAAATGCTCTCTGATCAGGTGTTCGGGCACCTAAAACTGATGGATGGTAGAGATAATTGTGCTATAAAACTCTGGTTCTGCATGTTTCATGAGTATCATTTATGGGTTAGGGAACTCATTTCTTGCATTTACGAGGCTGAGTGACATGTGGTCTCTTTATTCTTCTTGTGTGAATGTTTGTTTAGTGTGATGGGGAGTTAAATTTACCTCTTTCTCTCTGGATTCTTGCAATTGTCTCATGTCCCAGGGAGAATGTCAAGTATCCTTGAGTGAGCAGCCCAGATGACTCCATCACAATCCTGGCTGCGTAGTGCTGCTCTATTGACTCTGCAAACCTGAAATGTGTGTGGGAGAACTTTCTCTTGTAGTCTAGCATGTAATTTAATTGATGTTTGTTTGGTAATTTGCCTCAGATTAAATTATTCATTGTCACCACTGAACAAATGCTTTCTGTGCTTCTGGTGGGTCAGCACTTTGCACAATATTTCCCCTTTCTTATTCCACCTACTTTGATGCATTCATTTAGTTTTGCTGCAGTCTTAGTACTGAGAGCTGAGAGAGGCTTCTGTTGGGAGAAGGGGGAGACCCAGTGGAGTTTGAGAGGCTTTGTACAGTGATTATTCAGTTAAGGGAAATGTGATTACTTTTCCTTAGATTTAAACTTGGATGAAACACAAGTTCACACTATGATTAATGGGAGTTTTAACCTGAGGATAAACTTCATAGAAGTAAGCATGTGAGACTAGGAAGAGGTGCTCTTTTCTTCCAAAGGCTAAGAGACTGAAGTTATTGGAAAATTGTTATCAATAGCAATTCATGCTTTGATGCCCAGGTGGATATTTCTGATCCTTAGCAAGACGTGTTAGTGGTAGAGTTGCTACATTTGGTTTGACTGTATTTTAGCTTGGTAATTCTATGGCCATACAGGTGATGTTGTGTTTTGTAGAAGAGGAGAAGCCTAGCAAGAGTCAGCTTAATGTCTGAGTACTTCATGCAGGTGGGATCAGACTGAAATAATATTTTTTGTCAAAATCAAGATAAATGGCTTGACTCTAGGACATTCTGCAGAGTGCAGATGCAGCTTTGGTTAAACTCTTTTCTGAAGTATTTATCAGTGAAAAGCTGAGAGGAGAAACATACTGGGTAAAAGGAATATGTGACAGGATGTTAGAGGACTGTCTTGATTGCCATTTTTACAGTTGTAGCAAGAGTTAGGTCTTATTGTAATAAAGTTGTGTGAGAAACCCTAATAGATGGATTTAAGTAATAGGGTCTTTACAGCTTTCTTTCAGCTCTTCGCTTATATTTCTGGCCTAGTTCCAGAATGTATCCATTTTTTTTTTGCCTGTGTAGCTTGACTCCACTCCACAGAGTGGAGTGTATGAGTGGATAATTTGGAATTATGAAATGCACTTTGAACAGAGTTTCTTAATAAATTTTGAAGTGACCAACTTTGTTTGCAGACATTTAAAATGTTATGCACTCTGACATTATCATTCTATCTATTGCATTAGATTTCTGAGTTGCATATATCGCTGATAATCTTGCTCTTCTGGAAACTTCACTATTTCTTGGATCAGAGTTAGAAGCACCTAATCTAATTTCTGGGTTAAAAATGGAATGCAATGGCAGATAGAAATACTTAAGGCATAGCAGTAATCTTATTTGGTCTTGAGTGTAAAGTGGCCCTTGAAAAATCTAGGATGGTATTTGTCATGTCACGGTATTTAAGGTATTAAATGCTTTTTGAACCCCATTTGCAAAGAAGTTTTTCAGCTGTTTGTTCCATTTAATTTGGAAATGAGAGGAGGGAACAGTCAGTTCAGATCTTCACTTTTCATCTGAACTTTAGGGTAGGGCTTTGGATACTCTGTAGTGAGGGGGCTTATTTTTTTTTTAACCCTAATTATTGCTGTTGCTCCAATGACTCCAGGAGGCAGCCTCTAGCTAAGCTGCATTAGTGACTTTTACAACAATTTTTCTTTTCCAAATGTCTGCATAAACATCCTGGAAGGTCATGGTGCCTGCACTGGAGTTTGGTCAATTCTGGCTTCACGGGCAGTGGAGGTGAAAAGGAGTAGCAGGAGTAAAGGCTGTTGTGTTTAGTGAATAAATACATCTTTGCATTAATGTGTGTAGAAAAGAGCTTTGCACACATGCTCAGTTCTACACCCACCAGGGAATTTATTTAGTGGAGATTAGAAGTTTTGCTGTTGAGAATACCAGGCATACCTGGTGAGACCTTTGCTGGTTTTTAAGTGGTATGTTTTCGGGCTGATTTTGATAGAGGGAGATCAAGGACTCTTATTTGCAAAATGTAACAATGTCACTGACTGGTTCTAATTGGTTATATTAAAAAAAAAAAATCAATCTCCCCAAAACCCTTTCCTAAACTCCAACTGTGTGCACAGAGCTGAATCACATTAAAACATGTTTGATATGAATGATGAAACTTTGACTTTGAGGATGCATAGAACAACTTGGATATTCTACACGAGAAGCTGGTATGGTGTTGGTTTGTGAAGAAGTACGGCAGAAAGCTAATTTCCCCAAAAAACATTCCCACAGACTCTTACAGTTTGAAGTATTGTTCTTGTAGATAAGATTCTGCTATTGTAATTCTGTATGGTTTTGGATAAGAGAACAGAATTGACTTTTAAAATGTGTGTTCTTTTAAATGGATCAGCAAGCTTGTTTGGTTTTCTATTGTAGTTATCCATGCAATAAGCAGGAACATTCTATGGCTCATTTTTAATAATTAGTACACAGCTGCCCAAAGGGGAAACCGTGGGCAAGAGCTCTTGTTGGTCTTTGTTTTAACAGCTGGTATTATTAAGGGAGAGCTTTGCAGACTGGGGGGGGGGGAAAAAAAAGGGATGAAAATCAGTCAACAGTTAATCCAAGATGTGGCCAGACAGCAAAAGATTTACTGGGAATTAATTCTAAAATTACATTTGTTCAGATAATTTCAGAAGAAACGAATGGGTGTGTGTTAAATCGGGGAAGTGGGATGGTGCTGGGGAGCAGTGAAAAGTTGCAACATTTGTCAACGGAAAAACCTTCCTGGAACAACAGCAGCGTATATTTAGCATTGTTACCATGCTGCAACTCCTGGGGGAGGCAGCTCGGATCTGGAGCTCTGCTGCAGCTCATGATTTATATCCTCCCAGCAGCAGAGCCCCACAAACCAGGAGGATCTGCTCATTTTCAAAGCTCTTGTTTATAATGCACGGAACAGTGAATCCCTATGGGTCCTTGCAGCTTTCAGGCTGCAGCTCTGGATACTGTCAGCAAAAACCAAATCCTTGTCCCATTGCTGTTCCCCCAGGATGAGCAGAAGGAGGAGGCTAGCATTGCTTTGTTTTGTTTCTTTGGTTGTGTTTTTTTTAAGGAGTTTTGTGGGTATAATTAATGCTAATGGTAGAGATGCATCATCTCTCTGGCCCCAGCAGATTTTAGTAGTTATGAGCCTTTGCTTAGCTATGGAGTCTGGATTTTAAAGTCTAAATTCTGCTCTTTATCCTCATACCTAGTACAAATAGGTTCAGTTAAATCAGTTGAATTGCACTAGAATCACCAAAAAAAGCAGCACGTGCATGTTTGTCTTCAGTTTAAATAACTGAAGAAATGCATAAAAAGGTTGAAATGCACTCATTCCTTCAATAAAAATAGTCTGACCTTACATCTGGCATTAGTTGAAGTTTCTCTCTTATTATCTTGTTCTTTAAGAGCTTTCTTACATCCTGGGTTGTAATTTGCACATTATAATGTATTTTGAAACAAAACTGTGTCTTGTTCTGGGGTTTCTTGAGAGTGTTTTATAAGCAGAATTGTAGGTTTGAAAAGAAGTGTTCCTTTCTGAATGGGCTGCTCATGACAGATGGTTCTCATTGTGGCAAAGTCATGCAGTGCCTCAAACCTCAAAGTGTATAAATTTATTTGAAGGAAATGAATTGCTGCTGCATGATGGCCATCTATGAAGTGTCCTTGGACATTGCAAATGTGATTTTTGAGCCTTGCCTTTTCCTTATTCAAAGAAAACTATAAAATTCATTTTCAAGAGCATGAAACTGTGACAATTCTTAAGAAGCACATTTCCTTCTTCAAGAGATGTTACACTATCTTTGGAAGGATCTCCCACTGATAACAGCAGGTGATGCCTCAGTATGGCCTTTTCAGGTAACTGAATAAAACCAAAATAGCACCAAGATAATGCTCTGTGCTGGATGTACTTCTGTCCGTACTGTCCAGGACATGTAACCTACATAATTTAGTATCAAAAACTCCCTTGTTCCAAGAAAACAAAGGATGGTCTTATTTGTCCTTCCCTATCCAGTATTTGGCTCAGTTGCTGTTTCTCTTAATCAGCTGTTGCTCATCATCTCCCTTCTGCTGCAGCTGAGCTGATCACATCCTCCTGCCTTCCCACTCCCCAGAATTAATAACTCCTCTCTGTTATCTTACCTCTTTCAGCATCTTTTTGAGCCACTGCAGTACCAACAACCACATCCTCTCTCGGCTGGAACATCCCCTCTCTCACCTTCCTTCCTGGCTGCTGCGTTAGCACAGTTATTTGCCCTGTTGCTATGGAGGGACCACAAGTTCTGCTTTACCACATCCTTTGCAGGATACAACAGACATAGGGGGAGGAGGAGGCTTGGTTTGAGACCAGGATGGTAGGAGGGTTTGGTGCTTCAGTTGTTCTGGACTCTGGTGAGGGAGACTCTTTGCTGTAGTGGTAAGAGCAGCCCTTGGGGGCAAGACCAGGAGGTTTCTTGCAGGATCACCTGCTCCTGGAGCTCCACTGCTTGCATGGCCTCTGACTCAAAGCCTTCTGGCTGCTGCAAAAGGAGCAGTTTCATTTCACAGTTTAAGCTGTCAGCAGAGAGAAGGAGACATTGAGAGTCTGTCTGTGTGTGTGTGAATTCCTTGGCAGTCGATGACACTGGTTGTACACACACCAGGAAGCTTCTCCCCGTGAACCATGTGCTGGCTTTTGCAAGGTTTCCATAATAGGTGTTAAAGTGGGTCACCACGGCGGGAGTGTGGCTGTACTCCCAGTGACCTCTCCAGCAGGCAGAGGTGTCCTCTTGCCGACCTGTTGCTCTGTGCTGCTGCCCAGGGAGCTGCACTCCCTCCCGGCCCTGCTTTGGGAGCTTGGTGTTGGCTTTGCTGCTGTTTGCTGTCGTGGGCTCTGTAACCCAATGCTGTGTTTTAGTCTGGTGCTGGCACCTTCTCTACAAGGATATTTAACCTACACCAGTACAAAGCTCAGCCTTTTCATTAGTGGGGATGTACCTGTGCAGCTCTGCTGCAGGTGGATCTTTTTGTGAGATGTTGCAATCGAATTGGTTCCCTGTCAACCCTGACGATCTGGTTGTACTCCCAGGACTGGCCTTGCCTCAAAGCAGCTGGAATATTCATGTTGCTCTCCAGGTGCTGGCCTTTGTGCCAGCTGCTCATGGCTTTTCTCAGAAGTGCTTGTTGTTTGAATTAAATCAGGTTTTCATCCTGGTAAGGTTAAGGTATAGCTGAAACCTGCCTGTGGGACAGCACCTCGGCTTAATTAGCAGGAGGGGTCACTCTTGAGTTTGTGGAAGGTGGTTTTTGGGGTGGGGATGAGTGTGGTTGGTCTCAGGAGCAATTACAAGGCTGTACAAAGAGCCTTGCTATTATACTGGGACAATGTTATTTTCCATCCAAAATTAAAACGGGCATAAATATTAGAACTTATTTTGCTTTACAGCTTCAGCTAAATGCTGAAGAGAGTAGGTATTTCAAGGCTGAAATGTAGCCCAGAAACTGCTTAATTCAGAATGTCTATTGGAACAAGCAGGACAATTAGAGGTGAGTTTATCTAGCAACATAAAAGGTATCTCAACCTAAAACATGTTCTGTTTTCACTCTTGCTTTCTGGCAATTCCCCTTCACACAGGTTTGAAATACATTCAGTTGCCTAATGATGCAGCAAAGAATCTTATTGTGGTTTCTGTGTTCTCCTAACTAGATCAAGTTCCCAGGTGAATAGAAGAGATAGAATAGTTAACCTTTAGGGCTTTATGGAAAAATGTGTTTAGGGGATGACAATTAAAGGAAGATGGAGGTAGGCAACTAAGATGGGTTTTTTCTCTGGGCTATTTGTTATTCATCTCAAGCAGAATTATGCCTGTTTAGACATCCTAGTGGAAGGTCAGGAAGAATTTATTTAATACTTGAAAGGTAAAATGGAATTAAGCATGCGTGGCTGAAGAGGTGATCTGCATGACAAATGCATGTGATCATAAATAGCTGTGTTAACAAGAACCGGATATGTGGGGGAATGGAAGGGTAGACTCAGAAAACGACCTGTGAAGCCTCAGCACCGTTTGAATGTAAACCAGGCAGAAATGGTCTCCCTGCCCCATCCGTATGTGCTCCATGGTGCTGTGAGTGCTCCTTGCCTGTGCTGCAGGAAGGGAAAGGTTGGTATCCTGTATTCCAGATATAAACAGGGATGTTTGTTTAGTGTCGTTAACTGAGGGTTTCACTGACTGTTGCTGACAAGTTTTGTGTGGGATGTTGGTTCTCATCAGTAGTGGCTGAGTCAACAGATGCTGAATTGCTTTGGTATTTTCTACTCATCTCTGTTTTCTGGAAGGCTCTTGCAGTGGTAGCCTGTATTTTATGCATTTTCTTTCATTATTAATTTGCCTGGAGACTGTTAACATTTGCATATAGCTTCGTTGTAGGTCTCTGAGGATCTGTGATCTGAATTCCCGTGTATTCAGCCAGTACTGTAGTGCCACATGGGACTCAGCCGAGCCTGTGAAGGGCTCATCATCTCGTTAATTATTTTTATAATTTGAAGTTGTTAAGCCATGGAATCTAAACCAGGTAATTTAGAATTTGAGCACTGTAATGTATTTTTGGTCTCCACATTAATCCCTTTTTGCCTATGAAAATGAATGAGAGTGTTTAAAAAAAGGAAGAAAAAGGCACGTGGGAGGAGAAGGTATGACTAGAGGTAAAAATTAGATTTTAATTCCCCTATTCCTATTTTTGTTATTAAGGACAGTATGTAAACAAGTAATTTTGTGAGGAAACAAAATCAAACTCACTGGGGAACAGGGTAGTAGAAAGCCTTCAAATATTCTTAACATTCAAGAATCCTGGGTCTTTGTGTTGCTGTGTTAGAATTACAGGAGGAGTATGCTAAATATAAAGGCTTTTCATTTGCTATTAGCATCTGAGTTTTCAGCATAGTCTTTCTTCATTACTTGTCTCTGTTTTAGCATTCCTAATTTCACATTTCTGCACAGTCACCTTTGAAAGCAGCAGAATAGGTGACAGTGACAATTCAGCCTGGGTACTGGTACAGTAAACTCTACCAGCTCAGTCTATGCTGGGCAGTTTTGACAAAATGATTAAAATTGCAGAATGAATTGGTAAATTCTGCCAGAATCTAACATTTTGTTCTCAACTGAAACCAAGTAGAAACCCCAGTCCTTGTGGTGGAGCTGGGCCAGGTGAGTATGTCTGGCTGCAGAAAAACTGAGGCTGCAGCTCAAGAGAAAAGTGAGGACATCCCCTTTATTTCAGTCAATGTTAAGGCTGAAACCCCATGGTGGCAAATGAAGGTCCATCACTGGATCTGAGTGCTGTGTGTTGAACTATTTTGCAATAGATGGAAGCATTCTAGAAAGAGGAAGGAATACCTCACTGAGCTGATCTTCAAAGGCCTCATGAATAACACTTTATTGCTCAATAATTGGTTGTACTCCATGTTATATGGCAGAGAAATGGGAAGAAGGCTTTTCTTTTGTTTTTTGGGATTTTTTTCTTAATGGCTGACTTTCCTCTTCCCAAAATACTTTGCATAGCTGGGGAATGTGACTTCAGGAGGGCAGTTGAGAAGTGAAGGGGATTTGACAGCTTGAAGTAACCGTTCAAACGAAGTGAAGCAAATGGGCAGCACTACTTCCATTTTAAGCATTGTTAGGGTAACAAGCACGCAGCTGAATTTCAGAAAGAAGGCATGGATGGGAAGTTATTTGGGCAGCGGTAAAAGCACCGGGAGAGAATTAATGGAAACAGAAATGAAGTTAGAAAATGAATTTAGAAACACACTTTGCCTTCGGGTTAAAATATTCAAAGCATTCTGGGTACTTGGATGTCAAATTCCTGTTCAAGTTAATAACTACAGTTCCACTTCCCTCTTTTGAGCTTCGATTTTTGTGTGTGTGCTCAAGAACATGTTAAGCTCTGAACAGTTTGTTTTAAGCAGCAGAGGCTCTGCTTTCCCACCTGTGTGTCAGGTGGGTCAGCTCGTGTATTCCACCCGCTCCATCACCTGGGGAAGTGTTTGTACTGGCACATGTTGCTCATGTTGCTGGCTTTGGGAAGCAGGTGGAATCTGATCGAGGAGGGTAAGTTACAGTTACACAAGTAGTTTAATTACATGCACATTGTGATGGTCAATTAGATGTCTATTCTTTTTAGTAAGCTGATACTACAATAAATATAGGCACTTGGAACTGGGAGAAGATGAGATTTGGTAGATTGGAAGGACATAGTAACATGAAGGCTGTGGTGGGAGCTCACTGTGATAGACAGCTCACTGTCAGTGCAGTATTTTTGCTCAGAGTGTTCTCAGGTGTGAACCAGTCCCTGAGCCAGAGGAAAGTAGAGAACTCTTCTAGAAAATGTTTTGGTGTTTCTTTTTCGGAGAAAACAGGTGTGGTGTGACCTTTTGTTTCTCCCTCACCATGGTCTGGTGGGAGCGTTCTTACTGAACATTGCATCATGTTTCTTGCCTTGTTTTCTTGAATGCTAAAGCCCTGTGGAGTTTATTGTTTCCTAATGTTCTCTCTGACTAGGAGGGTGAGGATGCTGCAAAAATGAACAGAGGAGAGTCTGTATATTGAAACTGAAAGCTGAAACAGCAACTCATGGGGTGCCTGAGCCCTCTTGCAGCTGATGACTGAACCTGCAGAGCTGCGGTGGCACAGTTCACCTGCAAAACCATCACTGCCAGGGCTGGTGCACTTTGTGCTGAAACCATGTGCTGTTCTCATTATACTCAAGAATAATTGAGTTGGTTTTTTTTAACTCTTCAAATTCCACATGATAATACATTTTTGTAATGAACTTTGAGGAAAGTAAATCAATTTCTAAAAAGTCTTTTCAATATTGATAATTTGAAGGCATGATATTGTTGCTAACTACTCTCAAAAATCTCCTTTTCAGAAGTATTCTTTTTGCATTGATTACATATATCCCTGGTCTTTGAGATTCCGTGAATTAAAGGTTATGCTGTATAATCAACACATTTTGTGTCCTTTGTCATCCCTACGATTCATTAACTTTAACTCGGAGCCTTTGCCTACCTTCAGTGTCCTTCCAGATCCATGGAACAAGGAGGACTATCTGTGTTGGGTCCCTCTGGCTGCATTGCCCTTCCTTTGGAATCTCCTGCTCACCCAGTGATGGTGTTGCCAGTTCTACTGACTTTTTTTCATCCTCGAGGCATTCAGCAAAGGGAAGGGACAATGGAATGCATGACCCCAGTGTAACACACTGCTGTGGGGCGTTGGCTGCTGAGTGAAATGGCACTTGGGCCAGCACTGTTCCATGACCAGAAAATAACAGAAATTCTTCTCTTTAGCAAATCTGCAGAGAGTTAAACTTCCTCTTGCCCCTCTTCTTGATAGTGGAGGCCAGTGTTTGTACTTTATCTTGTTGAGGTGGTTCTGTCTAGAGCTTGGCATGGGGCAAGTGCCTCATCTCACTTTATAAATAGAAATATAGCATCTTCCCCTGGTTGATCTGTCCGACAGCTGCACCACCATGTGCTCCTCTTACACTGCTCCTCAGGGAGTTTTATTTCACCAGACTTGGCATAGTGAGGTTTTAGAAACAGGCCGGCAGGTCCCTCTGTGGGATGACAGCCCACACTGAGGTAGCTACCTGGAGCCATTTCTGGGTTTTTATTCAAACTGTGATCTAAATGATGCTCTGAGAATTGATTCAGGCTGGGATGATGGTGGGAGGTTTGGGCAAGCCACCACCAAGGTTGCTTTTTCAGGGTGAACCTGCTCTGTCTTCCTGTGCAGTCAGAAATTTGGATTACCTTGAAGGGCAGGATCTCCTTGAAAGGCATTTTTTCCTCTGGGAAACCTTGACCTTTTGTCTTTGGATGGGGTCACAATAGGATAATAAGGTAGTTTCTTGGTCTAAATATGATCTATCTGATAAAGGTGGTTAACTTTGCTTACAGAGATTAGGGAGTGAATTTCCCTGCCTGAGATTTCCCTTCTCAAAGTCAGGAGTGTGTGAATCCATGTAAACTTGTGACTAATGGACTGCCCCACGGGGTATTTATTTTATATGCATGTGTTTATGTTAAATAATGTAAATTGTGGAAGAGTAGGGTGTGGGAGACTAGAAGACCTCTTTATCAGAAACCTTTAAAAGGCCATGTTTGCATGACTCTCCTGATGCCAGCACAATCCCAGACGTGGAGAGGTTGTATATTTGAAACAGCAGAAGGTGCCCCTCTGCTGGCATCAGACTTCAGGCTGAGCCGAACCCTCTGGCAGGAGGAGGACCATTATATTACCTTGACTTTGTCTTCTCCCCAGCTATGAAACTATCTGAAACTGAGATTTGTATATACGCAAATAGATACTTTTTTAGTCCACATATTCGCTTTCTGCAGAAAACACACGTCCTCTTTCTGAGTGACTGATACTATCCTGGTTCAAGGGTGATTTTTATATTGCTGGAAGTCATTTATTCTGTGTAGTTTGAATTTTTTTACTTAAGTTGCCCTTAACCACTTTCTCATAGTTCTTAGAGCATAAGGCTTAGAAGTCCTTTACTATTTTTGTAATTGTATGCAATCTGCCCCCAGTGCCTCTTTAATTGATTGAAACTGTCATAACTTAAGCTGAAACCTAATTTGATTTTGCTGACTTGGTTTGAAATAGTACCTGATGCTAAATCAGAGCAAACACATGATGCACAATCCCTGTGTGTCCTATTCCACATCTCTTACCTGCTGATTTATCTTGCTTCCTGATAGTGTTTTGCAAATTTTGTCTTCTTAATGTAGTTTCTATTCCTCATCTTCAAATTACAGTTAAGCAGTTCTATTAGCAGGTTCATTTTCTTTGTTAGCTCCTGTGTACACAACTGTATTCAATGCTGGCAGAGTCTCTCCTGTCACCAGTGTAAGTCACTGTCACAGCCAGATGTGCTAGAGAGCACATCTGGTATTTGATAAAAGTGGTATTTGATAAAAGCAACATATTCACAAACGATGCTTTGTTGTAGCTCTCAGTTATTTTTCTGCTCTGGATCTAAAGGGAGTGGGCTTGTCTGGGTTTTGTAACTCGATGATAGCTCTGCAAACTGAGTCACAAGGCCAAATCTTTTGCAGAGAAGCATCACTTGTGTCACAGTCTCTCGTAGTGGCAGCTCATCATCCGACCCAAATCTAGTGCTGTGCGTAGATTTTTGGAAAACCTGGTAAATCTACTTTTGCAGGTTGTACAAACTTACTCTCTATTTTCCTTGTAAACCATAATGGAACCTGATGCCTAATAAGTCAGGCTGATACTAAAGCCCTTGTTTATTTTACACTGTGTTCCTGTCAGGATAAGTATTCAGTGTATCACAGTTTAAAAATTACTGTTTCTACAATACTTGAAATATAACTTCCGCAGAGCTGTGTGGAATGGATGATTGTGGAATTTGAGTGCTGTTGAAGTAACCAAATTTTGAAAAATAAGGTGATTATAATTTAAATCTGCAGATAGTAATAAACTGGCTTGGATAATTAATTTAGGTTTAGAGTTGCTTAATTTCTCTTGGCATTTGCAAATCCCAAACTGACTTGTGGAATGTTCTTGATTTTATTGAAAACATGTGTGACTGTTTTTGAGGGCAACAATATTTGAAGAACAAAGTAGTATCTGTGTATAAATGGAGGTGGACAAGAAAACTTTCAGAAAACATAGCTCATGTCATTTTGGGAGGCATTGAGTTGTCTGTTTTAGAGCAAAACAGGCTATAGAGGAATTGAAGTCTGCTCTATAAAAAGATTAACTGTTCTGATTAACATTTAAAATTCATAGCACTGACAAAGCTGGAGTCTAAATTTGCAGTTTTCACATGAAAAATCAGAATTATTAATTAGGAGTAGATCCCAAATTCGTGAAACTTCTATTAATTTTTCAGAGTAAAACAAAATGCTGTCCAGAGTGTCTGTTTCTTATCCTACATCTAAGTATGTTTTTATGTTGGAAGATGGTGTTTAATAGAATTGCCAGTATTTTTGGAATGAAACTGATTCAGAAATGAGTAATGAAGAATGTTACTGAATTGTGCTCATGTTAAAATACAGATTTCGGTTGATTAAAAACCTGTCTCATTACAAAAGTATCTAACTGGTAATGGAAAATATTAATGACACTTTCCGTACGGTGATACTCCCTTTGTAAATTAATTTTGGTTGTCTCTGTTCAATGAGACTGAACTTTTTTTTTTTATTCATTGCAGGACCAGTTTGACAACTTAGAAAAACACACGCAGTGGGGTATTGATGTTCTGGAAAAGTACATCAAGTTTGTCAAAGAAAGAACAGAGATTGAACTCAGCTATGCAAAGCAACTTAGGTAAGTTGATATGTAAAGTTCTGGACTTAGAGTTGCATTTCTTCAGAGCCTTTAATCAATTCTAAGTTTGCTGTGTCAGTGGTGATTTTGTTTATAATAATAGCTTTTAGAAAATAGCTTTAATTTAGAGATTGGAAAGTAAAAGTTAATTTAAATACTGTTTTATTATATCTGCTAGTAATCATATGCTTTGCACAAAGAGAGGTTATTTAGGTGGCTGAGCAGCACACTGGGGCTTACTCACGGTTTATGCATGATTAATAGCTCAGGCTTTGAGGACAGCATTGTAATGTTTTCCATGAAATTGGGGCTGCTGTGCGCAAATGCTGAAGGGTTTAAGAATTCAGCAGAATAATGATCATTTGTTAGGCAAAGTTTAGGTTTTCTTTTACTAAGCCAGGCCCTTTTTGAACAGGGAGAAACTGCAGGTCAGGAAGTCAGCCCCAGCCCATGTTAATTTTTTCTATGTAGTTAAATCTCAGGCTCTAACCTAGTTGAATGACAGTTTTATAATCTTTTGAGGTGTCTCCTGCTCAGAGCAGATATCTTTGTGAATTTATCTCCAATAATTCCTGCGAGGTACTTTCTACATGCCTGGTTTGATTGTAGGTAGAGAAAAGTATGTGTGAAGCAGACATATGTGTGAACCAAACATTCTTGAGGTCAGATCCAGTGTAAATGAGGAAGGAGTGCTAAGAACCCTTCCATGGGAGTAGATATTACCTTGCTTTTGCTCGTAAGGTAGAAAAAATTGAGAAGTGATCAGGGGTTAGAAGGGAATAAAACATGCTGGTAGTCCTCTCCTGTTGCTGTCAGTGGGCAGCACTGTTGGCAGTCGTGAGTGACCAGTGATAAACTGGAAGTGCTGGAAATAACTGGGAAGGGCAGAGCAGAAATAATTCTTTCTAACCTTCCAGTAAAGTCACCTTTTATTTGCATGGTGATAATAAATCTTAGAACTCCTTTCATCTTCTCAGTTTTTAAAGAGGTGGGATCTGAAGTTTCAGTTCATCTGTGTATCTAAAACACAGTGTCTAGTAAATAAAAAAAAACCCACCCAGTATTTGCTTGTGTTTGAATGGATTTGAGATGCACTATGGCCTGTGATTTATGAGGAGCTGGTAGTGGATAAACCCCTGCCTTGATGGTTGAGTGCTCTCCTAGGGGAATGCCAGGAGGGTTCCCCAGGGTTTCTGCTATAGACAAGCAGGAAATAGAAAATGACTCGTGCGGGAGCAAATTGCTCACATCCTATGGAGAGGAGCAGAGATTACAGAATTACAGAGGCAAAATGAGCTGGAACAACGAGAGTGTGACTGGACTGGGAAAGCCCAGCAGAGTATCTGTATGAGCTGGCGGGTCTTATGAACCATCCTGCGCTAGACTCACTGCAGTATTCAGGATGACAAATTCCATGTGTAAAGAGCTTAATTATTAAAATAAACACACAAACAAAATGTAAACAGAAGTGGAAGATGGTTTTACCTGTGACCATGTAGAAACTATGAATTCCTGAGCTTTATTTCTTATTCTGTCCCAGACTTCCCAAAAAAACTTGGTCAATTTGTTTTTTGCCTCTCTGTATTTTTATGGTTTGAGGACAAATATGTCTGTCCCCAAGGGGGTCTTAAACACAGGGCTGCTTGGAGGCATCTAAGAGGTTAGAAGTGTAAAAGAAAAAACAAAAATGTAGACTTGTCAAGTGTTGAGGTAAAACAGTGCTGCACATTAAAAAAAGAAAAATAAATCATTCATCTGCTTTTATTTAATAAGTGTCCTGAAACTTGGTACAAACCTTTTTTGTACCACATCCATTTAGTGTTAAAGGGCTGCATCACATCACTGCATGTCATAACATGCAGAAAATACTGTTAAAAAGGAACAGGTTAACTCGAGGTACTCCAGTCGATGTAACTCAATTTTGTTTATAGTGTAAGTAAAGCTGCTGGAATTTATTTTCTTCTGAGAAAGTTGTTTTCTGCTCCATTCCTCGGTTCCCTAACTAGCTATTTCTCATCTCTGACTATCTACATCTCAGCCTGGTCATGTACTGAAGTTTAATTTACTTCTCTTTAAAAATGTTTCTTTGCTTCCTCTGCAAAATTCTGCAAACGTACTTCTAATATTTGTTTTTAAGTTAGACCTACATACCATTTGCAGTTAGCTCTGGTTTGAGTGTCCACGTCACATCTGACGTGATTATTTTCTTAATTGTTTTACATTATATTTCTTGAATCATTAAATTAGGCTGGGAGACAAGGGATGTAGAAACTATGGTAGAATGCTTATTTCCTGTATTTTGGCTGCCATGGGACATTGATGCTGTGCTCCCAGTGCTGAGGTGGTGTGTCCTTGTCACTTCCCTTGCATCACGTGCACTCAGAGCATCACAAAAGGTGTCAAAACCCCTGCCTAATGTGATGATGGATAGATAGCCTCGAGGAAAATGTGTTGGAAAAAATGCTTCAAGTGTCAGGATAATCTGAGATTCAGAACCCCTGATGTCTGACATCACTTTCTCTCACATTTGTCACCCAAGCTGAAATAAGGGAGCAGAGAAACAAGCTGGAAAGGCAGAAAAAATGATGCAGAGTGAAAAGCAAATAGAAACACTTGCGGAGATGGGTGCTCAGGGTAGCACAGAACCTTTCCTGAACTGGTGTTTTACCACTGGTCTTTATTATGTGTTAGGTCCCTCTTTAATCACTGTTAACAATGAAGGGGTCACTGCTTCCTGAGCTTGAACCTGGGCAGTGCTGGTGATGACACTGCACCCCAGGACATGCTGAACTCCAGCAATACTTCTGGATTCACTATCACTTGTGCGGTTTTTGTGTGTGTAACTGTGTAAAACATTTGATTTTAGAAAAGAGAAAAAAAATCAAAGAACTTAAAAATATAGACTCAATTTGTGTGTTGTGTAAATTGCATAGACGATAATAAAGTGTTTAACTCAGGTGCTAATCCTTGGTAAGTGGTTTTTGTCTGTGAAAGTAGACCGTGG
>VZRN01004859.1:210903-293855 GCA_013397935.1 Dasyornis broadbenti | reverse complement strand
TTTTTTTTTTTTTTGCCTCAGCTCCACAGCATTTCTGCACCTTTAAAGATTCACAGGAAGCCAGTTGCTGTGTGTGTCAGAATTAATTGGGCGGCATGACAGTGCAGGGAGATGGAGTTTTGACTGTGTGAAAATGCTGTATTACTATAGCCTTCTGTGCTTGTTTTCATCTGGTTTTACCTTTCCCCTTCAAGCAGGTGCATGGGGGGAGACATTCCCATGGCATACAAAGGGTGCTGTAAGATTTATTGTCATCGTGCAGAACAGTTTGCAGAACCCTTCCCATGCAAGAGTTTGGTGCAAGCTGCAGAACAAGAGACACATTCATTTTTTCAGAGTATGCTCTTGGAGAGAAAGTACAGACTGAGAGGGAGATACACATTTGGGTCCCTTCCAGTTGAAACACACTCTGAGGAACACATGTTTATCTGTGCAAATCTGCCAGCGTTCTGGTTACTCCTCTATTGGGGCAGATGCTCCTTAATTCCTCAAGGCGAACAAAAGGACTAAGAAATGTGAGATGAGAGGCCCTGCTGTCTCCAAGTCAGCAGTAAAACCAGCATCAGCAGCGAAGGGGTTATACCTCTGAAAAAGCAGTTTCTTTACAACTTGATGTTCTGGGACTTCTGCAAAGAGTTTGGCATGGATAAGTTGGTAAAACTCAGTCCTCCTTCAGACAACGATTCCATCAATACTCCTGGCGTGCTGCTGGAACAACCTTGTAAAACTAAACCAAATGGCTTCCCTTTCACAACAGGGTGAGAGGTTGCCACAGGGAACAGAGTTAATAGGGCTCAGTTTAGGACAGAAGAGCACTGAAAAGGCCTTAAAATTGCTCAGTGAGATTTGTGTGCTCTGTGGTGTGCACTGGTTAATTGTGCTGCAGTGCAATGTGCATCGTGGTGCTGATATCAGCAAGGTGCACTGAGGGGCAGGTGGGCAGCACACCTTCACAAATCCCTGGATTTGCTGCAGATGAATGGGCTTGCAGGGCAATGAAAACCATACAATCACTGTCAGATGTGCTCAGCAATGCTCAGGTTTCTTATTTAAGATAGGATTACTCAAAGAGCATATTGGTGTTTTAAAATTAAATCAGTAGCTGGCTGGGGGATAATGAGATGCAATCATCTGTGCTAATTAGGATAATCAGATGTCACACTTCCCCCAGCATTAATTGATAATCACAAAATGATCCCCCTTTTGCATCTTAGTGCAGCTTCCCGCAGCTTTCGGAAGGTTTTTTTTGCCTTCCAATCATCCTGCCAAAGGCAGGCAAACCTGCCTGGCCGAGAGTGTCATCTGCTGCATCAGATCACAGATCCCTGGGATGACTTGTACTCTAAAAGAACTTCTCCATTAGGTGAGGGGAAGGAGATCTGTGCAGCAGCGGAGCCACAACCCAGGTGTACTGACTTCATGCTCTTCATTTAGTAACTTCTTGGGTTCAGAATCTGCTCCCTTGTTGTAGTTACAGAAACTGGAGCACCGTGCAGCCCATTCTTTGAGTGTTTCTATCACACAATCAAAGCGTGTTTATAGTCATGCTTCTGGAAAGGTGTCTGCTCACTGCAGATAGGAGCTCGAGCCTCACAAAATACGCGTGCGTGTAAAGATCATCCAGTAAACGTCAAAGGATATTTTTAGATTTAATTTTATATATCCGTATTTTTAATTTTAGGAATCTTTCAAAGAAATACCAACCCAAGAAGAACTCCAAAGAGGAGGAAGAATACAGGTATGTTCATGATCCAGTGCTGGGTGAGCACGTGTTGATGGAGGAATGGCAAAGGTTGGGTCATCACCTGGGATTTGGCTTGTAAACCAAAGATTTTAAAGTTAAGTGTAAGAATATAGAAGTTATAGTTGCAGAAACACACTTATATGGTAGATACTAAGGAGTGGATTTGATCTGTAACTACCCTTGTGTTGCAGTTTCTGGATGTCTGGTTTGGGGTTTTTGTTTCTTTTTTTTTTTTGTAATGTGCCTGAAAACCTTCAAGCCAGACTGATCCTGGCTCTTTGACGTGAACAACCAAATTCATATCTGCTTTCAGCAGGAGCAGAAACAGTTGTTAATTTTAGCATGAAACTCAAGCACTCTGTGTAAGTATTAAATTGCTCAAACAGACTGACAACACAGATTAGTAACTTACAAAAGGGGTCATGTTCTAACACCACAGTGGCTCCTGCAGAGCAGGGTGGAGGATGAGGTTTGTACTCCCAGTATCCTGGGGCTTGCTGGTGTTGAAGGATCTGGCTCAGCCTCACCTGTCTGCTTTTTAGTCACCTGTTCTGACCTGTGTCCCCATGGTAGGGGACTGATGTTGTCCTTGCAGGCAGCAACAGAGACCTCAGCTCCTCTGAGCAACATGGTTGAGGTGATGAGAGACCACAGGTCATTGAGAACACTCCTGCCCTTGCGGAGAATAAATAGATTCTTTAAGGAGAACTTCCTAGAAGATGAGCTTCCTAACAGGCTCTAAACCAGAGTGAGAACCTTTCCCCTTAGAGCACTGTGACCCTGAAGTTTCTCAATGTCAGTGTTTTGTAATGCAGCTCTGAACGAAGGCAGGGCAGGGGCTGACCCTCAGCCTGATGTTTCAGGAGGCTGCTCTGCCTCTGGAGAGCCCAGCAGCAGCCTCAAACCCTTGACCTTGAAATTTGAAACGTTTCAAAAGAGTTTGGATATGGGTCCAACTGGATGATTATATTAATATAGATTTTTGGGTCAGCCCCCCAAGCTGCTCTATACAGCTACTCCAGTGGCTTGTATAATAGAGATAACAGCCTTTTTGCTAGTGTTTTAATTTATTTTTAGTAACATTGTTTGGGAATCATTTATTTATGCCATTGTTTCCTGAGATGTTGGTATTTACACAAGGAAGATTATGTTACCAGCACACTGGCTGTTTTGGTCAGTACCCAGGATTAGGAATAAATCTGCCTTTGGATAGCTCCACCATAAACGGGTATTTCGAGTTTACTACAATGGGTTTTGACACATCCTTCACTGCTGAAAAAGGATACTGGAGTTAAATGATTCTATGTGATGTGGCACAGAAGATCCTGTGTATCCTTTACCCTTTATAAATACAGTGTTCACCTCAGTGTTGTTACTTCACGTCTCAAAACAATGTCTGGGCATTTGTCATGTGACCTTTGGGTGCCTCAGATGCTGCTTTGAGACAACCTGGCTAAAAATCAGGTTTTTCAAGTTCATTGTCAGTCTGTAGCTCTGTGTCTTTTTACCGTGGGATTTTTTTGCAACTGGAATGTCTCTCATTTCACAGCTTGACTGTGGATGTGCCTGCTTGTAATGGATTATGGTTTTAGTCCTTTTTAGTTTCTCTTGGTTTTGTTTTCTTCTCATGCCTTTTTCATCTCTACTTGTTCCACTCCCCTCTATTTCGTATAAATATTTCCTTCTTTGCTTTGATTTTTTTCACCCTTAGGTGATGTTATCAGTGCAGGCCACTACTATTTAATAATAATAATAATAATGATACTTTTTCTAGTATGTACTGGTGTCTTGCTGCTGATTTCCAGCTGCCCAGCACAGCCAGCTGGGGTATTTAAATGCAACTCTGTTGGCACTGGGCTGAATATACCAGTGACATAATCTGCTGTTTTGAAATTTGTGTGCACAGATGTTTGTTTCTTCCTTTCAATAATACATTGAATGCTCTATGGGAGATTATTTGATATGAAAAATAAACTTTGTAATGGAAGGTACTAAAAAATACGAGTTGACAATGAACACCTGGTTAGTAAACTCACTACTTATTTGAAAACTTTATCAACTATATCTGAATTAAATCAAATTTACACTGTGAAAAACTTTCTTTTCTAGGCTATGCTGGCCAAAATTTTGCTTGCTTAGACAGGATTTTGCCAGGTAGGACATACTGATGACTGTGCACTGAATTGTAGGACTTGAAAGAGTATAACTAGAAATGTTTGGTGAATAGAGATTAGAAAAGTGAAGCCCCAGAGCTGTGCTGATAAAGAACCTGGCACTCTAAAGCAGTGATATTTTAAGAGCCAGTGTCAAACTGTCTAAATTGAGGTAGATTTATCAGACAACTATCAGTGTGTGGGACAGGCTTCCTTTGAAGGAATTCCTTCCAGTGAATCTGTGCTAATTCATACCCAGTCTCACATAGCAATGCTAAGTGCTTAAGGACGACCCTTTGCAGTGTGTCTGTCTGAAAAGAAAGGAACTAAAAGCAAAATGCATTTTTGTCCTTTGCAGGTACACATCAACTAGAGCCTTCCTAGCCACTTTAAATGAAATGAATGACTATGCCGGACAGCACGAGGTCATTTCAGAGAATATGACCTCTCTGATCACTGGAGAGCTAACACGCTATGTGCAGGAGTTGAAACAGGAGAGGAAATCGGTAATTGATCCTTTTTTAATCTATTATTCACAGTGAATTGTTATTTAAGACAATTAATTAGTGGTAGTGGAGTTCAATGTTAAGTGAGATTTATTTGTTAATAAACATGAGCTGTGCTAATGAACCAAACATTAAAGAAGTGGGTTATGTGCCCTGGCCAAGTCGCTGAACCGTTTGAATCAAATGTTATAAAATCAGACAGCAATGCCTGCAGGAGAATCCCTGCTAAATAAGGTCAGAGACCCATCTGTGCTTAAGGCTCTGTTAGCCAAAAGCTTGCTTAGGGAAGAGTCCAGCAGCACTGTGTAAAGCCTGAAATAAACCGCGCAACTGCAGTGCTGAGGCTGATTGAAAGAATTGTTTGGAGCTTGATTCACATTTTTGTGCTTCTCAGCCAGATCTGACAGGACTCTGTGAAAAATTATTCTAATGAGAAGTAGGAGGTCTGTCTTATTTGGTGATGGTGGGGAATGTGGTTTTCAACCTGTTGTCCTTCAAGACGGGTAGAATTAATAGCTTTATGTTATTGCTCAATTTCAGCTGGTACTTTAGGGACCTATATGCCTGCTGCAGTGAATGTTCAAAGCTGATTAATTTGCACATCACCAGCTCTGAAAAATGGATAGCTGAGATGTGATTTCCTTCCTTGCCTTGAACCCTTTTATCCCCTGGATGTGTGAGCATAGAAGAGGGATTGTAAGCACTACAGGTACTCATAGAACAGGTATAGAATGACTAAGCAAAGTGCAAAGGGAGCATCAGGGCATTATATTTCATTTCCAAACTGTTGGTCTATTGTGAAAAGTGCAAAAATACTCCTGCAAAACTTTTGCATTTATAAATAGTCCCACTAAACACTAAGCATGTGAAGTGCTGTGCAGGACCAGAGCCCTGGAAATCACCACCTTTTCCTAAGTATAGTATTAGAATGATAATTCTGTCAACAGAGGGAAAGAATATATGAACATACCTTTAATCTGCAGAAGGGTGTGTAATCTTTCAGGGACAGCATGGAAGGCTGTTTTATATATATCTGTGATGAGAATATTTTTTCAGTCCCTCTGTGACTTTGTATTCAGCATGGATCTGTAAAAAAAAAAGCGACATTCTAGTGTGGCATTTTTCTGTCAGTTCTAATGTTTTTCCTTATTTTTTCAGTTATATGGGCATATAAAATGATTGGAATATCCATTAGACAAGTATGATAGAGGAAGAAGACTTGCTATAGTTCTTGTAAAGAATTTGAGCAATAACTATTGGGGTTTTTTTGTTTTGTTTGTAAACTTTTGTCATAAGTATGGCTCATATAAGTAACAGGTGAATGACAGGAAAATTAGTTTTATATTGGCCTAGTGATAAGAATATGGTAATAGGAAAAAGCAACTGACAGTGTATTTACCTGCTGTTGCTGAGAATTACTGGCCTTTAACAGAAAATAGTTGTCAGTCATGGTTGTTTTGTTCTAGCAACATGAATAGAAGCTTATATGAATTAGGAATCCTTGTCTGGTTCCTGTAGATTTCTCATTTGTGAGAAAATGGTGTTGAAAAGGAAACTGTTCCCGCCCTCAGGCATTTTTCATACACAGCCTCTCACTTCATCCTGTAAAAGCATTGATCCTGCTGAGATCTGCAGGAGGGGAGGGTGGTTGTTGTGTAAATATCACAGAGAGCTGCAGCTTTGGCAAAACCTTGTATGATCTCAATTAATGAATGACCTGGTATTTCCAGAAATTTTGCTGGCAGAGTTGTCGTGCTTTGCTGCTTGTTCTGCCATCAGCTGCGGTGCTACAGGTCCAAAGAATCATTTGGATGAGCCACTCCTGGGGCTGGGTGTGGGAATTGTGGAGACCCACATTCTTGTTCAAATTTGAATTAAGTCATTCAGATGTCCAAATTCCTGTAAAATGGTACAAATTCCCAGTGATTTCAGCATGGCTGTGGTAGATAAGCACCCTTAATCTTTGGTTCTACTTTCCCACCTGGAAGATGGAAATTATGCACAGAAGTGTCATAACTATAAATATGTGAAGGATGAACTCAAGTTCAGCAGAAAATGGTCAGGCCAATCAGAATGGAGTTGGAATGGACCTTAAAGCTCATCCCATTCCCCCTGACATGGGCAGGGGCAACTTGACCAGCTTGCTTCAAGCCCTGTCCAACCTGGCCTTGAACACTTCCAGGGATAGGGCAGCCACAGCTACTCTGGACAGCCTCTGCCAGGGCCTCACCACCCTGACAGGGAAGAATTTCTTCCTGATTTCTCTAAATATAGCTAAATTTAAAGCTCCAGTTTCCAAAAGAAACCTCTTTGATACACAAGAGTGTTTGCTGCAGTCACAAGCAATGAGTGTGGCTGGTGATCTTTAAACACATGGGGGCTGGTGCCTGCCTGCTTTGCTCTGTTTTCATGCTTATTTAGCTCTATTGATTCAAGTGGAATTACACCAGCAGCTGATCAGGGTCACACAGTAATAAATCACTTCTTGGGCTTTCCTTGACAAGTACAAGCCCCTGGCCTGTAATCAGTGCAAACTGATACTGTATTACATCTTACATTGGTTTTATGCTGGATGAAATTCATTTGGCATTTAATTTATACGTATGTTGGGTTTGTTTCACTCTCTGAAAGGTGTACTTGATGCCTGCCTATGTCATGCTTTTTCCATAAAAGGTAAGTTGCTAGTGGTGAATAAAAAGGAAGGAGTAACTCACCAAAGCCAGGCAGAACGGTCTGCAGGTTGGACAAGGGGGGATGATGTGAAAGTTCAGGTTTGCTGCTGTTGTTCAAAAGGCAGATACCTCCTTTTCCCTCTGGTCGGATTCAGAGCTTGGGAGAGTTTTGTGTTACCTTTATGTTTTTTCAGATTATGTGCATGATCAAAAGCATGATGGCTTTCGATCATCAGAAAGTGGTCACAAAAATCAGGCAAAGACTGTGTGTGAAACCTGAATTCTTTTAACAACAAAGGTGAATCAATGACTTTATCATATTACACATTCCTCTTCCATAGGATAACTCTCCATGTTGTCACTGTACCAAATGAGTTGTTTTGCCCTCACAGTCACTAAAGTCAGATACACACCCTGCCTGCTTTGCACACAGTGAGAGGGAGGACTCCTTGTGTTGTTTCATTTCTTCCCAGCTGTTCAGTGAAGTGAAATTCTTTATAGTGCAGTTCCTCATTTGAACTTCTTGCATTCTCTTGATCTTACTGTGTCCATGCTCTCCCAGGAGCAATTCTCATCCTCAGCGTCCTTGTTAGCTGCTTAAAAGCTCAAATTTCAGTTCTGTGTTGTGTGAAGGGCATGCCCCATCTACCTTCCTGTTGTGGTTCTTGAGGTTAGATGCCTGTGACTGAATTCCCCTTTGCTTTTGGAAGACATCACCAAGTCAGAAGAACGAGGTGGGAATCATATCTTGAGTGGTTCAGGGAAAGAACTTGTTTCTGTGGTCATGCTTCATGTCACCCCAATGTCACCAAAACATTACTTTGGGGTAGCTCTGGAAGGTGTCAAGTTTGAGCTGGAGGGCTTGCAGTATTACAAAATCGGGTCTTAATCATGTTTGTCTGTGACAAAAGAAAAGGTGGTGACCCTGTCATGTCAGGAGGAGTATTTGGACTTTACTTCACAAGTATTAACATGTAATGCACTTCCAGGTTGGAAATGTACCAAACCAACCACTGAAAATTTCTGTTTGTTGGCTTTTTCTTCCCCTTAACTCTTCACAGGACATAGCTTGATTTATAGATTCAACTCTGGCTGAGGAAACCCTTCAATTCTGTAATTTGGATAGAAATTCAAGAATTATTTCTTGGGGCTATTCTGATTTAGGTCTGTGGTCACAAACTAGGTCTGACTCACGGCCTCCTCTGGCAGCAGCTGCTCTGTGTAGGCACTGCTCCTGTCAGCTTTGCTAAAAATGTATTTGGAAGTCATGAACTATCTCTCTTATTACTGCTGCTGCTCTCACCTCTACCTCCACCTCCCCTTGGGGCTGGACTGGCTCCATACAATCAAGCATGAAAGTCAAGTAGAAGCCAAGAGTTTTGCTGCAGACTGAACTGGTGCAGCACTGGGATTCTGTGGTTGGGACAGAATTTACCTGATGTCAATACATTCTATTTTGTGCAGGGATAGAAGGGGAACAGGGAATGAATGAATCCTTATGGGCACTATGGGGGCAAAACGGGTCTGGTTCTTTATAGTGGAGCATGTGCGCCCTCCCTGTGTGCATTCATCCAGGGGGTGCCTGTCAGAGGACTTTCTGTTTCTTGTAGGCTCTCAGGTGTTGATGAAAAGTAAATAATTGGAGGAATTCTGTCACGTTGACTCATTCTGAATAGTGCCCTGTTCTGCAAATAGTCCTGTGGTTTTCCAGAGGATTTCTACAAGTATGGAGCAGGCATGAGGCAGGATGGCAGCACACTGCTCTGTCAGGAGCACAATGGATTTTTCCATGTTGCATTTTGGATGTGCCTCAAGGTCTGTGTGTGTTTGGAGCACAGCTGTACTTTGTGCTGCAGGGGCACAAAGAGACATTGCTGCCTTCCAGAAGTGACAAACCAATGGCCAAGTGAGGATGGGAAGAGGCAAGGAGCGACAGTGAAAGGAAGTGATTTACCAAACTTCAGACTGATGTAATTTAAACTGAGTTTTCTCCACCTCTTGTTCTGGGACTAACCCACTTCCAGCTCACTGCCCCATGAATGGAGCTAAAAGTCTTAGTTTTATTCTAAATTTATGGGTATTTATGGAAGATTTTGTTGTGCTCAATAAATACACTGCACAACAGTCCTACTCTACATATTCTCTACGTCCTCTGTCTTGCAAGGTATTTCAGCTGTATTTCATTAAGTTAAATTGTACCAGTAAAATGTTAAGTAGTAATTATTAAAAAATGAAAGAATGCAGAAAATTATTTAGGAAAGATCATCATAAAGTCATGTATTCTTATGGAGTGTTTGTTGTTTTTCACCAAATCATGGATTGCAAATGTAATGAAGTTATGTTAAATACCGGTGTGTATCATATAACTGTCCTGGGAAGGGCTGTTCCATGAAGGGGGGAAAGTACTTATTATGTGTCGTGGTTTGACCCTGGCCAAATGCCAGGCACCTCTGACATCTGTTTTCTCCTGCCACAGCTGGGCAGAGGAGAGAAAAAAAGTTAATACACACAGGGCTCATGAGCTGAGATAAGGAACCGGGAGCAGACACACTGAGGCCAAAACAGGCTGAACTTAAAGCTGCAAAGTGATCTATTGCTAGCAGAGTCAGAGGAGTAAATGAGAAGTAAAATAAAACCTTCAAAGACACCATTTCTCCTCTCACCTCCCTCCCTCCTTCCCAGCAGCTGCACAGGGGGACAAGGCATGGGGGGATAGGTCAGTTCATCACTGAGATCTTCCGCTGCTCAGGGAGAGGAGTCTTTTCTTCTGCTGCACCGTGGGTCCCTCCCATGGGAGGCAGCTCTCTGCAAACTCCTCCAGCGTGGGTCCAAATCTCACAAGCAGCAGCCTGCCCAAACCTGCTGCAATATGAGCTCCCCCCACAGGCACACAGTCCTCCCAAAACTGCTGCAGCATGGGGTCCCTCAGCCACAGGGTGCAGACCTCTGAGGCCAGGCCGTTCCATCTTGGGAGCAAGGCCTCTCTCTCTACTGGGACTCGCGGTGGACCACAGTGTCCTCCAGGCATCCACCCGCTCTGGCGTGGGGCACCTGCCCACAGGCTACGAGTGGATCTCAGCATCCCCTGTGGTCCCCATGGACTGCAGAAGCACAGCTGCTCCACTATGGTCATCACCATGGTCTGCAGAGAATTCTTGGCTCTGGTGCCTGGAGCACCTCCTCCCCTACCTTCTCCACTGACCTTGGTGTCTGCATGTTGTTTTCCCTTACATAGTCTCACCTCGTCCTCCTCCTCCTCTGGCTAAAAAGAAGTGCATTCCTCTATTGTTTTGATTTCTTCTTAAATATGTTATCACAGAGGTGTAACCAACATCTCTGATTAGCCCAGCCTTGGCCAGTGGTATGTCCATCTTCAGAGCCAGCAGAGATTGGCTCTGCTGGATATGGTGAAAGCTTCAAGAAGCTTCACACAGGAGCCATCTTTATGGCCCCCACCACTAGCAAAAACTGGGTCAAGCAAAACCAACATATTATGAAAGCTTCCAAAGTATTTTTGTGTGGGAAACTAATACTAATATCCCATCCAGCTGAAAGGTATAGTGTGATCTTTGGATTTAGCAGAGTTAAAGTTGAGACCACTGAGCTTAATATCCTGCTCTTCCCAGTTTTGAATGGGTACATTGAACTATGAAATGATAGTCCAAATAAATAAATTGGCTTCTGTTTACCACATCAAGGATTCAGATTGGGAAACAAAATATGTTTACTAACAAAGGTAGTTCCATTTTCTGTGAATTACCCTGAATATTGCTCTGCAGATCAAGAGCTCTTTAGAGGGACAAGATGAGAGATGCCTTCTATGAACAGTAACATTTCCTGCTCAGTGCATGACTGAGAGATGCCTGAGGCCGAGGGGGGTTGAGCACAGGCCATGGGGGTATTTTTCCCTTTGTGTTCTGCCTGTGCAGCCACAGAGATTGGCCTGAAATGAAAGAGCAACAATAAAGCCAGATGAGTAGTTCATATGTTAACTTGGAGAATGGTGTTCATCCAAGCCTGTGGCACGTGGTACATGTTCAGCTGGCATTTTAGCTGACATTCAATATTTCATGTATCTGATGCAGGTCTTGATGCTCTTGTGTAGGTGAATGTGTACGTGAAGGTTATACCGGAACAGCTAAAAGAGTGCAGCGCTTTAAAGAGGTTAAAAGTATTTCCTTGCCTCTTGAGGCATTAACTTGTACATCTTCTAGTTTTCTTGGTGCAAGAGTAACGCAGGAATGTCACAGACCATTTGAAATGACATCTCTTAACTGTGGATCAGTGGAAGGGGAGCTTTGTGACAAGACTGGGAATGAGAAGTGGAAGCTAGAGTAGCATGTTCCTTTATTCTCATTGAAGGATATAAAAGCAGAAGCAATTTTCCACACCACAGTTTTTAGTAGTAATATTGAATCTCCGTTTGAAAAGCCCAGGGTTTGCTCTTGTAAAGCACTTTGGCACAGGTGAGCTTTTAAGGACAAGAGTAACCTCCCCAGGGAAGGATTGAAGTGGGGTACATGATCTCTTAATGACCTGTCACACCTGTGTGTGCTCACTGACTCCAGAGCCTCCTGGCCCTGCTGCCCTAAAGGTAGATGGTTCAGCAGGACCTTTCCAAGAGTTGGCCAGGGCAGCAAAGGAGGACAGGGTTATGCCCCAGTATTGCAGTAGCACTGATGAATATGTGTTAAAACTCATGAATTTCATGTCAATATTCTCAGGACTGTCTTATGCTACTCTTTTGCAACTGAAAGTGATAAGACCTCCAGAACATGTTGCTATTTTTGAAAACAAAGATTTCTTTGGGGGAGATTGTTTCCTGTCTTTGCAGCCAGGAAAAGAAAAACACTAGACAAGGCTTTTTGCAAATGTTGCGGAGAAAATTGAGGAAAAAATAGTGTTCTTTTATTTCCGTCTCTGGTGTGTTTTAATCGCTAACCATTATTTTAGAAATCACTTGTAACAGAAATGGAGATAAGAGTTTGAATTGGAGGATGAAGAACTGTATTTATATTGACTATCAGTGTGAGCTGGGAGTACTTGTTACAGAAGTCAAAGGTAACTGTTTTGTCAGTCTGTTATATTATCTCATGTAAATAGAAAAGAGAATGAAGCACCCTTGCCTTGGATACATTTTTTGAAAATTGTTGAAAGGGATGTTATCAAATGAACCATATGCCATGCATGTAAATTAAGACTATTTTTCTGATTATTTATGTTACAAACATATTATAGATGTACAGTTTTTAAGTTTAACCATGTAATCAACTCCTGTTTGTTTAAGAAAAACAAGGCTGTCTTATTACAGCCTTTTTTAAAATGTTTCACACAATCAGTTTAAACAGAGCCTAAGCACCCCTGTTGTCATGCTGACGATCTACATGTTTCAGGCAATTCTTTAATTTAAAACTGTCCAGGAACTCCTCAGCAAAAACATATGAACGTGTTGTCCTTCATTACATGCTTTTAATAACATCTTTTCTCCTGCTCCTCTCGAAAGGTCAGGAAAAAAGATAAGACACATCTTCTGACAAGCTGTTGTTGTCTACTGGGTGAGCTCTGGGGCTGTGTAAACCCTCGTGCATACCAAGGAAGTTTTGCAAAAATATCCCACTGTTCCTAATTGTGGCAGTGTTGGCAGGAACAAGCTCTGCATTGTGGGTCCCTCGCTCACTGCTCCCAGGGTTTTGATCAACACGGGTGAAATCTGAGCCCAACAGAAGTCAATGAGAGGTTTGTCTTTGATAGCACAGCAGCCAGGATTGCTCCCCAGCTGTTCCAGGCACAGGCAGCATCCTAATGAGAAGAGCACACCGATCCTGATGGCTGGGTTTGCAAAGTGAAAAGCTCATTTCCTTGAGCTGGGAGCTTTTTGAATATAACAAAAGCTTTTTTAAAAAGTTGAGTTAATCCACAGTCCTCACATAAGTGACTTAATACTCTGATAAAAGTATCTTAAGTCTTAACAATCGAATTTCAGAATTTTGGGAAGAATTTCTGCATGGAAAGGGTTGTTAAGCATTGGAATGGGCTGCCCAGGGAGGTGCTGGAGTCACCATCCATGGAGGTGTTTAAGAAGAGACTGGATGTGGCACTCAGTGCTCTGGTCTGGTTGAAATGGTGGTGATCAGACACAGGTTGGACTTGATGATCTTTGTAATGTTTCCATTTGCTGAATGTTCAGGTGTAGAATAACCAACTATTTAATTTGTTCAAAGAAATTTATTTAAATTAGAACTTGTACCTTGAAACTATCAAAGAATAGTTGAGCTTAGAGTTACTTTTGCTGGGTTTTTGGAGGGGAAGGAGGTGAAGGTAAAGGACATTTGCTGTGTAAGAGGATTGTAAAGGAAATGAGTTTGCAGAAGTTGAAGATAGTGCAGGGTTTGAGGAAACTGGAGGCTTCCTGTATGATGACTTTGAGCAGATCACTTGGCCATAGTGACTTGATTTTTCTTACCCATAAAATAGGGACAGTGAAGAAACGCAGATAGTTGCAAAGTTCCACTTAGTTGATGTATATAAAAATGAATTTTTGGAAGGCAGAAATTACTATTTGAAGGCAAAAGATTTGCAAAAGGAGAAGTGCTTTAGCTCTCACAACAAGGATATATGTGGGATAACACAACAAGAATTAGGGGTTATAATTACATTTAGGAAATGGTTGAACTAAAAAAAGACAGAATTGCACTGAAATCTCCAAGATGTGATGCGCCTGTATTCATCACTATTTAATATTTGATATTTCACTACTTTAGTAATCTTCAGGAATGCCCATTTTACATCTCAGTGTTCCATTTGTACGAAAGAGCTTCTTAAAAAATTATCAAAACGTGGCAAAATCTGAACTACATGTAGTCACACTGCTCAGGCTCTGTACTTCCAGAAACTTGTGCAGTTTCTTCCACAGACAAGGCAAATTTGGAAATAACAGGGATGGCTTGTTAAAATTACATTATTCGACTACAAAGGCTTAAAAACACACGCTCAGGGCAGTCCCGTTATCTGATAAGCTTTTGTTTCCAAGTTCACCCTTCAGCTCCTCTCCACAATTGTTTTCTGTTAAATGAACCTGGCATGCTGTTTTCCTGAGGTTTATGGGTCATTGACAGTATTGGGTTTCACACAGGCCTGCTGTTCCCAAATCGGGTCCCTTCCTGTATCAGCCAAGTCGGAGCCAGCGAAGTGGGGAACACACAAATGGGGGCTGGTGAAGGCAGGGAAGGCAACACGAAGACATCGGAGTCATTTTACTTCCAGCTTCACTGTTAAGACTTCCATGTATCTCATGCTCATTAGCAAAACATTGAAAAAATGTAGTGTTAAATTACAGTTGTTCCTTGGGACTGTTTTTTTTGCTCCTTGGGACTGTTTTCCTAAACTCTAATTACAAGAGTCTGAAACGAGGAGCCCCTGGCAGGGAAGAGGCAGCATCTGTCACACACAGAGTTGAAAGGACATGGGGATCTACAAAAGGAACCGAAATCGACTTGGAGCCTTTCCCTGCCACCCAGCAGTTCTACAATGATGCCAGGGGTTTTTTAGTGTCACAGTGTGGTGAGACAGTGTTTGGAGAAGGTCTCTCCTGTCCCAGTAGTGCCAGGCTGTCACTGCTTCCCCTTTCATGGCCCAGTGGCCACATGCTCTCCCTCCTCGGAGGGCAGGAGCAGAGCCAGAACTGAGCATGGAACATGCCAGGATTGAACATATTTGTGACATTGGGCCTCTCTTGTCTGATTTAAGAATTTTCATGTGGAGATAAGCACCATCCAGACATGCAAAGCTGTACAATGTCCCTGTGCTCAGTTCTACATCATCTCAGCATCTCTCCTTAGCAGCCAGTGTTTGGGACTACAGGCAACAGCATCCAGAGCACCAAGGATAAGTCCTGGTGTTGTTCTGTTCTTGCAGACATGTTCAACATTGCTGTGATTTTTAAGGCTAAATGAACTTGTTGGACATGGCGTGATGGAGAATTGCAGTTTTGGGGCTTTTTGCTGTCATGTCTGATAGAGCCAGAATGGCAGCTCTGAAATGTCCCTTACTCCTCTGACACAGGAAAATATTAGTTGCCGTAGTGGAAGATGCAGGAAGCCAAGTGCTGCCAATTATAAAGTGCTTGTAGGCATATTTTTCTAACTGTGGCATTTTGTAGCAGGTTAATGGTATGGAGTGTGAGCTTTTTTACCCCAACAGACCATAGGTATCGCATTGCTTAAGATTTATCTAAAGTCTGATTACACTTGGGCCTGAGAGCACATGAATTCTAGTGGGATTATCTGGTAATACCTGGCCTTTATTTTTCAGGTTCACTATGTGACACCATTTGTGTATTTAAGTAAAACTAATTGCCAGTGGATAATACAAAAGAAAGGTCTCTTTCTCCCTGTTTCAGTTTGCTTCATTATTTATGTTACAAGATGGTTTGTGGAGGGGAGTAACCTGTTGTAGCAGTGAGCTGGGTCTGCATTCACGTTCCTGTCCAGAGCTGCATCATTGACTTACACAATGATCTGGAATGAATTGCTTATCCTGAGGGAAACCCACGCATATGGAAGAACAGATTGTCCAGAGAAGCTGTGACTGCCCCATCCCTGGAAGTGTCCAAGGCCGGGTTGGACAGGGCTTGGAGCAACCTGGGATAGTGGAAGGTGTCCCTGCCCAGGGCACGGGGTTGGAACAAGGTGGTCTTTCAGGTCCCTTCCCACCCAAATCATTCTGTGATTCTACAGAGAGATAAAATCTAATACATATTAGTTTATTTGATAAAGAGCATTTTGTATGGGCTAAGAGCTATTATTTAAGCCAGCTGCAATTTAGAGTCTTGATCCAAAAGGCACGTCAGGAGAGGAGTTCCTTGTTGTTTCGCTGACATCTCAATTTAAAACTTGTGTTACACCTTAGTGTGGGAACACTCACCCCCAGTGTGTGGCAGAGGAAGGGCTCTGGAGGGGGACTCACCACCAAAAACCTCTCGAGAGGAAGGAGCAGCTGGTCTTGCGCACGCAGCCAGTAACTGGGAAGAAGAGAGAGGTTTTTTGTTGAGTCTGAATGAAAATCAGAACAAACATCAGTTGTTAGAATGTGCCAATCAAGGGCATCTTGGTAAATTCCATGTAGAGAGAAATTTTAATTTAGAGCTAGTGTTCAGTCTGTCACCAAAGAAGCACTTGTCAGATAAAAGTGCTTCAGACCTCATGATACGGAAAACCAATAATTATGAGATACAGTGAACAATACAAGGTAGAATTGCTAAAAGGATTAATTAGCCTTCGTCGAACTAACCACTATAATTGATGCAAATATCCATCTGCAGCCTGCTGAGACATTAGATAGTCATCACACACCTGCTCAATTCGCCAGCCTTGCAGAACACAGCTGTCAGAATGATTTCTAGTTGGGTTTTTTCTTGAGCATACTTGACTGTTAGTTCTTTTGTTGTTCAAAATGTTTTCTCTTTCTCTTTTCTTTTTCTAAACAGCACTTCCATGATGGCAGAAAGGCACAACAACACATTGAAACTTGCTGGAAACAACTTGAAGCAGTAAGTGGCAAATTCCTCAGATGTGACATTTAAGTAGTTTATATATTGTTTTCAAAGAGATGGTTCCAAAGGTTTTATTTGGAAAAAGAAATGTGTGTGGATAAAAGTTGTAGAAATGGGATTTTTAAAACTCTGCTGTCTTAAATACAGTCAAAGTCATGAAAAAGTCTCTTTTAACAGAACATTTGGCTTCTGAGGGTTCTTTGTCTATCACAAGCAGCATTTCATTTGATATGATTTGAAACGTGTGCTAAGCATTGCTGAAACTGCAGAGTCCCTAAGGGTGCTGTTCAGATATTCCACTGAAAGTTGAACAGCTTTGTAGTGTGTGAATAAATTGACCAGGACCATCTCTTGAGTGAGGGGCTGCTTCTCAAAAGTAAATACAGTGGAATTGTCATTCTTGTGATGAATGAAAAATGAGACTTTACTGTAAATACAGGAGAGGATAGAAAGGGGCTATCAGCAACCAAAAGTCCTACTTGCAAATTTATTAATCTTAGTAACTCCGTTGTTCGTTTGCAAAAATAAAGGCCTGAAGTGTTGGAAAAGAATGATTTCATCTACAAGAGTGAAAGGTGATGCTAAAAGGGCAAAATACTAATATATGAACAGTCTGAATAATGGAAGAAAAAATGTGTCTCTGACAACTCCATTTTTTGAAGTTCTTTAATATGGAAATATATTCCAGTGTAAACAAGAGAGTCTTAAAATTCTTCAATTACAAAAGATTGTTTTAGTGGCACGCATGAATTTTAGATAGATTTTGGTGTTTTCCTTTCCATAATGAAGGTTTCTGGTTTTCCCTTTCAGAGTAAAAGGCGGTTTGAACGTGATTGCAAAGAAGCTGATCGAGCACAGCAGTACTTTGAGAAAATGGATGCTGACATCAATGTGACAAAAGCAGATGTTGAAAAGGTGAGCTTGGAGGGTGGAGAGACTGTTTGTAAACACGGATGTGATAGGCTTAGTTCCTCAATCCTACTGGTAGGATAAACCCTCTGAGGCTTAATGCCTTACTTGAGTCAGTCTGTGGGTTAATTAAAAACAGGGACATCTCTGCAGAAACCTTTATTTGCATGAAAACTCTAAACAGATACAGTCAGTTTTCTTTAGTAGGTGATACCTGAGTTTGACAGAACTGAAGGAGTTCATGCAAGGTCAGTTTTAAGTAACACCCCATGTTCTGTGACAGTCAGGCTTGTGAGGACTCCCTGAGGGGTATTTGCAGTTTCCACATATTTTTGTTCCCTCTGTGATCCAGGTAGAACCAAATTTCCTTCCTTTTGAGCAGCACTTTGAAGGTTTCCCGATGTCATTGGATGTAATGAAATATTACCAGAATTGTTTTTCATGGTTGTAGGTTTAGAGCAGGACAGCTTTCCATGTGAGAAGAATCCTGGAATCCATGCTTGTCACAGATGGCACAAGGCTTTTATTTGCATTTCTCGGTTCCTGGCTGGTTGCAGAGTCATTTGTGGCTTTTTTACAATGATCCCCACTCTGTGAAGCTTTTGAACTAATGCATAATTTTAAACATCCAGTCCTGTTTCAGCACATCTGTCTGGAAATATTTTCTCTCTTTGGTTTGATTCAAAATTGGATGTGTGGAAGGATGCTTAAAGTTTAAATTTTACTGGTCCAAGTCCAGGACCTGTAACTTAAGGAAGCAATGAAGAGGAAGAAAATTTAAATTGCTTCTGTTTTTGGAGTTCCACATTTGCTCAGAAGATGCACTAATGTAGATCAGAAACACCACATTACAATGTGCAAGGACAGTTTTGTCCTCCTCGAGTTTGAGTCAGACAGGCACAAAATAGCCAGAACATTTGAAAAGGTTTGTTTCTTGAAGAAAAAAAAAAAAGGCAACCAAAAGAGAATGGAAAAAGTAAAAGCTGAAGCTTAAAATACACCAAATGTTTTGTTGCAGGGACAAGAAAGGAAAGTGAATTATAGGTAAGCAATCTTTCTAGTCTGAGGTCTCCTTGTAAAATGTAGGTTTTGCTCCTCAAGAGGTCTGCTTCATTCTATTCTCAGATGCTTCACTCCTGTGAAGATATGAAATATGAATTTCCCATTACATCTGTGGGATCTTGTGTTTCTGGTATGCTGAGCATCAGATGTTGCGTGGCAGATAGCATCGAGGATACCATTAGAAATGAGGACAGTAAATCATAAATAAGCTCAGAAAATTTCCCTCAAATACTATTGCCTATCAAAGGACAGAATACCTCTGTGGTTTTGTAATTTGCTTGGCTCTTAGTTGCAAATTCACCATGTAGATTTGATCCTGTGTTGCCTTCTGGATTTGCCGGGGCACTTGACAGATGAATGCACGTACAGATTGTTAAAGATGTAGCACCACACGTGGGTTTTTCTAACAGAGGGGGATCATCTCTGCTTTATCTGTATAAAGTGATTTTAGAATACTTCTTTCATAGATAAAATTAGGGCTTGCCCTAGATTTTTTTCCAAAGCTGAGGTCGTGTCAAAGGGATACAAAAACATGGCTTGCTGTTTGAAACAGGGGACTGAAACTCCTTACTTCTACATCCCTTTCCAAGGCTGGCTTTTTCTGGTCAGAGTAAAAGGTGGCGTATTGGTGATATATCAATCTGAGAGTGTTAGGTAAATTCTGGGAAGCAATTTCTTACCCTGGTGCTCTTTCCCTGTCAAGCGAAACAGAGAGGCTTTCCTTTTAAATTTCTCCAGCTTTTTATTGTATGAATTTGTAAATTATTTATTGCAAAATGAGGCTCAGTGGTATCTTGAAAGAAAAATCTAAAGAAAAATCTGTTACTTATGCATGTTGGCAGCTCTCAGGAGAAGGCATTACTCCACTTTCCAGGCACTCAACAGAGTAGATGGGAGAAGGAAAAGGTTATCAAAATGAGTGGAATGTGAAATAATATTACTGAACAGAGAGAACAGTGTTTTCCAAGTGCATGTGTTAAACTGGGTTCATCCATGTCAGGCTGTGAATAATGCCCTTTCTTTACCCCCCTCTGCCCGTGTGACTGGGAGGCTCTTGCATAACTCCCAGTGCAGAATGGGATATTGTTTCTCCAGCACTGCTGCTCTCCCTGACTCGCTCCAGGGGGATGCAGGAACTGCTCAGCTCCAGATAAAGCAATGGGATGACTTTAACCTCCTCCCTCTACTGCAGCAGTTCTGATTTCTCTTGCCCCTTATGGCTGGGCTGCTGCATTCATACTCCCAAAAGCTCCCAGGAATCCATCTGGCCAGGAGAAGGGGCAGTTTGGCTGTGTCAGAGCTCTTCTCTTTGGCAGAACAAGGTGCTCCTCAAGCAGTGGGGCTGGTTGCCCTCATTTCTTTGGCTTGAGACTGACACCTTGGCTGCTTCAGCTTGTACCTGCCAACGTGAGCAGACACAGGAGCTATTTTTTGCATCACGCATGATAGAGTGGATGGCATTAATGGAATTAAAATTCTACCGTGATCACAACGACACATGCAGTCAGAAGAGAATACGGCTGCAATTCCCTAATGCTAAGTTGTGTGAGGCTCTGAAATGCTCACATCTCTTCATCTTTCAAGTCATTGTAGCCTTTGACAACTGCAGCAGGAAATTCTGTGGCAGAGCTGCCATCTACCAGCACTTATCCTTTGCCCAAGGTATTACAATTTAGAAGCATTAAGTAACCAGAATAGTGGCAGAGAATCCGAATAAGCGTCACTTTCCTTCTTATTTCTCCAAGACTGCTTGGCAAAGGGCCTCAGGTGTGTGCTTAGAGGCAGGGCTGGATGTGGAGTGTGGGCATCGTGTGCCAAAGTCCACATTCCTTCTGTAGGACCAGATATGTGGAGGGCACGTCCCTTCTCTGCCTTTTTTGTGACCAGGATGGGCTCCATCACCTTGCTAGCCAGCAGCCTGGTAGCTGATCTTGGAGAGAGGAGTGTTTGGCTTTGTTTCCTCTCAGCTCCGTTTTTGGTGGTAGGAACATGGAGCAGAAGCTGTGTTCAGTCTCTGCAGCGATCACAGTATGCAGGAATCAAAGGAGAGTGGAGCAGGGCACCTGAACTCCCTGCCCTGTTTGCACTAAGCCTGTAAACCACCAGCAGCCAAAGTTTGCAGAGGTGTTTGTGTCAACACAAAATGCAGTGTAGCACAGTCAGGGCAGGAAGCTCACTATCTGTGAAAATATCCTTATAAACTAAATAAATGCTGCAACATGCTGATGCTGCTTCCAGAAAGCCTCATAGGTATCACTGAAAGCTTTATTTCATTTGGATCGCAGTGGGTTGTGTGCTTTAAAGCACTTCTCTTTCAAAAACCACAGAGGAGCTGCTTCAATTTTTTGACCATTTGGGGAAATGGTCTCTGTCGCCAGCACGGAGCCACTGTACATATAAGGCAGAGCTCTATTGTTTCTGCCTTCTCTTCAAAGCTGCAGTCTCTAAAAAGCTGACATCTTTATGGGATAATGTGGTACCCAGCGGTGCCTTCGCAGACTTCTTGTAATAAAACAAAATTTAAAAATCAACTGGCTTTTCTAAGGGTTTCTTTTCAAGTTAGACTTTTCAGAATCTGATTTTAAAGAGGAAGTGGCTGATGCCAACCAGGGCTTCTTGATTTGCTCAGCAGTTGAGGGGAGGAGAGCGGTTTGAAGTACTTGGTGTCAGGCAGGGCCTGTCCCTTGGCTGAAGAGAAACACAATCATATGTTGACCTTAAGCAATAATCTGAGATACTTAGAGGAATTTTTAGATGTATTTGCCTTTGGTTTTCGTTTTGAAGTGGAGAAACTGAAGGAAACAGAAGTGATCTCAAGTTTATTGAAGTCTCTAGGAGCTTTCCCCAGTGCTCTGCAACTTTCAGGTTATGTCTGCAATATCCAAGATGTTTTGGAGACCCAGAATACCTTAAAATTTGCACAACATCACCATGATACTAGTTTTCTAGTCTGTAAATATAACTGGAGAGATACTGAGGTTTCGTGTTTGAGGTTTCATTTTCTCTTTTCTTACATCACATTACCTGGGTGCTGGATTTCAGCACAATGCACAGAGTCTGTCCCCCTCCTTACCCAAAGGAGACTCACTTAGCATGGCCTGGGGTAGCCATGAGCTGTATCCCTGGCAAAGTCTGACAGAACGTAGGTGTAGAAATCCTGCTAATTGGAAACTGGGATTAGCTGATCTTCCTGCATGCTCAGTGATGCTGTCAGGTGGTAACTGCTTTTCCAGCCTCTGGGCTGCCATGCTGTGGGACACAAATCCCTTCACTGGGAGCTTATACATCCTTACAGTGAGGGGTGTAATAAGCTATTTTGAGCTCTGGAGACATCTCAGGTGGGTGTTTCAGCAGTCGAGTCAGGACAGCAGCAGAGTCACAGTGGAGCTGGATGAAATCACTCACACACCCCAGACCAGTCTGGAAGAACATCTCCAGCTCAGGACTCTGCTGCTGCCACATTCCCCTGAGGTTCAGTCAGCAAAGTCTGTCAGCAGTAAACTGCAGCATAACCTGAGGTTATGGGTACCTGTCTTCTGCAGACTGTAACTACTTAATAGGCCTAATTTTTGAGGAGATGCCAAGTCATCTGCTGTGTGACAGTGGAACTTGTATGCCTTCCCTCTCCTGTCCGCATCAAGGCTCCCGCTGGCACAATGAGTGTACCAACATTGTAGAAAATGTAGTGCCATGCAAAGGTGGTGTTGCAAGGTGGAGGAGATCTACAGTGCTTTTGTTATTAATACTACAGTGAGTGGTTCCAGAGGCTTTGCTTTTCCTGTTCTCTGCTGTGAATTTATAGAGGTACAGCAGCAGCATCAAGGTGAAATATGCAGGGGAGGTGTGCCCAGTCCTGAGCATGGTGCAGGAGAGCCTGGCCTGTGCATTTCTTGTTGGAGAGCCTGACACTCAAGATTTTCCCATGTTCTCTGCATGGCGGTGTTTTTCGTATGTTGAATAGGCAGCTGATTCTCTTTTGCTCCACAAATGGAAATGGCTAAATTTCTGCATCTTTGCTTGTGATGTGTCAGATTTCCCATCAACTCAAATGCTGGGTAATGTGATTTAATGTTATTTCTCTGGGTTATGCAGACCCCAATCTCCTTCCTGAGCTGCTTCCTTCCTAAAGGATGATGCAGTGTGTGAATGTAGGGAGTTCCTCAGGAGAGCAATTTGCATTTCTGGAAGAGTAGGCCTTGTTTACAACCTGCCATCGCCGACGCTCGGTGCAGAGCAGCTGTTTCCCTTTTGGAATCATGACTAATTTAAGAGGGTCGATTTCTACTCAATAGAGAGTTAATGACTCCAGCAGGAGTGTCTGGGGAACTTAATAAATCTCCATATGTAGCCTATACATACCCTGTGTTTGGTGATAGGAGATCAAAGAGCAGATCATGAGCCAGTTTTAGTGTGAGACAAGGAAATCCAGCTGAACTTAAATTTCCTCTTAGAAGTGCTCCTCTGCAGCAATGCTCTACGTGGCAATTTGAGTTTTGTAACAATACAACTCTTTTGGGAGGTCATTGCTGAAGGGAGGGAAAGGGGGTGTGAAAGGGAAGCTTAAGAATGATTTCTGAATTAAGCATCAGCTGCAGTTTGAATCACCAGCATTAAAGAACTGGTGTTCTAAGCTAATGCAAAGCAATTAGTTCATGCTGTGCAGTTGGAAAGCTTCTTTATAATCATCCTTTTTCTGTCATAACATTGGAATGGATCTTTTTACCTGCATAAGAAGTAAGGCCTCAGAATTTAGCTAATTTAGTTTGTAAGCTGTTCAGTTTCAGTGAACTGTAGAATACCAGATTGGAAGGCAATTGAAGGATTGTCTGGCCCAGTGTTCCTTGGCAAAAGCACAGTCTAGACAAGATGGCTCAGGACCCTTTTCAGATGAATTGTAAGTGTCCCATGTTGGGGATTCCACCATTTCCCTGGGGAGATTATTCCAATGGCTCGTTGTTCTCACTGTGGAAAGTTGTCCTCTGGTGTCCAGTTGGGATCTCCCCAGGGTGACTTGTACCTATTATCCCTTGTCTTTTCCACGTAACTCCTTGTGCAAAGGGAGTCTCCATCTTCTCTGCAGTCACCCTTTAAACACTGGAACATGGTGATAAGGTACCCTAAGCCTCCTTGTCTCAAGGCTGACCTAACCCAGGTCTCTCAGCCTTTCCTCACATGACAGCTTCCCTGTCTTTGGATCATCTTTGTGGCCCTTCTGGACCTTCTCCAGTCTGTCCAGGTATTCATTTTGTATAGTAGAGACCACTGAACGCAATATTCCAGGTGTGGCCTGACAAATGCTGAGTAAAGTGGGACAATGACTTTATCTCTGCTGGGAAAGCCCTTGTTGCTGCAGCTCAGCATCAGCATCACCCTGGTCACTCAGACCCATCCACCTCTCCAAGAGACAAAGTCATGTATTTTACCCATAAAATAGGTCTTCAAGGCTACAAAATTCATACTGGTAACTTTTTCAACCCTGACTGTCCATTCTGTGTTGGCTGTGTTTGTAAATTCTTTCTTGGAGAGAGAGGTCTAGAATCGTGCCCAGTATTCCAAGTATGAGCTAAGCAATCTATTACCCAGTCCTGAAATTTCCATTATTTATATTCAAGAAATAATTTCCATTATTTATATTCAATACCCAGATTTATACACCGCAGAATTTAATTGCTTATTTAGTACAATTAAACAGACCTCCAGAAATCATTTAAACATTGTTAACCAGTGCTCCAAATACATCCTTTCTTGTTACCGCCTCCATCAAATCTACATGACTTTCCATCCACAGAGATTATCCTTCTTTTTAATCAATTGCACTTGCTAGATATCCTCGTGGAACTGTATTTCTCTGAGCTGCGTGGAAAACTCCTGGCTATTTGCAGGGATTCACAGTTCAGTCATCCAGAGAGTTTGGATACTTAGTATTCATGGCATGAGAATGGCAGTGCAAGGCGACAAACTTTTAGATGTGAGGCACAGTTATTCCCTTGGGCCTTGGAGCAGTGTGCTGAGAGGTGCTGCTGTGCTGCTCTTCTGAATTAATTTAGTCCGTCTCTGTTGTTAAAGCTTCAGCAGGATGTTGTTGTTTGGGGATATCTTTTGTTACTGTGAGTTTCTGAATTCTGGCAGAATTGTGGACAGTGAGACTGCACTAGATAACAATTCCTGAGATGTGGTGAGGAAGATTTTCCATCCCCTGTCAGTGGTTTGCTCATTTGTATATTATATTCAGCCAAAGGATTTCAGGGATCCACAGAGTCTCAGATTTTCCCTCCACCTCCTCAAGTGTTAAAAGAAAGGATTTTTTCTCTTTGTTTCTTTCCCTGCTGTTATTTTGCATCCCCCCCCCCCTCTTTTTTTTTTTTTTTTTTTTTTTTTTTGCTTTCGGGAAAGCAAATTTCAAATCCTTTCTCTGCTTGCCAGTTCAGAGAGACCCAACTGGTTATTGTAAAATAGTAAACAGTGGATTTGGAGGCTGTGTAAATCCAAGCCTGGAGCCCTGGCCCTGTTTTGAAGTCTGTGGCAGGATGCCCGCTGTTATTAATGATCCTGCACATGCTGCCTGTGCTGCTGCTCCCGGGAGGCACTTGGTGCCCTGGGGATGGAGCCCGGTGGTCGCAGGGCAACTGTGCAGAGAGGGCCAGAGCCTGGAGCTGAAAAATCTGTGAGCAGTCGAAAGCATTCCTGAAATTGGTGAAGTGTTTCTGAGTCTGCCTTTATCATTAAGCTATTTTGAAGGGATTGGGTAGTTGAGAGGAGGGGGCAGGGGTGACTTTTTCTTTTTTTTGGTGTTTGCATTTTAGTCTGATCTTGGATTTGCCAAACACAGATCTGTTTTGGCAGGCAGTGGCCTGGCAGTGATGCATCTCACATGCTGTCTGAGCTTGAAAGAAAAGAGGGGGTGCAGAATGGGAGAAAAGAAAGAAGAAATAAAGGGACACCAAAGTTTTGACTGGAAACTCTGCCATTCTGGACAAGAGCAACTGCTGCGGAGTTGAACTGTTCCACTTAGTGTGGACCAGCTGAATAACAGCCGAAGATTTTTTCTGCCCTTTTCAGTTATTCGTATCACTCCCACCATAACAGCCCTGAGGAGCTGCATTTTTTGTCTGTGTAAACCCCGAAGACAGTGTGTCTATTGACCCTCTTGCTGTTTCTGGAATGTGTGTCAGAAAATTGTTCTCAGCAAAATATCCTCATTCTTTTCTGCATTGGAGACTGAAAATGGCAGAAAATGTACTTGGTTTTTAAAAATTTCTCCTACGTTTTATCACAAGTTGCATTTCATATCAAATGGGGTTTGGGGGAAAAGGTGTATGAAACAGTATAAATGAATGTATTTAATTCTCTAAGAGCCTACACGTAATGTGTAGCCGTTTGATAAAGTTTTCTTACACTTTCACAGTTGACAGTGCCCATCATGAAGATATTCGTATTCCTTTTCTCTTCAATTTTCCTGTTCAAAGTCATAAAGTATGATTTCATTCAGATCAATACATTAAACTTTACTAGTGCTGCCTATTTGCAAGGATTATGGATAAATCCCCTTGTCTGTAATTCTTTGGTCTCATTCAGCTCTGCAGTGATGGCTGAAGTTGCTTCATCTTGATAAACTGCAGGAGGTTTCAAGCAGGTGATGAGAAGGCTCAGACTAAATATGTCTCTCTAACACAAGTTATTTCAAAGGTTTGCAGGGTTAACTTTCTGCTAATTTCTCCTATTAAAGGGGAAAGAAATACCCCCATAAATACTTCAGCCAAGTCAGATTTTAGCGCATCAGTGTCCCACCCTGGCATCTCCTTTCTGGCATCTCTGAGCTCCTGGTAGAGTCATTTTTCTGAACTAACTCATTGTTATTTGAGAGTCTGTTTTTTGCAACTCAGTTGTTGGGAAGAAAATCTGCAGGAAATGTAGTTAAAACCATCTTGAGAGAATAATGTTTGTGCTATTAAGAGATAGATGCCACAGTGTGTATTGCCAGCTCATATGGCTATTGAATTTAGTGTTATTTTTCACCTAAGGTGGGTGTGCTGCTGAGGCCCAGTATTTTAAAAAATATTTTTAAAGTACTGAAGACAGCCACAGAAATCAGCACTTTGCAAGTTAATATCACTCTGCAGTTAGCTACTGTCCTGCATCCTTCCCCATCCACCAGCAAGGCTGTCTACAGGAAGGGGAAAAGATTGGTTTTACTTTTATTTAATGGCACTTCTGTATAGCTTCTGAGAGAGAGAAGGTCACATATAATAAGCCTTACCTGCTGCTAGTGAGCTCTTTGCTGCTTCAGTCTATCAGAGCTACACTCCTTTACCTCGAGTGTTCTCTCAGAGCTGTAGAAACCCTCCCCTGCTGTGGCTGTGCTCAGATGTGATTGCAGTGGCAGTGGGAGCCCAAAGCTTACCCGTTTGCTCCCCACAAGGCTGGTACTGCTGCAGGTCTTGGGCTGTCATTCTTTTTTGGGAACACTTTTCTGGATGAGACAAGCATGGACAAACAGGACCTTTTGTTTTTGGTGCTGCCACGTGAGTTTAGACAAGAGCTGCTTTAGCAAAACCAGACGGCGGGGAGGAAGCAATACCTATATGTACTGTGCGTGTTTATTTTGGGGCAAAAAGCTGTTACAAAGGTATCTTTGGGGTGGAGGATGTGTAAAATATGTGCATCTTTTGCAGCATCAGGAATTTGGAAGCAGAGTGGTGCTGTTCTCCCCACAAACCCCTCAGGTGTACACACCCTTTTTGCATTTTCATGTGCTGAAAGGTGACCTCATTCTTTCTTCCTTTGAAGAGGGGATTTTTTGCTGCATTCGGAGTCCCTGGCCCTGACACCGCTTACGACTGAGTAATCTGTCAGTCTGTGGGGGTAGATTGTGTTTCACGTATGGGGCTGGAAACTGAGCTCTTGCTCACTCATCCCTGCCCAGGTAAAGGAGAAAATGCGTTGACTGAAAGCTGCATCCCAGCATCGTTCTCCTACATCTGAAGTCATAGTCTGGTTTTCCAGAGCCCAAAGCTTTTCTTCCTGGAAATACTGCTCAGAGAAATATTTTAACATTAACTATTAAAAGCCCCCCAAAAGCCTTCTCTGAAGCTGTTTGTATGCTCAAGTGAGCAGTAAAGAAGGCAAAACTTTATTTTCTGTAAAGCCCAGCTATAAATTACTCCTGAAATAGCTCCTGTGACTCTCTGCAGCTCCAGGCTACTGCATCCATTACTCTGAATGTGAAACTTAACATCATTGACTCATTTTTATCATTCTGTGCTTCACCAGAGTGCAGAATCCTCACTATAAAATACAATTCTGTTAATACTAGAAGTGTTGATGTTAGAGGAAGTGACATACTAAAATGAAGTAATAGAAAAAAATTCTAGATTTTAAAAAATATTTTTATTTTTAGATCCAGATACCTCATTGGAAAAATATTTAAACAGTTTGAAGCTTGCCAAATGCATTAAATGGCCAAGAGAAACAAAGCATCACTAAGGCTCTCATACAAAAATTTCTGGTTTTGGAATGCACCCAATTTTATTTACTCATCTGCTGCCCCCTCTTATTTTGGGCCAGTTAAGATCATTTTGGAAATTGAGTGTCTACTCTTGTATACATTTAGCTCAGAGTTACTTTGTCATATCCAGCCAAGAGTTTGCTCATGAAAATGAACTCTGATGCCTTTAATGCTTGCTGGGTCTGCCTGGAAATGTGTAATAATGGATTTCTTGTTTTTCTGCTTCAACAATAGAGTCAAGGGACAAATTCCTGAGTTGCATTATTTAAAATTATTTTTAAAAAGAGAGAGAGAGACAGCTGTATGAGTGGGAGTGGGGCTGGCATAAAGTCAGCTCAGACAATGGGTTGCTCTTAGGTAGATGAGGAGAATGTGCCTCACAAATGGATATTGATCTGCAGCAGCTGGGACGTGAGGAAGGGGTTGGGAGACGAGTGTGATCCACTCCTACAGCTGCCTGCCTTTCCATGGCTCACTTTGTTTTCCTATAAATTTATGTTTGTGGCGCAAGGATATATTGCTTTCCACTTGTATTTAATGTAGATATATGTGAGTGTGTAGATGGTAAAGCTTAATAAGCTTTATAGCACTTGGGCAGGGAAATGATTGATGTGGCTTCTTGGAATTTGATTGCAGGAGGTGGCTTTTCTGGAGTTAGGCACTCATCCTTTGCAGGACTAAGGGGACAGTTAAAACTCCTGGGAACAAGCAACTTTGAAAGTCTCTTTTATTGGATTCACTTATTTGGTTATAGTCACATTCTTCTCCATTTGATGCTACTGTTTCATTTCCTGTGATGCATTTAGTGCCCAATATTTCCTCATTTTGCTTGAGTTATTCCTGTAGAAATATTGTGAAGGGGATCTGGGAAATTCCTCCAATCGACTGCAGAAACAATATCTGAATTGAGGTGAAATAAATTATTAGGTGAGATGTGCAAACTTGACAAATGCGGGGGAAGGCTACTTCTTTACAAATTGAGATTTGAAACCTCCTGGCAGAATTTGTTATCTTCCAGTTATGATTACAAAAATGTTCCATGATTTTGTATTCCACAGATTTATTGTCAGGAAACTATTGTCTGCTTGGAACAGTTAAAAGAATAAACTCCCCGTTCTGAACTGGTTTTAATGGGAGCCCACTTAAAATGTGCTAATTTTTTTTTCTGTGTTGCATTCCCTGAAACAGAGTTTTTAAAGCAACATTTCTCTGCCTTGTCTTAAGGAATTATTCAGAAATTGAGTAACAGAGCTCCAGCCAGGGAGGGGGAGCTTCAATGAGGGGAGCAGGACAGGGAGGGAAGGCACAGGGAATTGTGCGAAGGGAAGAGAAGGAAGAGCTGCTGTATGAAGGCCAACGGCAAGGAAGGAAAAGGCATCTAAACCAAACAGATGGGAGAGGCAGTAAGGGAATAATATTGGGCAGTGAGACAGATAACAGAAGGCCTTGGGAACAGAACTGTAAGGGGAGGAACCTGAAAACATGAAAGGGTCACTTGGGGACAGATTATTCTAGGGAAAGAAGTGAGATTAATTGCCCAGTGCTCTGCTATGTTGGGTAGCAAGCAAATCATCTGTGTGGGTAAAAATAGGAAGGGGAAGCATCTCAGCTGCTGCTCAGGCTCCCCTTGTGTGCTTCACACTAGTGCTGTGTGAGGAGAGTGGAGACAGGGCTCTGCAGAGCACACAGAGTTAAGAAGTTTTGTCATGATTATGTTGGAAAATGAGACAAAACTCTGCTGGGTTTTTCTCACTTCCTTTTCTCTGCTTGCAAACCGGGAAGCAGCTCATTAGAGGAAAGCAGGTGCCATCCACCAGGGCATAGGTGGAGCAAGAAGTGTCCTGGGAAGGTGCCTGTCCAGTGGGCAGGTGGAGGGACAAATTTGTTTTGGTATTTGACATGCAGTTCAAAGAGAGGTTGTTCATGGAATGCAAAATGGCTCATGGAAATAGCACATTGTAACCCCAGAAAGGTACAGCAGCACTGTCCATGCTGCAACTTGTGCTTGATGAGATTAAACCTTTCACAAAATAGGAGTAAACCAAAAGCTGGCGTTCAGCGTCTCATAGGGTGAGGAGCACCACAATGCAATTGCTTTCCCTGTAGCCTAAATTATAAATTTCCTTTGGTATTTCCTCAGGCAAGACAGCAAGCTCAGCTGAGACATCAGATGGCAGAAGACAGCAAAGCTGAATATTCTTCCACCCTACAAAAATTCAACAGTGAGCAGCATGAGCATTACTACACACACATACCAAACATCTTCCAGGTAAGGGTCACTGGCAGGGATGTAGAGTAGCCAATGATCCTGTGACAAGAACGTATTGCACATCACCTCCATTCTATGATCCTATCCTGACTTTTATTTTTTGGTCATTCTTAGCAAATTTTACATGCAGTCTGCCACCCTGAGAGGTGGTAGGATAAATGATCCCTTTTTCTTAAACTGAATATGAAGGGATCGATAACATATGAGGATGGTAATGTTGAACTGTCGTGACAGATGAGGACAGTCTTTGGAATCCTTACAATCTTGCTCTGTTCAGCTGCTGCGTCCGTGCAGCTGGAGATGAGGGAGAGCATCATTTGCATTGTTGGGGCAGTTGGCAGCTGGGCATTGTTGCATCTGTAAAGTCCCACAGCCCTTTAAAACCTCTGTTCAAATCAGGCTGCAGAGATGCTTAAATGTGAACTACAATAATTCTGTAGCAGCAAAAGCCAAAGGGTTTAAGCAAGCTACTGATTGCGTCTTGGGGTGCCTAGGGACAGACTGCAGAGGAAGAATGAAAAAAGCCATCAAATTCATTCTGAGGGAAGATCTGAGTTTGTGCTTGACTGAATGAATTGAGGTTAATGTAGTAGAACAGAACTTCTAAATGACTGTTCCATTGTAATGGGTCATAAGCATCAGAAGTGGAAAATGCAACCTTTTCAAGGGAGGAAATGTCACATGCTTGTCATCAGACGAGAAGTAGCTGATATTTGCGTGGCGAACACGCAATTTCTTACCCGCTGCTGAAACTTGTGAGCTAAATGGTCACCTCCTCTTTTGCCTCGTGGTATTTCAAACCAATTCCTTGAGATTGAAACTGTTCCTGGAATCAAATAAATGCTGGAGCTGATCAGTGCTCTTATTGTAGGTGAGCATTTTAAAGTCCTGCAGATGTGCCCTTTCCCCTGTCAGTGCACCAGTGAGCTCCAGTGCTCTCTTTTAGATGCTGAAATCAGTTGTTTTGTAAAGAATTGATGTTGCTTGTGGATCAGTCAAAGCAAACAGGATTTTTAAGTTGACTGCTTCTCCAGTCCAGTGTGAAACAGGTTGCTCCTGTTCATGCCTTTCTGTATCCCGCTATAATTTGTCATAATAGAATTATGCCACATTCCGTTTCCCTCCATGGTAAAGGAGAGGCCCCTGGAAGAGAGGCTGGAGATCCTGGAACTGAATCCACTGAGCAATGAGGAGCACGCCTTGGGAAGCCCTGGTGGAACAACACATGATGTATTTATTGTACATGAATACAACAATACATGATGTATTGTGAACAAGACATGATGTACAGGACTCCCTGAAAACCAAAAATTACCTTCTAGGGAAAAAGAGAAGGGGGGACACCAAGTTTTTTGTTTCTTTGGATTCTGCAGTGGAATGAAAATAAGATTGTTCTGAATATGCACAGAAAATGAAAGAATTTGTTGTAGAAATTCTCTTAAAAGCCTTAGGAACCATCCTTACAAAAGTCTAAAGCTGGGGTTTGGACAAATCAGCATTTTTTAACATAAAAAGTTAATTGAAATATTTCCAGTAATAGTAAAAGAGATTACTTTTAGAATGACATTTTGATGTTTGCGGGAACACTATCACTTGGTGCCTTCCTGAGAACAGCTGTCCTAGTTTGTTCTTAAAAATATATTTAATCCCTAAGTTTTAAAGCAGCTGATGTAAGCTGGGGAGGAAAACTGGGTGAAACTGCAAAGCTAATCTTGATATTTGACCTGAATGAAATGCAATATTTTAGAAAATACAAGAGATGGAGGAAAGAAGAATCGTGAGGATAGGTGAATCCATGAAAACCTTTGCAGAAGTTGACCGTCAAGTGATCCCCATCATTGGGAAGTGTCTGGATGAGATAACAAAGGCTGCAGAATCAGTGGATCACAAGAATGTAAGTGTTGCACTGTTGGTTGTCATGTTTAGTATTGGACTCAAATTTATGGAGACTTAAATCCTGGGGCCATGCTGCAGCACAAGAGCTTTGCAGTCACGGAACTAAACCAAAGAACAGCTTCTTGTCCCAAGCTGCTTTGTCTGAGGCAGGATGTGCTCAGATTATTTCCCAAATCTACTTAAAACCCAGAATTGCCTTTGCTGCCACACATTTTAGTTTTCGTTATGTTTTTGGGGTTTTTTAAGGAATATTCTGTAATTTTATTAGGATAATTACTTTTTGAAATATTTCAAATATTTCAAATTTCAAAATGTAGAAGTAGGCGTCTGCATAGAGTAAAATGATGTTGGACATAATTTCAGATGCTTAATCACCAATTCTTAAAAGAGTGGTTTCTATGTCTCATAGTCAGAAAACTGAATGTTTCAGAAATGTCTTAATTCCAGTTACTTTAAATGTTTTTGTTATTATAAAACTATTGTCTACATGAAATAACACAAAACCTTTCTGTAAAATATTTCTTTGCAGGTTTGAGGTTTGCTGGCAATCTGTAAGCCAGCAAATCTTGATTTCTGAACATCATTTTCCTTTGTAGGATGCAAAGAAGCCTCTGTGATAAAAAGGCTGATAAAGATTTCTGTTGAGCTTCCTGATGTACAGTGACGCAAGGGCCAGTGTGTTTTCTATTTTGTTTGCACAGTGATCTGCTCCCTAACTACAGGAAGCTGCTGTTCTTCCAGCCTTCATGGATCACATTAGTGCTTCAAATGGTGACAGCATGTGTCTTGCTGCCTGTTTGAATTTCCCATACATGCTTTTCACTGGAATCTTTTCTGAGCTGTTCAGTGCCTGGAGCCATGAGCTGGCAGCATAAGCCGGAGGCTGAAGTTTTGAAATTAATCCTCTACTCTCTGTTCAGCAATTGCTCTCACAGAGAGCAACATAGGGAACTAAGGAATCTGAAAATCACTCTCTGAGTGGGAAAATGGGGCACAGATTCCCATGTTAGGACTGCATGCGCTGCTTGAGGTGCAGCTTTTGGTGCTGCATGGTGAAATCGTGCTGGGGAGATTCATATCTCAGCCTGTGCTCTGCCCGAGTCGTCTTAGCAAAACACAAAAGATGGGTGTTTGAATCAGGGTGAATTTTATATTCTCTTGCACGCAGATAAGTCCAATTGGTGGCTCATACACAGGTGTGACATTGGAAAATGATGACTTTGAGCACTGATAACTGAATTTACCAGGATCTCCTGTAAACATTGTGCTGACAGAAATGCATTTAACCAGATCAGTTATATCTGAGCAGTTACAAAGGGTTTAGTGTGTTCTATCTGCAAGCAGTAATGTCCATAAAGGGTTCTTTTTTCTTAAATATCATCAAGGATTTTTTCATCTCTGGAGCAGTAATTTCTAACTTTGTTGATTCTGATGAAAGTGCTGGATTAGTTACTAAACATGCAACTGTGTAAATAGGATTGTTTTATGCCCTCACTGCACTGCATAGAATTCCTGTTAATACCAATGGAAACTGCCTGGATTTAGCAGGGAATACTGGTTTGCTGTTACTGTGTTTCTAAGGCAGTTTTAAATACATTTTTTTCCATTTCCTCTTTCTAACCACTTGAACAACACAAAGGTTGTGTTGCAAGGGTGAGCTGTGGTGACTGCCAGGTGAACTTGTGCAGAACCTGATTCAGAGAATTCTAGCAGCAGATAAAATGAATGTGTTATGGGCTTGGAGTTCCTGTTATGACATTATTTCTGTGATATATGGAGCATGCTGGCTATTTTTAGCTCCATTGTGGTGGAAGGATGTTTTGAATAAATGGAAGGAACACTAAAATTCAGAGGGGAAAAAGTGAAAAGCTCCATGCATAGGATAAAATACCAGTGGAATGCTTAAATACAACATGGTGGAATCTTTTAGAATCAGAGAATTGTTTGGGTGGGAAGGGACCCTTAAAGCTTATCCAGTTCCACCCACTGCTGTGGGCAGGGACACCTTTCACTTTCCAGGTTGCTCCAAGCCCCATCCAGGCTGGCCTGGAACACTTCCAAGGATGGGGCAGCCACAGACTCCAGGCTCATGTAAATAGTTTCTCTCCATCTTTCCTGTAGGCTCCCTTTAGGTACTGGAAGGCAGCAGTTGAAACACCCCAAAGCCTTCTCTTTTCCAGGCTGAACAATCCCAATTCTCTCAGCCTTGCCCACATTTTCCCCTCTCCTCTAATCCTTCTTCATCTTGCTTTCATGTCTATCGTTAAAAATGTCTTCAAGTTTAGATCTTGGGGAAGTTTTAATGTCAGACAAAGATGGGGTAATTGAAGTATTGTTCTACCTCCCTAAAACTCATGTAGGAATTTCATGGTGCCGCCTGTTAGACTGAGGATCTTAAATACATGTGGATCTTCCCTATCCCATGAAGACTTTTGCAAAGCTTTTCCTGTATCTGTTTTGCTCAGTTGAGCCTGGCCTCTGGATATCTGTATATCCCACTAGATTTCTCCTGAGCAGTGTTTTACCTACAGCCATTCACAGAACCTGTGAAATGCCTTCAAAGCAACAAGTTCATCTTTTTATGTAACATGGCAGTGATGCTCTTCTCTAGAGAATAATGAGGTATTTGTGTGCCAAGGCACACTTTCTCTAGTGATCTTAGAACACAGCTGTTAGAGTATAATGTAAAAATCTCTCTTCCCAGGAAAACAAGTAGATCAGAAGTGTATTAGGATATTTTCTTCCTGAGTCCATTAAATTTAAATGCATTTGGCAAGCTGAGGTCTGAATTTGATCTTATTTATAATTAATTTTGTTTGTAGACTTGAGTAGGAAAAAAACAATAGATTTGGTTTGCTTTGATTTGGTCTTTTTTATTCTTTTCTCTCTGTCCAAAAGAAGAAGAGCAAAGCCATTGTAGACAGTCTACAGCCAGTTTGTGGCTGACTTACATCCCTCCCAGCAGTCCCAAAAGGGAATGTGGCTTCAGTGGCTCCCACACCAGGGCGCCAGGCTATTGGCGTGACCTTAGACTGCTCAGATGTTGGGTAAAGCTCGTAAAACATTTACAGCCATTTACTGTCACTAAATTCACAACCACCTTGTCAGCTTGTGGCAGAGTGATCACACAAGAGCTCTGTTATATGGGAGTATTTATTGGGATTTTCCTCTGATTTGCTAACAGCTGTATCACAGCAAATCTGTACTTTAAATCTCTCTTATGAGTCACTTACTGAAGTGTGATTTGCTTTTCTAGTCAGTAAAGTTCATAAGCTCTTACTCCTTTTCAGCAGAAGGTGGAGAGACTTGTACAGATCCTGGTCTCTGGAAGGGTGGTCATTCCCAGGAAGGAGCCTGGTCACTCCAAGGGTTGGTCCCACATAGACAAACTTTGTTGTTCTGCCTTAATGTGCCACTGATTTGATGACAAGCCTCACCTGAGATGTTTACCCTTGTGTTGGATCTGTCCCATTCCAGGATTCCCAGATGGTAATAGAAGCCTTTAAATCAGGGTTTGAGCCTCCAGGAGACATCGACTTTGAGGATTTCACGCAGCCCATGAAGAGGACAGTGTCCGAATCCAGCCTTTCCAACTCCAGAGGGGATGGGAAGTCAGAGCCCAAGTTTGGTAGCAAATCCAAGGGCAAGTTATGGCCATTCATCAAGAAAAATAAGGTACTGATTTGCAAACTTGAACTTGGTGCTTGTATGTGTTTTGTCAATAACCTGTGTCTTGTCTAGTAATCTTGGCAAGTCCAGTTTTTAAAAATAGAATTTTAGATTCAGAAAGTTAATAACTGATGTCTCAATAATGGTGTTTTGTTGTAGTCTTTGGTTACTTAAGTTTCTTTATATCTTTAATTTTTTTCTTGTATAATTTCATTAATTATGTTGCAGTTTTTAAATTAATTTGTCATGTCTCTGCCATGGTCCATTTCTGTTCCTAACTCAGAGAAGGCGTTGTAAATCACTTACCTAGTGCCATGTGTGCCAACTAACATTGTTACCTGTGGGAAGCTTCAATGTGGCATTACTGTTTTGACACTCCTCAAACTCTCCTTGGCTTTCCATTTGCGTTGTCTTTCCAGTCTGTGCACTGGGGTCAGCAGGTGGGTGGCTGGGAACAGGGAATTGCTGGGATTCACTCTGAAGCACAACTAATGGAGCGTAACTAACTGAGCAGTTGAAGACCATATTAACTTATGTACCCATTAAACCTTTTTCATTCCACTGTCATACTTTACACCATAATGCATGGCAGCATTTATCTGGGGTTACCAGGACGTGTCAGGGGGACTGGACTCAATCAGGTTTCAGTAACACTGATGGAAGCCCAGAATAGCTTTGCTTTCTTGACCTCTTACTCTGACCCTTTACCAAACCACTTAAATTTGAGTGAAAAAATCTCCCTGTTCACAAAGGGTCATTCCTGTAATGCTGGTGTGAGAGAGGACTCGCTGTCTGGTGCTTACATCAGTGTAGCCAGAACAAAAACACCGCCAGGACTAACTCCTGAACAAATTCATAGAATAATTTGTACAAGTGAAGTGTGATGCACATTGCTGAGGTATGATTTGGAAGCAGGAAGGAATGTGGTTTGTTGTTTTCCAGATAATAGAAACGCTACTGGGCACTAAGGTACCTTCCTTATCTGATCCATTTAAATTCAGGTATTTGAAAGCTCTATCCATATGCATTATTCCGAGCTGTCCACAGAGCAGAACAGGGCAATTTATGGGGATAGTGCTGCATGGAAGAGTCTGCATGAGCTTCCTTCAAAATACTTTTGTGTTACTGTTCTGTTGCATCACTTACTAGAACTTTCATTTATCACAACTCTTCATTTAACACAACTCTTAACTACTGCTTTCTCCCCTCTTTTGAACCATGGCCTTAAATATTTAATTATTTAATTGGTTTTTTCTCTGGATTTCAAATATTGGTTTTGATGCTTATTTTCGTTTTGTGTTTTATCTTTTTATTTTGGTTTTTATTCTGTCACTTCTCCATCTCTTATACGTAGCTTATGTCCCTTTTAACATCCCCCCATCAGCCCCCTCCTCCTCCCCCTGCCTCTGCCTCACCCTCTGCTGTTCCCAACGGCCCCCAGTCTCCCAAGCAGCAAAAGGAACCCCTCTCCCATCGCTTCAACGAGTTCATGACCTCCAAACCCAAAATCCACTGCTTCAGGAGCCTAAAGCGCGGGGTAAGTTCTCCTCTGGATACCTCTCTCTCTTCTCTCTCTCTTTCTTTTCTTCCTTGCGCTTTTATTGCACGTTCTGTTATGTAAAAACTTTTGTTTTGTGAACGGTTCCATTGTGTTTTATCATAACATGCAGACAAATCCAAGGGTTCCCAACCTATAAAGCCATTTGCAGTCAAAAACCCCACAACGAAACCACAAAAAGTACAGTTGCTGATGGAAATTACCCATCTGGGTGTCTTGGGGGAGGAGGGATTGTACAAAGTATGGAAGGAGGAGCTGAACATTGAGTAATGCTCATGTAGAAGTCAAAGTCATTAGCTTTTTTCTCTTCAGGGTGGGTTCAGCTTAATGTCTGTGTCAGAAGGAGAAGAGTAAATTCAGAGGGATTCTAGAAAATAATTGTTTTTGATTTCAGTTGGTAAAAGTTCAGGCGTTTCCCCGGAATGATCTGACATTCTTGCTGGAGCAGTGGGGACTTCTGTTCCAGTCACTTGGCCTCAGCTTGTGCTTCAGGTGCTGCAGTGTTTGTGTAGTAACTCTGAGTCTTGGCATAAGAAATTGGTGATATGAGAAAGGTGAACTGATTCTGAGTGGTAATAAAGTTGTTTCTGTGGTCCATGTGTGCTTTAAACCAGGGCTGCCATGTCAGGGAAGACTGGGACACACTTCCCAGGGTGCAAAACTTTTATCAGTGCAGTATGCAAGCGCCAAATCACAGAGGAGAGGCTCGGAGGGAGCGGGATTTGGGATTCCCCTGCCAGCAGCTGCACTGCTGTGTGTTAATGCTGGATGGTGTAAAGCACTGTATGGTCGAAGATGCTGAAAGCCTCTGTGCCTGATTTGGGAGTTCACCTGGGTTTAGGTCACAGTGGACGAGCACTTTGTGACACATCCACACTGTTCCAAGCTCAGTGTCCCTGTCTCCTTTGTTGCTGATAAAGAAGGAAATGTGGCCTGAGTTTTTCCAGGTCACCTGCTGTTCCTGTTGCTGACAGCAGCTGTGGTTATATTCATAAACCAATGTTGGTGTGTTTGTATTGAATTAAATCCTCTCATTGGTGGTCTTCGTAAGCAGTAACTAAAATGTCAGATCTCTGAGATAAAATTTTCCATTTTTCAAACAAAAAAAAAAGACTTTATCTTCCCAGAAGCTCATGTGTGGCATGGTTGTGCTGAAAATTTGCTGGCACAGCATAGCTTTGCCTCCTAGGTGAAGGTCCTTAGACTTATTTTCTCCTGTAAAAATTACGGGAAGGAAAAAAAGTGTTCAGTATTTTAGATGTTTTTCAGAGCAGACTTGTAACAGTGAGGAAGTGACTGCTTAAAAAAAGCTCAAATTCTGCTCCAGGCACTCATTTAGGACTGAAGACTGGAGCTATATAAAAGCAGAGATGATTTCAGTGGGGAGCTTCAGTGGTTGGTTACAGAGAACTGAGAACAGCGCTGTAAACAGTGCACTGTCTCATCTGGTTACAGACAGCACAGTTAAAAATAAAGATGTTTTAAACAGTTTCAGTTCTTTGCTAGGAAATTGCCATTTAATGGAACACTCAGAACCCAAAAACTCCCATTTCTCCCATCCCTGTTTCACTTGGGAAGTGGGAAGTTTCTAAGCTGTCCAAAGGCAGGTTCTGTACATGTCCCTCCTTTCCTCAGTTGCAGTTCAGCTCAGAGCATCTTTTCTCAGTGGTTTCTCCAGGAGGAGACAGACTTTCAATTCCGCTTGTGCAGCAGCAGAGCTGAGGGAGGTGCTGGCACCACTCCAGGGGTGGCAACTGGAGTGAGTCCTCCTTGTCCTGAGCGCTGCTTGGGTCACCTTGGGGTGAAGGCACTGCTGGAGGTCGGCGGGTGTGTTGCCATCTTGTGCTTCATGGTGCCATTCAGAGAACAGAATGTTGAAAGTAGTGCTGAATATTTCCTACTTGACTCAAAAATAATGGTTTAGTTCCATGGGCACTTCAGCAGTTTGTATTTCAAATGTGCGAATCCCTGAGTGATTGCTTGGCCTTATAAGCAATTTTAACTAATTGCTTTTAATATTTCCCGAAGGAAGGCCATTATTTTATATATTAACTAAGAAATCCAAGCACACCTTAAAAATTCTGAATGCCATATTGTTTCAAATGCTTTGTATGAAAGGCAAAGTAATGAGAACAATGTCTTATAGTCTTCTCTGGAATCCCTCAAATTTCTGCTGACACATTCGTTGAGAATGTGCAAAGAAGGGCTATTGCTAAATCTTCTTTTAAACCTTTCCCTGTGTTCTTTTTCTATTTCATTTCCTTCCCCTGTCAGCTACCAGGATGTTTGTATGTAAATACTTTTCCTGCCTGACTCATCCTGAGGATTTGGAGTCCAGTGTTTAGATCATCATCTCTTTTTATCCCAGAGGGATGAATTCAGGCCTCTTGGATCATCCAGAGTCATGGAGGAGGAGGAAAGGCTGCAAACCTCTGGCAGCTTCCTCTGTCTCATTTGAAGACTTGTCAAATTCACGTCTTATAGGTCCTTGGTGTTTTGTGTATTACAAATGATCAGACTAAGAGATAATAAAAGTGCCATATGACCTTCAAAAATAAAATCATTCTAACCAGATAAAAAGGAAATCAAGAACCACACACAAATCCTTTTAATTTTTCAGGTGAAAAATTAATGGTTGGTATTTGTTTCAGTTGATATGACCCCTGTTATATTAGCTACAGCTAGACAATACTGTTAATTCTGCTTTAACCTTACTAAGTTTAGCAAAATTTCCTTTACTCAGTTCTTTTCCATTCCCTTGTAAAATCCAAAACCATCTGAATTTTGCTCAGGAGCATGAGCAGTAATGTCAGGAATACTGGATTGTGATTATTACCAGAGAAGTGAAGAGGATATATGTGGAAATCTCCTCTAGACAGAAGAACATTTGACATGTACAGGAGTACATCAGGGAAGCAACTTATGGAAGGTCGTTCAGGGACCAGGAGGGCAGCACAGTGTAACAGGAGTTTGGACTCTGGATCGTTTCATTTGCTCTGAATTGTCTCTGCACTGCTGGGTTTGTTCCTTGGCAGAATTCCACTCCAGACACCTTCAGTGAAGGTGTCCACAAGGCTCTTTAAGTCTTATTTTAGAGTATTCAGCCAAATTGCCAAGCAGGTGCTTCCTGGATTTCTTGATAACCTGAGCTCTCAAATCCTACAAAACCAGGGTAGAAAGTTTATTTCAGGAAAAATGGGATCACACTCCTTTTTTTTGCACTGTCTTAAGGAATAAGGAAAATAAAAGAAACTATTTGACATGAGCAAGTCCTAAGACCGTAGCAGGATAAATTCCAGCAGCAGGACTTGCACATTGTAATTGATCCTTGAAACATAACACATGAATGGATTCCCATACAACTCCTCCATGAAATCTGTGAGATCAGAACGTGTCTGGAGAGGCAGTGTGTTTTAGCAATTCCCTTTTCAAATTTTAGTTTAGCATCTTATGTTGCATTTGGCAAAATCACTGATGACCGTTAAAACAAATTATATAATTAGCTATGATATATCCTGTGCCCAGTCTGGTTTTAATTTGCTTCCAAACCAAAAATCCAATGAATCTTGTTTTCATGGAAGGAAACAGATGCCTGAACAATTCACAACAGATGCAAGGTTAATGTGGAGGCGCCAATACCAGTATCAGTGGTCACTGCCAATATGAAATCCTAGTCTGTTTAAAAAAAAAAAATTAAATATTTAGGTGCTGACTCTTGTCAGTGTCTATGGTTTTCTAATCACATTTTTTGTATTTTCTTCAAAGCTTTTTTCTTCTAACCCCAGCAGCAGCAATGTCCATTATAGAGAATACCATAGAACTGTTAGAGCACTTATTATGGATCAGAACTAGGAGAAGGGGAAAAATCTCTCATACAATTTTTGTGAGTGTTTTTTCTAATAGCTGCTTAAAAAGACACTATCAAACTAGTGTAACGCTTCAAATCATCTTCATCTCTTTAGGGAAGTTAAAGCCAGAGGAGCACAAAGAATGAGGAACCGGTTACATAACTCATAATTTCATTTATGCTTGCTCTGCTTTTTCTAATTCCATTTTGAGGACAAAGGAAACTCAGTATTCTGCTGGTTGATACTAATTTTGTGTTCTTTTGTTTTATTGCTCTAGTGGCGGTAACATCAGCACCTTTTTTTAAAGAGCAGTCCTCCAAACTAACAACATCCAGGGGTAGAACTTACACCTTTGAACGACTCCGTGTGCGTTGTGTGGACTTGGCTTTCCTCCCTTGCCCCAGAGCCTGGGAAGTGCCTGAGCAGGGATGATGGCCTGGGAGCTGGGACAGACATTCCTGCCAGTATCCGAGTTCCATAAAGCACACGGAGGAACTTTTGTGGTTTCCTCTTTAGTGGAAGTTGTTGACTTCATTACGATGTGATTTTATTTCCATCGCACCCGTTGCTGTTGTCCCTCCCCACCCGTCTCCTCTGACACTCTGTGCGCTCCTGTCCCTGGACACTGAGCTGGCAGTCTGCCCCACTGATCAGTACTTTGTTGTTCTGTGAGCACGCAGAGGCAGCAAGCAAAGCACCCCCTCTCCAACCTGCTCTGTTCCCTGCCCTGGGAGTACTTGTTGCTGTAATGTCAGTGTCTCTCTCTGTGCCAACACCGGGACTTTTTGGTGGGTGGGGTCATTAAAGCCGCGGTTTATTCTAGTGCTGAGAGAGATATTTTCTGACCTTGATATTTAAACAAGCATTTAAAAATATCGTATTTTCTGATCTCTCTGAGCATGCTGAACTCTTAATATTCACCTGGTTCCCAGGAGGCTGCCACTGCACTTTGAGGGTAGTTAAACACCGAGCTGTCTTTTGCTGTAGAAGCAGTGAACACAGAGGTGCCGCGCTCGTTCCCGGTGTAACCAATGTGTGTTTTCTCTTGCTGACTCACCAGCAGACACAGTCTTTGTATATTCACAAAGAACTCATGAAGAGGACTTTAGGGACACCCACGTGTGCCATTGAGGCTAGGGAGTATGTTGTAAGTCTGAGTATGGTGTGATCAGCCCATACAGTTGCTACACAGTCGCTAACCCCACTTACAACGCCGGCCCGAGTGTGCTGTGGGAATGTGCTTTGTCAAAGAGCCAAGGAAAATTCGGTGGGAGGCAAGTGGCAGCTTACAGTGTGATGTGCAGGAAAGATAATGTCTGCTAGTCCTGGAAATGCTGAAATTGGCACGATTAAAGCAGCTGGACCTGTGAAATTCGAAGTGTCGCAAACATGTTCTGCACATTTATTCTAAATTATTTAATAAATGCAGTCTTGAGCATTATGAGCAACCCCTGATGGACATCAACATGTTCTGTGCCTTGATTGTAGAGCACTCCCTAGAGCCTTTGGAAGCTTCTCTGAACTGTCTGTAATGATGATGGTTCATGGAATCAAGATATGTGACCTCTAAATCTGGTACTTGGATAAAACAGAGTATGGGGAGATTGTTACAAGGCCACTAAAAAAAAAGGAAGAAAATTACCTCTTGGTTGTATGGAAGTCCAGTGATTTATTTCAACTATGTTTTCTGTAAGTGAGGTTAGTGGCCGTGACTGTCCAATAACACATGGACCTGCTGGCTTTCATGCTCTCTCATGTGTTATTGAAGCTTGTGGCTCTTAGACTCTTTATTTTTTCCTGGCAAGACTAAGCTAGGCTTGGTTTAAATTGACAGCTTGAAACACATTTGCTCATTTCAAGGAAATGTAACTTATTTGATCATTTGGGGGGAAAATGCCTTTGTTCTCCCAGGAGCTGTAAGCAAGTTTCTCGCTGTGAAAACCCAACAGAATGGACAAAAGTAGTTATGTAGTATTTAATGCAGATCTATTTTCAATCTGCTTCTATTTGTTTATAGATACTGAATCACTGTCACATAAAATTACCAATAAATTTCAGAAGTGGAAAACTGTGAATATGACTTATTTCAGCATTTCATTGTTTCCAGCCTATGAACTGCTTTATTTATACTGGTTATAACAATCCCTGATGTACTATTTGGAAATGCTATTAATAAGTTCTCTATTTTTGTCATACTTAACGGCATAAGAATTGGGCATACAGTGTCTATAATCCCTTTCAAATTTGCTGAATTTGCAGCAAAAGAATAGCCTTGATGCAGATGATTCTCCGCAGTATTTAGTGCCTTTAGAGTGAGTAGTGTTTAGCCACTAGCGCATGTAGCATACATTTGTGCCTTTTTAGAGTGCTTCATAGGTAAATATTTATTCTGCACCATGAGTCTTGTCTGTATCTATGTACAAGAATCTCAATTTGTGCTGATCATGTCTATGCTAAAGTTCACAGGAGTGCTAAAGCAATGATGCAAACACAAGCTGCCTGCGCTGAATTTCTTCAGACCATTCTTTCTCCTTCTATGATTACTCTCTCCAATGGATTGGTTTTGTTTCCTTTTTTTTTCTTTTTTAAATGGCCTCTCTAGCTAAGAGAGTGAATTTCTTCATGGCACTATGATTATTATCATGTGTTTGTTCCCTAATGGACTGGACTGCAGAGGGAAGTGTCACTGCTGCCTTGTCACTGAATGGTCAGTTCACATGCAGCATTTTAAGGCCATTTATTTTCCTTGAATGGCTGGCATGTGTTGCTGTACAAATCCTGGTAACTAATGAGAATTGTTATTTTGGGGGGAAAAAAGTGTATTTCTTAAATCAGCTGTCTGCAAGAGGTGTGGAGCCTTTATTTTAAATCCAATCCTAATGAAATGTGTTTTTGATAAAAATGGAGCATCTGTTTGAGAACACCATTCCCAGGAGCAGTTGATAGTGAAAGAGAACTTGAATGGAAAGAGGTTCCCAAGTCTGGCAGCACAAATCCTTGCCTGGAGAGAGGTGTTTTCCAGTGTTTACCTTTCAGCTGTTGTTAACACAGAGCCTGTGCTTTTATGCACCTCTAGTTTGTTGGGTAGTTTGAACATTTCACAGCTGTCCCCAGAGCTGGCAGGGCAGCCCATTGCTGGAGGAGGAGGAGGAGGCTGGGTGGAGTTTGGATTCTCCCTTTCTATCTGACTTTAGATCTCGAGCAGCAGCTCACTTGTGCTTGGCACAGAACTGAGCACTGTTTGTCTCCCTATCTCTTGGAAAACCTTCTGAACTGCAGCTGTTTTGTCATTTGCAATGCTGGAAGAGGTTTGGGGAATTTTGGTGGTTGGGTGCCCAGGCACAGTTGTCCACCTGGGAGTTTCTGGGGCACCTGCCCAGAGCTGTGTGTGCAGGTGAGGCAGGGCAGAGACGCGGCTCCATGGGCACACACTGCTTTTAGTCTTGCTTTCCCAGAGTAACTAAAAGATAGTGTTTGGGCTCTGTCCCAGGAAATGTGGTAACTTCTAAAGAATTAGATCATGTATGTCATTTAAGGAGGTTGAATAATGTCTTACCAAGCTGTCATAGAATCAATTTGGTGTCAAGAGAACAGACTATTTTTTCTCTCCTCCTTGGGCCTGACCCTGTCTGACTATGGTCAAAGTACGTTTGAGTCTGAGTATTTGTTTTGGAATTGTTCAAGAATGTGCAATGGCTTTCTGTGCCTGCCTGGGCAGCACTCTGCAATCCACGGGGACAGTCCAGGGGTGTTGTCCTGTGGCTGTAGCCAGAGAATCAGGCATTCCCTGGAGGTCTCGTGGTGCTGGGTGCTGCTGGAGCTGCTCCTCACCTCTTCTCCAGGGTTTGGCTCGGGGGTTACCCCATCCCTAAAGCCCTTCCATGAAGTGGCTTGATGCATTTCAGCGTATTTTTGATCTAAAGTGACCCTCATACATTTTCAAGTTGTGAGTTTTTCCCAGCTCAGTGCTGTTGCTGTGATGAGAACTCCCACTGTTGTTGTGGCCGCTGTCAGTCAGTCCAGGCCCAACTTCACCTGTGCCCAGGGACAGCACTTCCCATTCCTGTTTCTGGCCAGGTCACGGCAGCTGCCCGAGCCCATCTTGTGAACTTTTGCACAGATCTGTTAGTGTGACCCATTTTGCCTTCCAACAGCAAGGGGATTGTGTCATTTTATTGTAACACTAGCCTGAAAAAGTTCCTCTTCTACTGATGCACTGTTGTTTTTTCTCTCTCTCCCCCCACCCTGTATCTCTCCAATTTTACATGAAGCTTTCTCTCAAGCTGGTAAGCACATTTACAGCATGCCTGTCCTGTGTTTTAATCACAATTTCCTGTGTGTGTTTTAATGTGCACTGTCCCACATGTGACGTGACACTGAAATTAATTGTTAAATTTGTTTCTTCTCTGTGTTTGCTTTTTTTGATATTTATCAGATAAATCTGAATACACAGGTCTGGAATCTAATAGAGGTGATCAGAATTCAGTCTTCTAATAAGCTGCTAAAATATTAACTCTAATATATAGTTTAGTTTTATAATCGAGGGCTATGAAAATGTAGAAAAACAGTATCGAGTAATTCTGCTACTGTGTAAGTATACATTAAAACATTTTAAAAAGGGGGAAAAATTTAAAATTAAAGTCTCTGTGCTTGCTGGACTTTTTCCAGAGAGCCATGCATGTCTTTCTATGTAAAATAGCTGCAAGGCGTGCTTTCCATGTCCAGTATTACTGGAAATCTGTATCATTATCACCTACATTTTACAGCCCTATGTAGTCCTTCAGAATAACCAATAATGACATTAATTAAAGTTCTGTAAACCTTAACCAACAAGGTTAACTCAATCTGATTTAAATTTGCAAATGGAGAGATATGCATATATGTGAATCCTAAATTCCATCTTGGATGCACCTGGGAAGGTTGCTTGAGCTATGGTAAGATAAAGATGTTACTGAGCTGGAAAGGGAAGGGGTGAGCAGACCTGGGAAAGCAAATTACATGCTGAACTCCAAACAAAAGGTACTGTTTTGCTTGAGATACTCTACACCTTGCTGTGTCCCTGACAGCTTGTCTGCATTCCTTTGCCCCTGGAGAGCCCCTCAGCAGGAGAATGTGTTTGGTTTGCTGACCCACCCTGTGCAAGCACGCAAGAGCCGCAGCGAGTGATGGCACTTTGAGACCTCAGAGGATCCTCAGGGCACCTAAACTGCATTAGCTTCCACATTCTCTTATTTCTCACCAGCTCATGCCTTTGGGTGCTCTTTCCCTCCACTTTCCCTTCCCTTTGAGGGTGGTGAGGCTCTGGCTCAGGGCCCATCCCTGGAAGTGTTCAAGGCCAGGTAGGTCGGGGCTTGGAGCAACCTGGGGTAGTGGAAGGTGTCCCTGCCCATGGCAGGGGTTTGGAACAAGATGAGCTTTGAGACCCCTTCCAACACAAACCATTCTGGGATTCTGTACGTATCTTGTTCTTGGACACATCACTGTGGGCCTGTTCTGCTCATGGCAGCTCATCCAGAGGAAACATCGGCCACCAGAGCTGCCTGGAGTAGCTCTGGCAGTCTCAGGTCCTGCTGCTGCTCTGGCAGCACAGTGACTTTCTTAGGCTCCTTTAGCAAGGTTGCTTCTCACTGGAGACCTGTGGTAGGTCTGAGGAATGATGGAAGTGCTTGGAATACTTGCAAACCTTCTTTTGGCTTTTGCCAAGCCACTGTCCTGGGAGTCCAATGTATTTGTACTGAATTTCCACTCATTTTCTTGGTCAGAGTGCTAGTGTGCTGTGTAGCTGAGTTAAGCTTTTGTATATAGGAATAAATCCTGGAATGGCTGACTTGGCTCTTCCCCAGGAATTGCCCAATTTGGAAAGGTGTGCAGAGAGGGCTGAGACCTATTTTCACCTCAGGTAGAGAAAAGCAGCTTTTTGTAATCTCCTCTTCGGTCCTCGCTCTGCCAGAGCCAAAACTGGGGCTGAAAAAGCTCATGCTCTCCTCATGTGTAGCTTCAGCCTAGAAAGTGGTCCTAACACAGCCTCTGTTTTCACAATCCTTCGTCTTGGGACAATTTGCACCCTGTATCGCAGTATCTTTCTGCAAGGAATCCTAATGAGCAGCACATCAGAAATTGCACAGCTTTGCCTTCTACCTCACCGCTGCAGAATTTCTAAAAACATAGGCAATGTCCACGACTTGAGAGATAGCCCAGGTGTGTCTGTGCTTGAGAGCATGAAATGTGCCCAGCATGTGCAAAAACTGCTCTTGACTCTCCCTTTTGAACAGGGGCTGCAGCTTCTGATAGGAAATTCCTGAGCACGGACTGAAGTCAGAGGGAGATCAGCTCCCAGTCTTGGGTGTGCAGCTCTGTGCAGCATTCTTGCTTTGGTCTGAAGCATTGTGAACAAAGCTGCTGGATTTAATCCATCTTACAGCTTTTGAATTAAGTTGAAGAATCAAAAACAAGACATCAAAAAGAAGATGCTTTTCCAAATTTGACTCTATCTGTTGCATTCTACTAATGTACAACTGGGGATATTTCCAAGCCTGTCTCTTCTGCTTAGAAGTGAGGAGGATCTGTCGGAATATGTTGTCTAGACTTTCCTGTAGCTGCTTGTTTGTTTACAAAGCTGCCTCCAGATGCTTTGCCTCAAAAAGATGTGTATGGCTTTAGTGTAGATTATCCATAAAATAGATTGAATCACTCTCGTATCTCCTGTGATGTGGGAGTTGCTGTCAAGCAAAATCTAAACATTCAAGAATAAACTAAAGTAGATCTCTCCTCTACCAGACACAACAAGTAAGGCAAGCACTGTTAGGACTCTGTGTGGGTAAAGTTTCAGAATCAGCATAACTTTCTCAGTCATTTGTCTTAAATTTGCTTTCTCATTGTCTCACAAATGGAATTTTAAGTGTATTATTGCACTGATGATCAAGGCTTAACTAGAAACACACGCCATCTTTGACTGGCAATCAATACAGCAGCAGCTTCATTGGGCCTGCTGTGTTATTTTGGAACGGCCAGTCCAGAGGAGAAGGTGACCTGGGTGTGGTTGTCCTCTGACACCCCCACACTTAGATTTTGGACAGCTTGTTCTGCAGCTGCAGGAGGAAGTCACAGTGTCCCAGCACATTCAGTACAGAGCCAAGGGTCTAATGAGCAGCTTTTGTGGCAGCATCTCCTCTAAATCTCAGTCCTCAGAGAGAAATTTGGTGTTTTACCAAGACTGATGTCCCAACCCTGCTTGCAAGCTCTCAGTAAGCTGATGGACCACTGAATTTAGTTATTCACCTTTGTGGTTTTACCCTTCTTTCTCCCATATTCCCTGTTAGGAATGGAACAGGGAACGAGCAGAAAACAAAACAAGCAAAACCTGCCCAAATTCAAGCTTATGTACAAGAACCTCACTCCCTTATGGTGCAACTAATCAGTATTGATGTGTGTTCAGTGTAGCCCAGCCCATCTGCCCCCATTGCCTTCTGGCAAGACAAAAACAGGTGTTACTGTGAAGAAAAGAGTGTGGATGTATTTTATGTGTCACCTGTCTGCTATATCAAATTGAGGCAATCAAGAGGAGACATAGCAGAAGGCAGAAAAGGGGTTTTCAAGCAGAATCACACGAAGGTAACCACTGTGGTCTTCACATTTTCTTTCTTTTGGTTATGTTTTCAAACTGACTGATTCTATGGCTTTGATATAACTTCTGGTTATGTGAGTACAAGTGAAAGAGGAAAAGCTGAGAGACTTTGGCGTGGAATGTGGACCCTGGAAAGTAAACAGCATGTTTTTTAAATTGCAGAGTCCAGTGGGGAATGCTTCTGTTAGCTTGGTGTGTTCAGGAGAGCCCTGAGGTAAATTAAGTGTGTTGGACCAGCACTCAGTCAGCAGCGCACAGGAGAAGTGCAACTGTGACACAGGAATAGAGGCCGGGAACTGCTTTTATGGGAATGCTGTTTGTAGCAGAGTGAAGGAAGGCAGGAAGGATCAGCTTTCCATGAGAAGGAAACTGTTAAATAAAATCTGATTATAAAACTGTAGATAAAAATAATTTCTCAGCTTTGCTGTTGAGTTCTGGAATTCTCCAGTTGATCTTCCGTTAGCCACTGTTAGGGAAGCAGGATGTGGTCCTGGGATCATTTCTAGGGCATCCAGATTCCTCACCAGATTCCTCACCATTCAGGAACTGATAACACAGTACAAACGATAACAATGCTTCAGACCACTGTGATTTTGCACAGGTTTTTGTGAGCTGTTTTTAAAATGCAGTTCCAAAGGATTCTTTCATTAGTTTTTATTATTTTTACGATTATTAATTTTTTTCCTTATCCACCCCACCTTCCATTCCACTCTGTGCAGGGAGCAGGCCCAGAAGACTTCAGCAATCTCCCACCTGAGCAAAGAAGAAAGAAGCTTCAGCAAAAGGTCGATGAGCTAAACAGGGACATTCAGAAGGAGATGGATCAAAGGTGAGTCAAACCTCTCCAATGAAAAGTGAAATGGCACTGAGCAGAGCCCTTGTGTGTGATGGATGTGGGTAGATCCCAACAGGACAGGCTGTTATGAGATAATGGCATCATCCAAAGTCTCTCTGATCTGTAGCTTAGATTTCCTGGAAGCAGGAGGATAATGACTCCTGTGCTTTTGTGAATGGTTTTTCTACAAGGCTGCATTTATCATTCTGGTTGAGAATAAGGCTATTTTAGCTACACACTTTTAATTCATTCTGGCAGCCTGTATTTGTGCTTTGTGTTTGCTCACATTCTGCAGTTGCATTAAAGATTCAGCATGTTTTGTTTGTGACACACAGAACTTTTCTTCCCTGCAGGATTTCAAGACTGGTCTATCCCTGAATACTGCTTTGCATTTGTACACATCTGCCTACATTTTTAGTTAGCTTCCTTTCAAGAACCTGTTTATTTCGCCTACTAATGCAATATTTCTTCCTTCTTTTTAATATCATGAAAAAGAAAGGAAAATTGCACGTGGTGGTATGATTTGTCATTGCTTTGGTTTTTTCCTCTGTGGTAACTTAGGTTTGTCTTTGTGCTGGTTTTTCTTTCTGCTCTATTGATTCTGAGGTAACCCAATATTAAAATCAGATATGGAATCAGAGCAGAGTGAAGTTTAAATAAAGATTGTTTATGACAGAGAAAATAGCACCAGCAGTTAAATAAGAGTTAAACAAATAGTAATAATTGTGACTCATATGTTTGCAACATTGTCCCTTAAGGCTTCAGGCACAGAGCAGTCCCACTTCCTTGCCACCCACACTTTTTCCCAGTTTCCATACACACAAAGCAAAGGCACAGGATTGCAATTGTCAGGAGTTTGGTGGGAAACTCGAAAATATAAAGAGTGTTAACTTGCGTCGTGGGACTCACATTAACCTCTCTCCCACCAGCTATTGCCTAGAGAAAATCTGAATAGTGATGCCTAAAATCAGCCCAAAATTCCATCTTTCAGCTCTGAAATGTCCATCAGCAGCTGAGTGAAGCTGCCCTGGGACTCGACCGGACACAGAGTCACGTTTTGTAGCCTCAAGTCCCTGTCCCTGTGCTGTGACAGACACAAACCATCTGGAGCCAGCTTTGTTTTAAGCAGTGTGAAACAAATAAATATCTTACAGATTATTTGGGTTGCCAAAGACAAAGTGCAACAGGCAGGCTGAGAATTTCTGGTTTACACTCCATTACTGTTATTGATACACCTTTGTCCCTGTTTCCCAACTGGAGGACAGCCCATCATGGACAATAATGATGCAACTGTTTGTCTATGCACCCCAAACTGGGAAGATATTTGTCTAGAAAATTGGAGCTGTCGTAGATTGCAGTGATTGTGAGATTTATTATTATTGTTTTCCCCAAGGCAGCAAGTTGACGTTATTGTACTACATAAAAACCACATCAGGCTAAAAATCAATATCAAATATCTTCTCACATTGTAGGTAACTCACTGTTTTTCATCTCTGACAGTGTAAATCCTCTTCTGGCAAATGATTTTACTGCTCTTTTTTTAAAAGTTGGCTGGTTCTAAACAGCCGAAAAGCCCCATCTGGGTGTTCTCAGTTCGTTTTGTAACATCTTAGCTTCAACCTCAGAGTGAAGAAGAGACCGTTTATTATCCTTTTATTTCTGCCCATTTGAAGAAAGGCATTTACCCCTAGCTGCATTAGCACGTGTTTTATTTTAATTTTACCCCTCAGAGATGCCTTAACGAAGATGAAAGATGTGTACATCAAGAACCCCCAGATGGGAGACGCAGCGAGCGTGGACCACAGATTGGCAGAGCTTGGGCAGAACATCGAAAAGCTGCGATTAGAAGTTCAGAAATTCGAGGTACGAGAAGAAACATTTCTGTAGAATTCTCAGGACTGAGCATGGGCTTCCTGGCTTTCCTGGCAGATGTACTGATGCACTTTGCTATGTGTGGGCAAGGGCTACTTGAGCACTTGAGTTAATTGGGGTCTTGGAGCTGATTTGTGTAACATAAACATGCACCATCTCCTGCGGCTGTCAGCCCACAGTTAAATTTGCCACAGAAAACGAATTCTGCTAAATGGAGGTGAAGAGAAAATGTGCTCTCTGGACTGTCCAGAGAGCTTCAGATGCTTATTTAATTAATTAAATAAATTGAAGCATCATGTTACGGACATCTGTGGAAAATCAGAATGACAGAAATGCAAAGCACCATTTAGAGACTAACAGCAAGACAGAAGCCATCAGATGAAATATGTTTTAAGTAATAGTCTGCCATGAGCAGGAAGCTGCTTAGTGATATAAAATCTCCGGAGCAGGAGTGGCGTGTTTGGAATATATGAAGTCCATTATAATTACATGAGAAGGATTAGAGGCCTGAGAAAAGACTTTACGTTCTACAGTGTGCTTTGAACATAAACAGATACAGCCCATTAATTTCAGATGTGGTTTTGCTATCCATTACTTTCTTACCTGTCTGAAATCAGTGGCCCTTTCACTCTCCCCAGCTTTAGTTCTCATGCATTCAGCAGTCCCAGAGATTGCTGAGTTTCTGGTGTTCCTGAGACTACTCCAAGCTGCCACACATCTTTCTACTTGGTTGTAACAAGAGCAGCATCATCTCCTGGTAGCTGTTAACTGCTTCTCTGTGCCAGGGTGTTTTCAGCACCCAGTGCTGAAAAGTAATTACTTTTTCAGTAATTTCAGTTTTTCAGCAAGATCAACAGACTTAATATTCACATGAAGTCCAGAATCTGAACAGCTGACCACTGCCACTCAAAAGAAAATGTGAACTTGTTTACAAATCAGTCTCTATTCTGTAGCCTGGGTGTCAGGAGTGTCCCAGCAGGGTGAACTCTGTCTGTCTGTCTGTCTGTCTGGCAGGGCTGGCTGGCAGAGGTGGAGGGGCGGCTCCCAGCACGGACAGAGCAGCCCCGGCGCCAGAGCGGGGTCTATGAAGCCCAGAACCCATCAGGAGTGAACAGCTGTGCCCAGGACCGCGAGAGGTACAGTATCTGTATGGGGCTGGAGCTGCCACCAGAGCCACTGCAGGCACACACAAGGGCTTTGCAGCCTGATCTTGCCGTATCCCAATCCAAGAGCTGCATTATAGAATATATTTCTGAACTGTATGACAACCCACTCACTCACTGCTGTGAATTTTTACAGCTTTTAATGGTAAAAATGAGGGGTCTCACCCATTTAATGTCACAGCCAGTTCTGAGCAAACTCTGGAATCACTGAGCTGCTCCAGCTGCAGCTGCTTCCCTTGCCTCAAGCCCTGGTGACCGAGCGATTCTCTGCTGCTGAGGTTGGTCGCTATAGTTGCTGTGTTTTTCCTCTCTTGAGCAGCCCCGATGGCAGTTACACAGAAGAGCAAAGCCAGGAGACTGAGATGAAATTACCTGCAACAGACTTTGACGATGAGTTTGATGATGAAGAACCACTGCCCACCATAGGAACATGTAAAGCGCTCTATACATTTGAAGGTATCACTTAAACTTTACCCTCGTTTCAATGACTGGGTTTTTTAGTTCACATGCCAAAGGCAAGCAGGAAACCTTTGCTTAACCCCTTAAATAGCCAAGGGGCAAGTGAGGCTCTGGTGTGATCCTGTAGAGAGGCACCAAGACAGGGATTTGTCTCCTGTTGCACAGGAACTCTGCAGGAGAAAGAACCAAAATTCTGCTGTGAGGATCGCATTTATCTTGTTCTTTGTGTACTCACTGCTGACTCCAGAATCGTGAGCCCCTGTTCTTGCTGCCAGCGATGCACCAAAGGCTGTGTCCACACGTGGTCTGAGTATGCTCTGAGCTCCCTGCTCTGTGTCTCTGGTTCCTGAAGTGCCTGTTGCTGTGTGTTTCAGGTCAGAATGAAGGAACAATCTCTGTAGCAGAAGGAGAGATGCTCTATGTAATAGAAGAAGACAAAGGTGATGGGTGGACTCGAATCCGAAGGAACGAAGATGAGGAGGGCTATGTCCCCACGTCCTATGTTGAAGTCTATTTGGACAAAAATGCCAAAGGTGCTATGACCTATATTTAATGCTATTATTATTGTTTTATTTGCTTTCACAGAGATAATCCAACCCTGAAGCTGCTCTGTGTTGCAGATAGAGCCTTTTAAGAGTCTGTACAATGCCACCAAGTGCATTATTCCATACGTGGACTAATTATGGCTTGTTGTACTGCAAAATGTGCTTTTCTTGCTCAGAGAAAGGTAGTGTGGGGGACTTTGAAACCAGGGGGGAAATGCAGCCTTTCCTGGACAGTGTTTGCTCAACTGTCACTGCCATTGCACGCCCAGCTTAGTGCAGGAAGCACAAAGCCCTTTGGGATCATACAGGCTCTCCTCAGATATCCAGGTGGCATCTCAGGCACATCCACAAGTCAACTGTTTGTCCCAAAGTCATTTGGTGGAACTTTAAATAGGAAATACTTAGGCTGCTGGTTTGTGTCTGTGGGAGTTTTTGGATTGAAACCTGGTGGTCATTTAGTTGGTGTATGTGGAAGGGGAAGGAGAGATCTTGCCAAAACCCCTCTACACAGCACTCTGTGGTCCTTGATAAATGGGTAAAACATTAAGAAAGCTCCTCTGTTCTTTCCCACCTTGCTACATTTCAGATATATTTGCTGTTTCAGATGACCAGAACTAATGGTTTAATCTTTTGCTCACATGAGATCAATGGAGGCAGTCAGAGTTTGGACTCCATGAGCTGCTGTTTGTTTCTTTTAATTCCTCCCAAATAGGTTGTGTTGTTTAAGGAAGTAGAGCTGGCTGGAGTAAATGCCCGTGCTGAACAGCTGGTAATGGGATACACTGAGAAATGAAAAGATTTTAGCCCTATTTCAAATCAGGACGTGTTTGAACTCCAGTGTTAAATAATTTGTGTTTATTCAGTTATTTAATCCTTCAGATTATTGTTGTGTTTCCTAGACCTGAGAATTCTTGGTGTGAAATAAGCAGCCTCATCCACATCAGAAGCAGACCTCAGCCATTTTCACTGGGGTTTATGGGTGGTAGGAAGAGAGGAGCAGGACTGTGTCTGTAAACCAGCACTAAAACTTGAGCAGTTCAGTGTTGGATTTGGTGTTAATCAGTGCAGTGCCTTGTCTGCTGCAGGTGAAGATCTGGGCCTTGTTTTATTTTGCCATAGTACAGTAGTTTGATGTTCCTGTTGGCAAATACAGAGTGAGCTGGGATGCAAGAGAGTGCAAAAAGCTCAGCCCCTCTGTTGGTTTTTTTTAATGTTTGAAAGGGGAAGGTGGTTTCTCCTGTATATCCAGAACAAGGCCGAAGGATTGGAAGTCACAGAATCACAGCCTGGTTTGGTTTGGAAGGAACCCTAAAGACCATCTCATTCCAACCTCTGCCATGGGCAGGGACACCTTCCATCAGAGTGAAAATGCAAACTGTGCTGGGGCTGAAGGCCGATAACAGCTGCAGCCATTTCTGTAGACACAAGGGAGGTTTTTCAGATCGTTTTAAGTTTTTCCATTAATTTTGCTGGACTTCAGGAACAAAATCAAATGTACCTGTGAATATCTAATGTATAGGAACTATAATGTTTACCTCTTTTATTTCCCAAGTCTCTGGTTTAAAAGAAAGGCTAAAAGAGAACTTTTCATAGAACGCAGCATAAAGATTTGGAGCAAATGCTACTGTGTTTAAAAGATTAATTTTGTTGGAAGCTGCAAATTTCTCATTTGATTTTTAACGTATGGGTAGAAGTGACTTGGTTCAGTCCTTGAAATGAAAGTGATGACATTCCTGAAGATAACACTGTAAATACTAAAGCATTTACAAACTTTAGTAATCCTTTCCTCTTTTTGGGAAGAAGGTTGAGCAGCTGGCACCATGAAAGGCTGGTGGCAGACGTGTGGGAACTCACAGCAGTCGCCTGCGACTGTCCCAGGCAGCAGAGTCAGTCTTGGCTCAGTGTTACCTGCCTGGCCAGGCTGTGTCTGTGCCATGAGCCAGAGGCAGCTCAGTGCCACCGCTCAGTGCTTTGTGAAGAGCTGCTTTTTCACTCAGCTGGAGCCTGTGCTGTCAGGGCTCTGCTGCAGAACTGAGCTGAGCAGGACAGGTAAGTCATGTGCTGCAGGTGCCCTCCTTAGAGGAGCCAAGCTGTGTCTGTGCCCTGCAAGTCCCTGTGTGAGGGCTCCTGGTGACATTTACAGGGGTACCTCTGCTCAGAGGGTGTTGGCAAACCCTGTCACAAAAAGAACAGTAATGTCTATCTTGTTTTGCCTTTTTTTTTTTTTTTCCAGATGTGCACAAACCACTTCAGAAAATCTCTGAGTAGGTTTGCATAGGCCTGTCCACCCTTTATTCTCCTGGTTTGCTGCTACGGTTGTTTTAAGAGCTCTGTTTGAGAAGGTTTTCTTTAGAAGAGATGAAAGCACATGTCATATCTCCATCACTGAAAGACTTTGTTAGGTACCGGGTCGGCTCTGAAATGTCACTGCCGAGGAAGGTGCTGCCCCGACTGTGTCCATTTAGTGGAAACAGCATTGTTGTCCTTCTGAGTAGAAATGAGAGCTGCAGGCTCTGCTCCTATTGGGATTTGTGCAGGAAACTGTTCCGTGCACACCTGGGTGTAGCATCTTGCAGGGCTTCTCTGTACCCGTCGGGTGTCTGGTGCTGAGAACTCTCAAACACAGGAACTAATTGGGCCTTTCAGCTCAAGACTGACCACCCTGTGTTACTGACTATGGTACCTCATCATCTGCTTGGCAACAAAACTGTCTTTCACTGAGAGATGTTGTGAAATCATGTGAGACACAAAAGAACCTGCATGGAATAACCAGCTCGGTACAAACCCTGCATTGCACCCAACAGAAATGCCATGTTCCCGTCCAGCACAAAGCCTGGATGTTTGTTTGGGTGACATGCAGGAATAGAGGCTGGTTTGGGAAGTTAAACTTCTTGATAAAAACTGTTTTGGAGCCATGGGCTGCTGAGCATTTTGTCTCCTTTGCCACTGTGGGTCTGTTCCCCCTCACCTCTGATGATATCAGTAATTCCTTATGGACAGTTCTGGGATTCCCAGTGCTGCAGCTCTGCTGTTTGCTGTAACCATCGTGCAGAGCCTTGACTTACATAAATAAATAGGTAAAAGTTAACCACGCTGATGCACTTTTTATCTAGGATATATCTGATTATTTAATGCTTGCCAAATTATTTAGGAATCGGTAATTATAAACTGGACTGTGGCTTTTTAAAATCCTTTTGTTAAATATGTGCCCTTAGTTCTCCCAGTATAAAAAAAATTGTATATAACATAACTTAAAAACTAAAGTTACTTGAATTTGAATTGTTTTTCTCCTTTTATATGTGTATAAGTATAAATGGTTTTATAGGCTGTTCTTCTGCTTAACCCAGCTGTTTTGGTAACTATACAGTCCCTCTGATGTTGATAAGTGTTTTTGGTTACTCAGCTGCCTGCACCTGGACTTGCATAGGAACTGCTGTTGTGTGTTAAGGTTCGTTCAATCTGGCCAGTGTGGTTGTCTTGTTTCTATTCTTATTTTTTAAAGAAACATCATCTGTCAGGAATCTCTTTATAGCTTGATGTACCATGGTGTCTTCTTCTAATAAACATTATATTTTCTCATTCCTGTGAGGTTTTGGTTTTTGGGTTTTATTAATGGCAGTCACTAGTAGGATGGCAATAATTAGTGGCAAAAAAGTAGTGACGTTTAACTTTCCTAAGGGACAGCAAAGGGCCCAGAGCTGCTTCCCACACTAAATACAAATTATTTGTCTTCAATTCCTCTTCAAGAAAAATACTTTCTTGTGGCTCTTAGATAATTATTTTGTGCTGTCATTTGGAAGGTTTTGATGGAAATGGATGCAAAGGAGGTGGGAATGTTCCCCATGTCTCTTGAATGCAAGGGAGGTTTGGACTCATCCTGTATTCCCTTGCATACAGCATTTTGGGCCAAATCACACTCCTGGATTATAGCTTCACTTGGCCAAAGGAAAAATCTGCCCTCAGCCACCAGTCTGGGAACAGAGTTGGGCAGAGGATGGGTTTGGAGGCTTAGGCTGGTTCACTGACCTGCATGTTCCTGGCCTTCCCTAGAGAAGGAAAGACCTCTGCAGCCTTTGGAGGAAAGGAAGGATCTGGATTCCTCTGCAAACTCTTTGATTTAATTTCCTGTTGTTGTTCAATGTCATTGATGATCTCTGGAGCTGTCACTTGAACAGATGCAGTGCTGCTTTGCAGACTGAACATGAAAAAGCTGTTTGTTTTCTCAGTGGCACAAAGCAAGTGCTGGCAGGGTCCTGCTTGTGAGCTTTGCTCCCAGAGCAGAGCAGAGTCCCAGTGATGCTCTTCCCCAGGCTGGAGAGAAGGGCTGAGAGTGAAGGGTTGCTGCGTCAGGAGCCTTCCTTAAACCCTGTAACCCAGGAGATGCTTCATTGCTCTATTTCCTTTAACCTTCTGCAGGCAGAGCTGCTCTTAAGGGATCCCATTTTCCCCAGCCTCTTTCTAATCCAGTCTCTTTCTTTTTGTCTTTCTTATGTTTTAGATTCCTAAAGGTGTTTGTGCTGGTGCAAGAACCTCGGGGCGAGCTTTTCACAGAAGGAGAAACAAAATGGTCTGTTTACCCTGCAGGCAGTTAAAACACACCCATGGAAAGCCAGACTCCCAGTCTTGTCTGGAGTTCCCACTTGAAAAAATTCAGACCTAAATTCCATCCCAGTACCATTCAGATGCTTGCTCTTTTCCATGGCATGCTACTTGTGTTTCAGATTTCGTTATCAGCCTTTCCCACTCTTCTGCCAGCCTGGCACGGCCCCTCTGTCAATCACAACACACACTTCTCCCAGCCCACTCCCTCCCAGCTTCTGTCAGAGAACTGCTGGCTGCCTTTGGATGCACAGGGTAGCCAGGGAGTCCCAAGCATGTGCTGGTCTGTCTTCTGTCCCCTTGTCCCTCAGTCCATCTGAATGTACCCACTGCTCCATCAGCATTTCACACGGTGCCTTTAGTGCTAAACCTGCAGGTCCTCTCCCCAGAGAGCGTGGAAAGGAGGTGGAAAACCTCCCCTGGGAGCAGTGTTACAGCAGCTGGACTGGGCTCTCAGTTGTCAATATTAAATCTGATCCACATGCATTATTCAATATTCTGCCTTCTCCAAAAGGTCACTAATACCTGTCAGCCTTTATTTCTCTTTTTTCAAATCCAGGCTGATGTTCATTGCAAGTATTAAATCCCTCTGACCTTGCTGTTTCCTGAAACCCTTCAAGCTCACGTATGTACTTGTTTTCCTGCTTGTTCTGTCTGCCCCCTCCTGTGTCCCTGCGGTTCCTCACACACACACAGACACACACAGACACAGACAGTGGCATTTTGGTTGGCAGCCCTTGTTGCTGCTCACAGGCCCCGTTTGGCTCTCGTTTCAGCCTGCATGCTCGCCCTGTTGCCTTGCCTGCGCCCACCTTCCTCAGAGTCACGTTATTTTGTGGCTCGTGGTTTAATCTCTTTGCAGTTTTCTATTGGTTGGTTTGTTTTTCAGCATTTCAGACCTGCCTTCTCTTTTTGCATGACCTCCTGTGCGTTCTCATCAGTTCATGTTGGAATAATGGAGTTTTTTTAGATAAATAAAAGAGGAAAGGAAAAAAAATAGAAACGGCACTGTTTCCTTCTCCCATCTTGTCATGGACTGGACTTGGACCCAGCAGCCAGACAGGAATTGTGACCGCCCTGTTCTCACATGGTTTGGTTTGAAGCAGAAGTAGGCTGATAAGTGATTCTGCACTTTATCATGTCATGCAGTGGTGAGAGAGCTACAGTATCTCCAAACATCTATCACATGATCTGGACTTCAACTGCCTAACAAAGGGTCAATTCCTCTCTAGATTTCTATATTCTAACTTGGTTTCCCCTGAATTGTTACCATTGCTTGGGTTTTACAGTCATGGACATGTTTGAGCCCTGCAAGAGTCAGTTGCCACTAAATAGCTCCTGAGGGCCAATTTTATTCATGGATCAACACTTCGTTTGGGGGAATCTACTGCCTCTAATCCAACTCCAGCATATTCTGTACAATCCCCACAACTTCAGAAATCTTACATGGAAGCCACTATGGGCAGTGACTCCAAAATGAAACCTCTCAGGGTTTGTTTGCAGGCTGGTGAGTGATGTTTTGCTGCCTGCTGGGCTGTCCTGCAGGGTCAGCACATCAAAACACATCCCAGAATCTCAGACTCTCCATGTTGGGGATGGCCTGGGCCATCCCCGTGGGGGGTGAAGTGATTTTTGAGCTGGGCTGTGTGTTGTATTCATAACTCTGTCCCTTTCTTTCCATTCAAGATGCCAACTTTTATTTTTACAAAGACCCTTGGTGCTACAGTTCATCCTGTAGCTGGTGTGTGATGGTGCTTAAGAGTTGCCAGCATCAACCAGCAGAAGGTTTGTGATTGAAACCCAACCCAAATGTGCTGAGCACAGGCAGCACCAATGCTGGGGCCGCTCTGCTGCAGCATTGGAGGGTCAGAATCCATCAAATCACCACCTTATCACTGCTGCTGCTGTGGTCACTGAGCTGTTCAGATCAAGAGCAGAATGGTTGGCACCTATGGCCTTGTGGCATCCACCTGCCAGGGGATCTAAAGGGTTGAACAATTAACAGGTGTGCAAAAATATCCTTAAAATATTTTTAGCTGCAGTATTTTTATTCTCATGTCCAGTGCACTGTTGAATCAGCAGCTAAGAATCCATTTTCACCTATTGTTGTGCCATCTATGTAAAAATTAGATCAAAGTTTGCTTTTCTATATTTAATCTGGGTGGACAGTATATTATTGTCAGCCTCTGTGGAACATTGGAACAATTGCAATGTCTGTGTTGCTAAATTGTGCTGTAGAAGGAGCATTAGCTTTAGCTGACTGATTGATTCCTTAAGTTTTATTAAAAGACCATGTATGGAGTTTTTATAAACTTGGCAAGTAGTACCCAAAAGCCTGGATCTTAAAACTTATTCAAGAAATAGTGACAGTCATATCTCATAGTCTGCACACGTTTATTCTGCTGCTGTTATTCAGGGTAATGAATAATTTTTGTAGAATTTACCTTTGGCAAATGCTGAAGAACTAAATGTATGACTGGTTTATAAAAACTCTGCTTGGATTTACTAATGTTGCCCAGCAGCATGGACTGTACATCCTATGAAAGTTCATGATCCCCAGCAAAAGTCTCTAATGCCCTTTCTTAACACCTGTAAATAGAGAAGAAACATATTTACTGATACTCAAAGTTGTGTTTAATGCTGAGTATTTTTCAGAAGTTCATTTAGTTTGATGCATATTGTTCTTTGGTTTTTTGTTTTCCTGCCTGAAATGTCAGAAGACCTAAAAGAAGCCAAATTCTATTTTAACATGATGATGTCGAGCACTTTTTTATTTGTATATGTGTGTGTATGTGTGTTTGAGCACTGATCTCGAGATCTCGGTGGCATCTCAGTGTTGTGATTTCATTGCCAATGTAAAAAGTTCTGGTGTTGCCCATTCATTTCTGGAGACAGAATTCAACCAAATAAAGTGCTTCCATTTGAAAGCAAATATTGACCTTGTAGCAATGAAACAAAGTCATCTGCATATTTAAATAAACATTTAATTCCAGAAATACAGTTTCACTGGACCCTTTTGATCAGCCAGACAAGAAGAAAAATGGGTTTGTTGCTTTTCTTTTCCAACAGAAAAGTTGGTGCCTCTTTGCTGAGGCTCTTGGGGCTGTTGAGGTGCAGCCATTGCTCTCCAGAAGCTGCTGCTCCCCACGGGTATGTCCAGTGGAGAATGGGAATCTGAATTTGCCTGTGACTGCTGCTTCAGCCAGAGAAATTCAGACTAAACCCGCCCCGCTCCAGAACTGATCTCTTATTCCTCATTATTATTTCTGGTTATGGGATGGATTTGGGTTTTGCTTCTAGCTGTAAAATTTACAGTGAACAAGTGGATCAGACCATTCCAGTGTGATGCTGTCCCCGGCTCTCTCTTCAGATAAGTAATTACACATTTTTACTTGTGGTACCTATTGTTTTAGTTTTGTTTTTTATGTCATATTGTTTCCCACTGGAATTTTCAGGAGTAATAATTTGGCTCTGTCTGTACCTCTGACAGTCTCACACAGCCAGGTCCCATCAGGTCACTTTGAGATTTGGTTTTATCAAACTTTTACCTTTACAGCTGGCACTGAAGAGACAATGAAGTGGTTGGGTTGTCTTTTTTTTTATTTGGTCACGTGAGGAGAAACATGGGCCGTTGTGGCTGGAGTTAGTGTTGGGAAAAGCAGATGGTCTGTACTTTTTCAGTAGGAGACTGAGTACTGGAAACTTGGGGAAAAGATTTTGGTTTAGGAAAGAGTTGTACTATGGAAAGCCTGTAGTGAATGCTCTGGTTTAGCTGGAAGTCTTGGCAAATGTTTCTGATGCTGATTGGTTTTATATTAAAATTCAGGCTGTTGCAAGCCTGGTAAGGAACGGGGCTGGGCAGGGATGTGTGGATGTGCAGGTGTGTCCAACACAGCAGTGCCTCCCTTCACCAAATAGTCCAAAAACCAGGCACATTTCTGTAACTCTGGCTGAGATGTACAATTCCATTTTGGTGTGCAGGGTTGTGAATAATGTGTCTGTGTGTGCCTAGCTGAGAGAAAAGCCCACAGCTCCTGGCCAGCTTCTCCACCACGCCTTGGTCCAGGTCACTGGAAGGAGCCCATCCAGGAGCCATGAGGATTTGCAGTTGTCCTGCTCAGCAGGTGACACCTGGTGGCCCTTTTATCTGAGAAATAATCTTGAGATTCTTTTTGTTAATACAGTCAAGCCGCTACATTTCTTCAACAGGATTTCAGTTGTTCTTTGCCAGCATTAATTAACATCCCTGTCAGTTCTGGACAGATCGGGGCTGTTTGTGAATAGGAGGGGGTGTCCCTCTGGCTCTGACTTGGGTTTATCTGTCACAGAATCAGCATTGCTGACTTTAAATAGAAACAGCACAACTGCAGGGGTGAGTGAGGGCTGGGGCAGAGAGCTGAGCAAAAAGGGAGAAGAAAATGAAATGCGGATTTTGTATGGGGTGTTTTTGTCACAGCACCCCGGTGATCGCTCTGCTCCCAGGAAGAGGAGCAGCACACAGGAACTGAACTCTGGGCACTCCTGGAGGACTGAGTGGGGAGGGAGCAAATAATCTGAGATTTGCTCCATCAGTCCAAGGCATGAACAGTCCTTTTTCAGCTCTTTTTTGCAACTGGCAAAGCCACCTGATAAAAAGAAAAAGGGAGATCCAAATCTGGACACTTGACTCCAGCTGCTCAAGAACAAACTGCATGTACTTACTACCCAGCTCCAGCTCTGCTTCTTCTGCCATTTCAGGCTCCAGCTGAGGCTGTGTCAGTCACCCCTTGGGCAGGGAATCCCTGCTGCTCCAGCCCTCAAGCTGCTTTAGAAACTCTGTGAATTCCCAGCGCCAAGAGCCTGGTGTTCCCTGGGGAACAGGCTGCTGACGTGTGTTACCAAGGAAGGGGAATGGGACCAGCAGGGACATTTTGGCCACAAAGCAATGACAGGAAACTTGTAGAATCCTGGAACAGCTCAATGAAACTTCAACTCCTTCCCGTGCAAGTTACTTACTAGTAATGTGATCAGTGAGCAGCACATGGAGACCCCCCAGGCTTTCTGAGGCACACTCAGGTGAAATGGGGTAAATGGAAGGTAAAGGGAGGTCTGGGAGCAGAGACTGAAGGGACAGGTGCCCTCTGAATGGGCACAGGATGGTTCAGTGGCCTCAGGCTCCTCTCACTGCTGCCCAGAAGGAGCTGTCTCCACCCGGCCTCTGGGCAGCATGAAGTTTGGATTTTATTTTATATTTATTACATTTTTATTTTTCTTCCTTCACCACCCCACTCCCTGGAGCTGTCAGCCCCTCTCACCAGGCAAGGCAGGCCTTGTTGAATGCACATGTATTTATTGTACCACTTTCAGCACAAGGTCTAACACTGAAGCACAGGAGTGTCATTACAGTCTGTACAGCACTCTCTGGAACACAGACAACACAGACATGCAGCCCTGCAGGCTCTGCAGCAGATCCCAGGGCTGCTGCAGTGGGGAACAAAGACAGCTTGGAACAATGAGATTCCCAACAGTGGCTCATTTTCTGACCTCCCCTAGGGTCTGGCTGGGTCTAAACAAGCATCCCATGAACAGGATTGTAAAATTAACATGCTGAATCAATTATGGACAATTTTTAAAGAAGTTGCTCTTTGCAACAAACACTTGATCTGAAAAAGAAGAAAATAATGTGAAAGACACGTTTTTCTTCTCAAATTCTCCTGTCCTACCCCCTTCTATCTCTAAGTCAAGGAGCAGCCTTTCCCTCCCTCCCCCTCCCTATTTTTACAGGAGGAGCTCAGAGGTCCCAGCTCCATGCAGAGTCTGGCACCACTGAGACCAGACTTGATGCAGTGGCATCATCCACACCATGAACACAGTTTGGTTCCTCAGGCCCTGTGAGGCAGCTCTGCCTTTTCTGCCTCCATTAAACTGCCCTCAAAGGCTTGCAAAGATTAAACTCTTGCTTGCTGCAAGATGAACAAAAAACATTTTAAGAATAGCCTTGCTAAAAAAAGTGGAGTTTGGCCTTTTTGCCTTCATTCCTTTCTCTGCTGCCTCCATCAGCTGCTCCTTGGCTGCATTGGTGGCACTAGATCGGGGAGTAAATTCATTAAATGAGCCACTGTACACACAAAGGACATCTGGAATGACCTCAGCACACAGGTGGGGGCTTGTCTGCAGAAAGCAGCTTGTTCCTAAAAAGCTGCTTGACCAGCCTGGGCCCTGCTCAGCCAGGCCCCCTCCCCAGCCCCGGGTGACCCCTCTGAAGGTGGGGGCTCTGTGTGAATAAAGGGGCCCATCCCCAGCCTTTAGCCCTCTCTGCTTCTCATCTGCTGAGGGGAGACACACACAGGCTCATGGCAGGGGCAGTCTGAGGAAGGCTTTGGGAAAGAGGACTCACCTTCCAGCTTTGTTGTCCAAAACCGTGCTGAACACAGGAGATCAGACACAAGGAGAAAATAAAGTTCTGCAGGACCATGAAGGTGTGGGTTTGGGAGTGAGATGAGAAAGGAACAGCTTCTTTCCAAATTTCTTAGTTGATTGCAACTGAATTTGCAAGGATTTGATAAAGAGCAAAACTAGGAAGTTGTGACAGCTGTGCACCACCAGCACAAAACCACAGGGAGACCTCGTGGCTTTACACAGCCTCAAAACCAGGGTTTTTCTAGTTGCAACACTGCCCGCTGGAAACATAAATAATGCCTCATTATCTTTACACATTTGAGTTAAAAAGAAAAGTGCCAAAAGCAAAACCTGCAAAGGAGCAGAGCTCAGTGCACTGGGGCCAAGCTGCGAGTGCTGGTTTGGTGTAAGCAAAGGAAGGGGAGAGGGCTCAGGTCAGGACAACCCTGTGGCTGTCGCTGCAGCCTCAGACCACGGCTTCAGCCAGAGGTGAGGTGCAGAGCTTTCTCCCAGTCTCTCCTAGCACCACCCCGTGCTCAGAGCCACATGAAAGGAGGAGGAGGAAGCCTGACTACCCCAAGAGTGGTGGGGGAGCTGCACACACCTTGAGTCCCAGACAATGATGGAGGTTCAGCCCCTCAGGATTCCCAGCTTCCCGTCCCCCCACAGAGGTACCTGTGCCATCCCTGCCCTGCCCCATCTGCACAGATCACACTGCACGAGTCTCTGCTTCAATCTTCTGCTCCCCGTGGAGGTTTTCCAGTTCCTGCACCTGGGCCACGTTCTGTCTGATGGCGATCTCAGGGCCCCCTCCGTACAGGGTGCTTAAATAAATCCACGTCTCCTCGGAGATCTGCCCGTAGTCGGCACCTGGAAGGGACAACACCAGGAACCGGATGCACCGGTAGGGAAAGGTCAGGGACCACAACACCTGGATTTCCTCTCCAAACACCTCCCCTCCCAGGCCCATCCCCACCAAAAGCCCCTGCAGTGTCACCTCCTGCTGGAAGCACCAGTGTGTCCTCCACTAATCCATGTCCCCAAGTGCCACATCTACACATCTCTTAAATCCCTCCAGGGATGGTGACTCTACCACTGCCCTGAGCAGCCTGTTCCAAACCTTGACAGCCCTTTCCATATAGAAATTTTTCCTAATACCCAATCTAAACCTCGCTAGGCACAACAGGAGGCTATTTTAACTTTGGAAGCTGGATCACAACCAACGCTGAGTGAAGACCACACCAAAAGCAACACAAGATCAAAGCTCCAGCACAAAGGGGAATGGTAGAAGGGGCCTGGGGAAGGGAGCAGCAAGGCAGGAGCTGGGGGACTGCAGGAACCAGTCAGAGCAGCAAACTGGTCATGCAGGAGCTGCCACTGGAGAACTGGCTCGCTCAGACTGTTGGGCAGAGAACTGTCATCCTCTGCAACACCATCCTGCTCTGTGACCACTTCACTGTGGACAGCCAGATCCAGTGGAACCAGCCTCCTTCACCTTTGAGGAACACTACAGGCAGCAAGCATCAGTCTTACCCTGCTTGACTTGCACGTGGCCACCTGGTTTCGTGAGGGCAATCTTGGTGTTGTCAATTGGTCCAGGGGGCTCTGCAGAAGAATAAACATGTCAAAAATCATCTGATTCCCTCACTGCGCCCAGCTTCAGCTGCTTTCCTAACTTCTCTTTGTCATTTTTGCCTTGCTCTAGGAACCCTGCAGACAGCCCCACTGGCTGGTGCCTGAACCCTGCCCAGCCTCATCATCACAGCCAGGAGCAGTACTCAGCCAGGACTCAGTAAACTGACTCGTTTCCATTCCCCCTCTCGCCCCTGACAGACCCCCAGGGATCCTTACCGTTATCCTTGCCCTTGACAAAGGCTTCCCACTCCCGGAACCACTGCATGCTGATACAGTAGATGACACTTGGAGACTCCTCTGCCTGGAAAGCCTTGTTCAGCTGGGAGAGCAGGGAACAGAGACACAGAAAGGATTTAGTCACTCCTGAGATCTCAGCGGGCCCCTTCCATTAACTGTAAGGCAACCCTGACATTCTCCAGAACCTCACGCAATTCCTTCCTCACACCCTGTTCCTGCTTGCCAGAGCAGGCACAAGACAAGGATGGTTTCACACTTTCTGTCTGCACAGCAATCTCATGCCCCAGCTGCCCCTCTGCACTGGGGAACCCCCAGGCCAAAATCCTGTAGATCATGTTCTGGAAAACAGCCAGGAGTTTCCCAGGTCTCCACTTCCCACCCCTCCCCTTTGCCTTGCTTCCAGATGCTTCCCATGCCAACCTTGATGAAGGTGTCGATTTCGATCCTCCTGCGTTTGGCGAGGGCTTCGATCTCCACTTGACAAATGGAGCACACATACAGATGGTTCACAGCAGGGCCACCCCCAAACCTGGGCACAGGGCAAAGGAGGGAATGGAGAGCTGCAGCAGAGTGGAAATGCTTCCCAGCCCTGCGTCCTACAGACAGGGGTTTTTATACTACTCCAGACACTGGTGAGGGAGGTGCATCTGCAGCTGAGGGCACAGAGCTGCCTTTACTCAGCCACGCTCTGGGACAGGCAGTGATACAGCTCATCCTGGCCTAGATCAGAAGACTCTACCAAATCCTGGCAGAAAGAATGGAATGGCCATATTCACCTGTTATAGAGATATTCCCACACATTTTGGGGCAGAATCACAACCAGGTCATCGATGTAATGGTATTTATTAGGAGGGATCCCTGTGGAAGAAAGGCAAGTGGAAGAGTTAATGTGGGATCTCATTATTGTTGTGTACAATAGACAAAAATAAAAAGGCAGATTTTCCTTTCTGAGAACTCTGATTCCAGAATCTGCTTCCTTTGCTAATGGAAGACAGTCATGAGTTCATGAACTGTAGAGGTTTCTCAATCTACAGCCTCAATTTCTAATCAACTGCTTCATTTCCAATTCAGAAGAGAGATTTACAAACACTGAGTGCTCCCCAGCGTGGCTGATGAAGCAGCAGCAGAGTCAGATGCGGTATCAGGTCCCTTCCGCAGCACGTGCTTCCTTCTCCAAACAAACCCCGAGGGTCAGCCCTGCTGACACGGTAGCACTGATAAACCCTGCCCTATCTGCTTTCTACAGGTTTGTTTTTAAACACAGAGAACTGAAAACTGTTGTTTCCCAGCACCACACATCCCCCAGGCCTCCAACCAGCAGCACAATGGGTGATTGTCTCATCCCTCCCTGAGCAGGCTGGAGTTTCTGCCAAAGAGGATCCCACTACAGCTTTTTCCTGCATTGTTAATGCATCAGGAAGCATAAAAGGTGCTGCTCCCAGGTCCACCAGCCTTACCTCCATGGGAGCACAGAAAGGTGTGGTTGGTGATGGGCCCAGGCTCTGCAAAGGTGTTGAATTTATTGAGCCACTCTCGAGAGATGTAGAACTGCAGCAAACTGTGCTCCTTCATGCTGGCCAGGGACACGACCTTCTGACGCTCTCGCACAGCTTCCTCACTGCTTTTCCTGGCGCAGGGAAAGGAAAACTCCGTTCGTGAAATGCATTTCCAGGTGTTCTGTACCCAGGAAGGGGCTGAGGGCACAGCTCACCTGTAGAACAGCACATAGGCTTCTGCATTCTGCACCACAGTCTCATGCACCTCGGTCACGTACTGGTCATCGAACTCGTACCACTGGCCGTTGATCACGTTCTGGCAGTAGGCAATGTAGTGGCCACCTGGAACAGAAAGCACAGCACTGCTAGGATCCGCAGTGCAGACAGAAGGCAGGCCTGGGATAATGTCAGCAGCACAAACAGGATTAGCTGCTGGCACAGAGCAGAGAGAGAGACAGAAAAAAAAGGATAATTCCTGTTCAGGCAAGCTTTGCTGGAGCAGCAGAGCCTGGCACTGTCACCCTGATTTGCCTTCCTTGGAAGAGCCTCTCAGCAAGACTGAACATTGGAAAAGGGTTTGAGCCAAGCCTGTGGGGAGGCTGAAAGAGCTGCAGGGAATCTGTCAGAAGCTGCTCAGCTCACTTTTCAAAGGGCAGAGGCTGCTCAGGCTGGGAATGGAGGGGGCCTTACGCTGCCCTTCAGCCCAGCAGAGGTGTTGGCTACCCCTGACCACACTCTTGCCTCACTCCCATTCTTCCCATTCCTGCTCCTCTCCCAGGGAAGGACTTACTGCCAGCCGTGCCGTGGTGACAAATGACTGACAGGAGGTCGTAGGTGGTGATCTGGGACACGCACTCCTTGGCGAGGAAAGGCCGCAGGTCCAGCCCTTCCAAGGGGAAGGAGACATGGCTGTTGATCTTGAAGGAGTACATCACCTCGTGCCGGAACCGTTTCAAGTGGATGCAAAGGATCTAAAAGACCAAGGACAGAGGACATCAAAGGGAAGTTTTGCCACGAGAGCTCTGGGAGCACAGCACATGTCTGTGTGTCTGACCCTTGCAGGAGCTCTTTGCCTGCTCATGAATGCTGCTGGCTCATCAGCTTTGAATGAGAAAGTCTCTTCTGGTCTAGATACAGGACTTTGCCACCAAAACACCTGCTGGTCTTATTCTATTTCTGGCCTCCTCACCTCCTCAGTGGCTGCTAAAAGAGAATTAGGAAACAAGGTGCTTTTACCCACCTCTGGGAGCCGGAGGACTTTGCAGTACTTCACTCCATTCCTCAGCCTGAGGGAGGAAAAGAAACAAGCTGTGAGGACACTCTACAGCAAACGCATGGCTGGGTCTTGCTCGCTTTGGAATCCAAGACAAATCCTGAATTCCAGCAGAATTGTCCAGGCAGAGGGCACAGCAAAATATCTGACAGCAGTACAGAGAAATAAAGTTCCAGAAATAAAACTCCAGACATGAAACACAATACAGATAATGCCAACTTACTTCTTACACCGTTCACAGCTGTACATGTTGTCCCCTGCAGAGAGAGAAGAGAGCCATTATACAGCTGCTCAGAGCATACAAGGCTGACACAGCTACATTTCCAGACAGTGCAGAGAAAGCATATTAAGAGCCTTTTGGGCAGGCCAGGGTGAGAAGAAATCAAAATAACTCCTCTCAATAAGTGTAGGCAAGAAGAGGAGACAGTCAATTAGCAGGAAAGTATTCAAGTGTCCACCACCACACCTGAACAGCAAATGGTGTGAGTCCTCCAGAGCTGAAGGAGAAGAAAGTGAAGAAACTGAGGAGACACAGCACTCAACTAACCAATAGCTCTGTCTGCTCTTCACTGTAGACACTCTCACCCAGATTTCCCACCCTGAGCAGGCAGAGAAGTTCCCTCCTGCTCAGAAATGCTGAGCTACCAATTTTTGGCACTGCCAGTCTCTAATAACACACCAAGACAGGATTTCTAGGAGATTTAATCTGCCTTCAAAATGCAAATAAAATGCTCCTCCATGCTTTCAGACCTCACCAAAAAAACTCACCCTTCAACTCATCTGCTGCAAAAAAGGCAGCAAGGCAATCCTCTAGTGTCACCACGGGGCCCCAAAACCAGCTAGGGATACAGGACACCACAAATCTGCAGAGGAGAAGGGATTAAGAGTTATAAATAAAATAGCTGAATGCTTTGGCACACAAAACCCCCAAGTGCGTGATAAATTTCTTTATAGCTGTAGGTCCTAAGTTCATCCCAGAGGGGCAGGGAAAGTGTGACTGCTCTCAGCTGATGTTCCTACCACAACTTCTCAAACTGGAAATGATTTGGAAAACTACACCAGGAGTTCATTTGTTCTGGAAGGCAAGTCTGAGCTGAAGGCAGCAGTGAGGGGTTATCAACTGCACAAGAGCTCCCAAGGTGTGTAATAGAACTAGAGGAGCAGTAACAACAGGTTCACAGGAAAAAGCTCAAAGCCCTGTGAGGTACCACATGGCATCCTCCAAGGAAGGGTTCCAACTGACATTCCAGTGTTAACATCACTGGTTAGGGATAGCTGCCTTCCAGCACTGCAGAGCAAATCCCAGAAGAGGGACCCAGGTCCTGCATAGGGAACACACCTTCGGATATACTCCATGATGAAAGCAATCCAGCCCTGCGAGGCATAGTTGTCCCCACACGCCCCTGTCTTAGCTGGCACATTTTGGTAGATGGCAGAGTGCAGCTTGGCCAAGTCCTCCTTCCCTGGGATTGGGAGTGACAGGTCCTGGAATGTCTCCACTGTTGTAGAAACCTGGAAATATCCAAGAGGAAGAGGTCTGGGTTTCCTGTGTGTGTATTGGAGCTGAGACCTGACCTTCATCACCTTTTATCACTGCTTGGATTTTGTCTAGGCTAGAAACCTGAGCTGACAGCAGGAGCAATTCCCTGTGGCTAATTATTCTTCTCTGCTGTCAGCACTGGTTTCTGTCATGGTTTTGTAGCACTGGACTCAGTTTTCTAATGTGAATGTGATACTGCTGGGTCAACTCAGTAACATGGATCAGCAAACAGAGAAACACATCTCCTTGGCATGGCAGGTTCTCACACCTCGCCTGCCATCACCTATCGCCATTTTAGTGGGTGCTGCATCCCACAGGGTTTGGAAAGAGCAGCAGCACTCCCTAGGGAGAAATCTTCAAGCACAGAGCCTGTGCTGGGTGACTGGGAGGGCCCAGGACACTCACTCTGTCGCAGGTGAGGCACTGCACCAGGCTGAGGATGGAGCCATCGAAGATGTCGGAAATCACACTGCGGTAACGGAGCTCTTTCTTCTTTTTCCCAGAAGCCTGCATCTGGGCTGGAAAACAAGGAACGGCCCTCTCAGTCTCACATCTCCACAGAGTCACACAGCCACACAAGAACAAGGGACAAGCATTGTCCTGGTGTTCAGACGCCATTCCAGGGACATAGTGAGGCAAGTTCTGAAGGGACACAGAACTCTGCTGCTCTACATAGTACAAAGAGGAGGCAGCCAACTGAACCAACACCAGCCAGCTCTCAGGAGGCAGAAATTGTCATACTGGAACTCGTTTCCATTGTTTTACATGTTTAGAAGCCTGGCCCTGCCACAGACAGTCTCTGGTTTTCTGAGGTCTTGTTAACATTTTGCTCCAAGCGTTGCACTTCACTTCTTCTCTCCCTCACCTGACTGTATTTTGTCCATTTTTTTCCACTCTGACATTTACCACATGTTCCCCAAGTGTCTTGCACTGGAGAGGACTCGCCACAGCAGGGACTGGCCAAATGTAAAGTTTTGTTTAACAACAAACCCTGTCCCCACACACACGTGCAGGCAGACAGAGTGCTTTTCACGCAGCCAGAACATCTGCGGCTGTGCTGACCTCAGCCAAGGGGCTGAAGAAAGAATGTCCTCATGGAGCAGCTGGAGGGACAGTGGTACAAGCACAAGCCTTTGTGTTTGCAGACTATGCAGTGTTGACGGATTTTGATTTGCAATTTGCTCTGGGATGAAGGGACCAGTTTGATAACAGCACAAGCCAGGCTCCACTCTGCAGCCTGACAGTGCTCCCAGCACTGCAGGGACATCTGCAGCCCTAATTCCATTCCTGTGAGCCCAAGATGTCCAAGAGGCAGGAAGCTCTGTCAGTAACAGCATCTTACAGTTCTCTGGCCCACATGCCATGAAATTCAAGTCTGGCAGACAAATGTTTATGTATCTCCACACTCCCTAAAGAGACAGAGCTCGTGCCTAGGACTCCAGAGCCATTTTATTAACGACAAACACAGCACACAGACGCAGACATGGATTATTTCAGGCTCCAGTATAAAAGCACACTAGAACATTGCAGTGTCCAGAGCTTGACTTTATCTGGAAGTTTACTTTAGTCTTTGCCAAATGCTATGTTAGAACACACTGATGTCCAGGGTAACCGGCACTTCTTACATCTGTTAATCAAGAATCCTGATGGATTCCTTCTCTCCTCTCCTCTACATGCTCCCCACTTTGCCTCCCAGCAACCCCTCTTTGCACTACCTTTCTTGAGTATGTAGGAAGGTCCAAGCCTAGCAGGACTGGAGCGGGGAGGACTGCTGGAGAGCTTGGAGTGCATTTCATGATGAACTGGACTGCAAGGGCGCGAGGAGCAACGCACGTAGGCATCGTTGTCAGGTTCTGTTTGGGAAAATGGGGAGGGAAAAGGGCACTGGTGAAAACCCCAGTTAGGAAAAGGAACCCCACTGCCATCAATGTCAGCCCAGTTCTGTGTTCCAGCACAGAATCTCTCCCAAAGGCACAGTTCAGTGTCCATGAAGTGTCCTGCTTGCACAGGCTGGCAGATGCAGCCCCCTCCGTCACGGGCGAGAGTGCATACGGAGCTGTGCCCAACAGCTAATAATTACATGCTAAAAAACCCCAAAAAACAACCTGCCATTTTTTCACACTTACGACTAATTAGTTTTTGCAGCTTGCTCCTGTAGCCCTAATCCACACAAACAGCATTGCTGCCTTCAGTGCCAGCTGGCAGAGTAAGTCTCTTACATAAAGCAGCATTGAAAGATCAGATATGTTCAGCTTGAGGTGACTCCACACTGCTGCTCTTTTCCCTGAGACACAGAAATGCACAAACTGTGCTTCTCCCTTTTCTCTCCCCAAAGCCCACAGTCCAACAATAGCAAATGTTGTTCTGCCATGCCTTTTCCACAGCTAGTATTTCCCCAGGCCAGCGTATCAAATAAAGCAAGGTACACATACCAAACTTTTTCTCTTAAAAGACATCGATACAGTATTTGCAGGCTTGGCAGAGGCAGCTCTCACTGCTCTGCCTTTACTCAGCTCACAGCCTGGCTAAGCACCTCTCTGGCTCACCGAATACATTTCCTTACAGAAGCAATTGTGCACAAAGGCAGGGACTGAGGAAAACCTTGGATTCAAAATCTTTTGAAACCCAAAGAAGGAACAGTCACGTTATGTGTTAGCCACTGCACTACACCACAGTGCCTGTGGAGGATAATAACACATCTTCCTGGAAATATCCGGACTGGAAGAGGGGTATACCTGGTGTCCTACACGGGCTGGCAGGGCAGGGAGCTGGCAGCATCTCAGGTGAGGCTCTGCCATCAACTGGCATCATTGTAGTATCAACATCTGCATCCTCATCCACCTGCTCCGAGTTGCTGCGCCGATGGCCGCAGGAGAACTTTCTGTCCTTCATCCTCTCTTTCTCCGAGATCCCTCTCCCTGCTTCGTCCTGGATCAGCAGCTCTGTCTCTGCCAGGGAGCTGCTGCCCAGGCTCCCTGAGGTCCGGCTCTGGCCCTCTCCTTCACCCCTGTCACTGCTGGAGTCACAGGAGAGGAACTCGTCCTCCGAAGGGCTCCGGTCCCCCTCCCGCTTGTCCTCCTGGTCGCTGGTGTCCAAATCCCTTGTCTCTGCAACAATGGGTTCCTTCAGCTCTTCGTGGAGCTGATCCATCAGGCAGCGCAGGAACTCCTGGGTGTCCTGAAAAGCAAGATCCCATGTCAGTATCCAGCCAGAAAAGGAACAAATGAGAGGGGCAAAAGAGAAGATGGCTCCATTCACAGCCTATTCCAATAGTGCCCACAAAGGTGAGCCAGATCTGCAGCACTCAGACCCAGCTAAAGCAGGGCCGTGCACCAAAGAGCCTGTCCGCTACGGAAATGCTTTGACTCCTAAATAATTAAAGGCCAAATTTTTTTATCTGAGTTATCTTCAGCTAAAAGACATTGAAAAGCCAGAGAGCAGCTGTAGCAGGCTAAGCAGGAGCACATTTATCAGGGGTTTGCCACAGATAATAGGGAAGAAGCAAGGAGAAACCTGATGAAAACAGCAGGCCCTGGAGAACAGACTCCTACCCGCAAACACATCTTATGAACGCTGACTTCTGCTCACGGCAAGCCATCTCTTAGAGAGGGCAGATTAAAATCTTTAATAAACAGGGAATGGAACCAGAAACCCAAGGCTATACAGTCCTACACCCATAATACATGGTAAAAGAGCTGATATGTTGGCTTCAAAGGAGCTGCTGGAAAGCAACCTGGTATTTTGACAACTGCAGAAACTTAATTACGGCGTTTCAGTTGTTTTATGAAGTCTGGCTTTTAGCCTGCTCTGCCTACCTTTCAAATTTATCTCTTCAGATCAGAGTTTTCCAATCCTACGTATTTCACATCAAAGACAAATATAGAAGTTCTTTCATTAACCATTATTTTTATTCTGTTTTGATTTCTTGTCACTATCACAGTTTTGATGTACTGTCACTTCTCTAGTAAACTTTCTAATCATAGTTTGTTGTTTACATTTTATTATAAAGAACAAACAGAAGAGCTACGATGATAAAGACTTCAAAGGGAAAAAAAAGGATACTACCTTTAAATAAGACTTAGTTTGCTGTAATTCCCCAGAAAAAGAATATAGAACATTCATATCTTTGACTTTTTAGCGTAGATTTATCCAGGTTTCTCAGCTCTGACATGAATAAATAATACCAAACTCTTATAGAGCAGATATCAATAGATCTCAAAGCTGCTTGTAAAGGATTTGACCATTATAATTTCAGAGGTGAGCAAGCTGACACAAGAAAATGAACTTATTTGGTACCAGCAAGCCAGAGACAAGGCTGGAAAAGAATCCAGGTCTCCCAAATCCCAGCCAGGTGCTGTATCAGATCACTGATATTAACACAAAAAGGCCATGACTCCCGAGCTCAAGCTCTTCCTTCTGAACACAAGCACCACCACTGCAGGAATTAAATTCCCACCATTTTTGGAATAACGGCATGGCTTTTTTCAGGCCCCACCTGCTGTGCATAGCCTCGGAACATGGGATTGACGAGCTTAATTCCATGGGATAGACTGCTTGGAACAACATAACTCGGGCTGTGTAGATATGGAAAAAGAAAAAAGAAAAATCAGTTTGCTTATGAGGCCTGTAGCCCTTTTGTCTAACAGGCCATAACAGAGGGTGTGGTGAGTAGTTAAAGAGGATAAAAGATAATTATGCACCTGCAAAGCCTGGGCAGAGATTTCTGCATGAGCTGGATGACAAACACACCAAGAGACAGAAAACACCTCACAGCCATTTCAGTCTGTCCTTCCAGAGAGACCCTTCCCAACAACACATTTCACTTACAGCTCTGTCCACACTCTGAATGTAGAAAGTGATTCTTTCCAGAGCAGGGTGTGACAATTAGTTACTTGGTTTGATATCCAGCACCATGTCTGTCTCAAAATCTGGGTGGGCTGACCACCCAGGAAATGAGGTAAATCCAACCAATACGAAAATGACGTAAGATTGCTTCAAAGTCTACAGCTTCCTCCTCCACAAAGACATAGTTCACCTTGCTCCATATCTTACTTATCCCTTGTTAACAATGAATTTGAGGCAAAAATGCAATGCCATTTGAATTCCTATCTGATGTTTTTTAATTGACTGGACAAAGCAGCCATCTTCAGATTTAAACAGAGCTGCATAATTTTGCACTGCCCTTTGAACTCATCTAGGATTTGAACCAAGAGCAAACATTTCCCAAAACATCACCTGCATTTTCCACTTTATTCGATAAAAAACTCTGAAACACTTTTTCCATCCAAATCATCAGTTCCTCTGCTAATCAAGAGCAGTGCAATTAAGTGCTGGTCACTGAAATCCATGCAAAATACTTGGAGATAGCCCCAGGTATTCCCTTACTCCATCATTTTTTCTTCATTGCCAACAGAGGAACTATATTTTAAAAAACCTCTTCCTTTTTAAAGTTGTAATATTAAGAATTAATTCTTTTCACTGACGTTAAAGTGCCCATTTTATCACCAGCAGCAGGACATGGGATCTCCTGGATCCAGGGGAATCCTCACATCCCCATCCACGCAGGGTGTGAAATGACTGCCTTAGACAACACACTTGACCCTGAGGATCAGATTTCCTCTCTGCTGATGCCAGACCTCAGAACTAACACACCTCTGAAGCCTGGCCAGGTTAGATCAGGAGTCACCACGCACCGTTTCTTGTGCCAAACCTCAGACACCAACTTCTGGTAACTTTTGCACAGGGCAGGTTTCTTATCCGTACGGACCAGTCCACCACATTCCAGGAAAAACTGTGTGAGAGGTGGGCTACAAGAGAAGGAAAAAGAGAAGAATTCAGCACACAAATTTCCCCTCTGCTTCTATCTGTTTATCAGAACTTCAACGTAGGCCTTATCAAAAGCATTCTTAAGGTACTGATTTTAAACCAAGGGAAGAAGTGATTCCAAATGCAGACTTGACTCCTTCACTTCAAACAAATTAAAAAGATTGATCTGAACCTGTTCTCTGTACAGAGGAGATCCTGGAATCGGTTTTCAGCAGGATGGCTAGAGAATATTTTAGGATAGGGTTTGTTAGAATTCTATCAGTGGGGATAATAAGGAGATGTGACATGGCTTTCCCTGGGATAAATAATTTCTACAACAGAAATGATGAAGTTTTACTTCAAGCATTCATCTAAACATGAGTCTTGTATATAGCCATGAGCTGGCTGGTCATTCAATTTCCTACTGTAATACTTCTGTTGCTCTAAAAAAAACCACTAATCTTTTCTGTCCCCAGCCTGGCTAATCTCTCTTTGCAAGACTCATGAAGGTTTCAGATCAGAGGTGACACTTTTGGTATTTAGTGAAGTCAGTTAAGACAACCATGAAAGCCCTAATGCCTACCAGTTTGAGAGAGCCTGAAGTGCTGCATTCATGTAGCAGGAGTTCCCAAGATTTTTCATTCCAGTAAGGCCTAAAGCACAAACAAGAGAGAGATGAATGACTTCCCAGATGTGCAGCTTTCTATATTCCTCCCTGAGGAGAGGGAATCCAGCCCTTTCTAGGCAGTCTCCCCATTCTGCTCCCAGGAACTTCTCAGTGCAGGTCCTACAGACTGCAGGGTTGCCCTGCCAGCCCTTCCATCAACTCAATGCAAAGTTACCTCTTGGTTTCAAATCATCATCCTCTGATTCAGATTCGCCTTCATCAGCCACTGCAATCGGAACAGCTTTCAGAGGGTGAGCAGGCAAAGGAGAATCCTAGATTAAAGACAGAGAAATCAGCATCAGTCAGAGGCCTGCTTTGAAAGATGAGCTGTGAGAGATATCATCTTACACATCAATCCAGCCAGCCTTTGAGAAAAGTATAAGGAGAGGGAAGAACAGGTTGCACTGTCTACCCTTCTCACCAAGCCAGCAGGGAGCGGAAATAGTGCCATTACTGCTCCCAGTACACGTGATAAGAAGCATCAGGAATGAGCAGCAGTGTCACAAGTACATGGTGTTTCTGGTCTGACAACTAAAACTTCCATGGGCCATGCATTGGAAATAAAGATGTGACATACAGGTTCTTCCCACATGCAGACACCCCATGGGAAAGGTTAAAAATAAAGTCAGAATGGATAGTCAAGTCATAGAATCCTAGCATCATAGAATGGTTTGGGTTGGAAGGGACCTTAAACGTCATCTAGTTCCTACCCCCTAAGTCACCTGGAAGTCTTTCTGCTCGGAGAACCTGTAAATCAGGGCTAGTGGTCCTCTGGCTACAGGCAGCCACCTTCAGTGCAGGTATCCCTGTCACAGCAAAAGCTGCACCATGGCAGAAATCACTCGACTAATTTTACACCAGGCAAACAAAACCCTGCCAAGCACTCAGCCCTGCCCTGTGTGGCCCAGACCCACCGGCTCAGGGAATTTGACGGGGGGTGAGGGCGGGTGAGCTGCCAGGCGCTGCTCCAGGAACACCTCCTTCTCACAGGCATAGCACCACACACGGAACGTGGTCAGATTCACCGTCAGGTTGTGCTTCTTGGCCTGGAAATTCAAACGAAAGAACAGATCTCCTCTGAGAGCTGACTTGAGTTGGAGCACAGGACTACCAGAACATGGAACAGGGAAAACCCAACTCTGTCTGTTTAAATGTGGGGGACAGACAAAAGCTCACCTGTGCATGAAGTGTGCTGTGGTCAGCAAAGGACTCCCCACAACCAACATAAGGACAGCCAATCTAGAGATAGGAAAGAGCCAAAGCACAATGGGCACATCAAGTTAGACCCATCAGAAAACAGTTTGCAGCTCCAGTCCCAGCAGCAACTTCAGAATTATACTGCCAGTTTTCTAACCAGCCCAGAACAAGATGGAAAATTGGAATTGCTTGATTAAAGAAAGAAAACCTGGAAGCAGGTTTGCACCCAGGTAAAGGCTCTGTTCCAAGCCATTGCTTGGGGATCTCATCTGAACAGCCCCAAAATGCGTCAGGATTCCAGTGTAAAAATAAACAGCCCCTGCCTGCCTGCATGTCCCGTGGCAGTCCTTCCCTCCTCACTCCCACCCTGCAGCCCCTCCATGGGTGCCAGCAGAGGCAGCACCCAGCCAACAGCAAACACTGGGCATTTTTTACATTCCTACTGGGAATAGCAAGGGCAATCCCCTACAAGGACTGAACTGTTACATCTTGTCAGACTATGACAGCAGTACCCTTTCATCTCTAGGGAGTTTCCTCCTTCCCATCCACCAAAAACCAGTAGATAGTTCTGCTGTGAACCCCCTCTTTGCTTCCCACTCTTTTTTTCAGTATAAATGCTATTCATGTCCCACCATATCATCCACACAAACAATCCATTTTTACCTGAAGACAAGCCCAGAGGTTTGGTCCCACAGCTCCACAAGACTGGCAAGTTCCCTGTATATTCATAATAAAAGAAGGTTTGTTTGCTTGGTTGGTTTTTAAGTAACCAAGTCCTTGAAGAGTGAGAAACTTCTCTATGAAATAGCCCAACCTTCAGCTCGCAGTATTTCATTCCTTAACACCACACTTCCAATCAAATACACAATGGCAGCACTTTAGCTTAGTGACACATTTCAGCAGGATAAAATGATAGTGAGAAATAGATCAGGTGGGGTCACAAAGGGTGATTTTATGGAACATGTGGGTACGTCAGTGCGGGAAGGAGAGTTTCTCTCTTGAGAGAGGCAGCATTTTCTTCAAAAGGCATGCACAATAGCTAAAACAGAAAGGACTGAGAGCCACAACCCTGTACCTTGGATTTGAGCAGCAGATCATCCCTGGTCACCTCTCCTATGGAATCCAGGTGAGGACAGATATCTCTTGTATCCCCCATTTTGACCAACACTCATGTGAGGAGGGTTTCCTAGGACAAGAAAGATTGGTTTCTTTCACCGACATGTCAGATTTGCTGTCATGACTGTAAGAAAATACATGGGCGTGTTTTGCGTATTAGAGGTACACATCCACCTTTAACCTTCAGAGACTGAAACAAAACTAAACCTGGAGCCAGCCCCATGAGCTGGCACAGTCTCTCCCCACCGCTGAGTGGCTGCATTGTGCTATCATAGGGAAGGAGCAAAGCCATGGGGAGGAGAAGGAAACGCACAAATAAAGCCAATAATCCATAGCATGGAATGTGCCTTCAGAAATGCAGGGAGGTGCTCGGCACAGCTTCAGCTGCAAAGATACAAATCTAATTAGCTCATTTGCATGAAACTCTGATGAAAAGTGAAAGGTGCTGCAGCCCATGACACCAGTACTTAGCCTGTGGTGTCTATGAGCTTCGTGCACCCAACTGTGCTGATCTGAATCTAACATTTTGTTGTTACACTACTTCATCAAACATTAAAATTATGATTAGTTCTAAATGAAGCTGGGCAAGAGGGAAAGAGATTGAAATGAACTGAAACACTGATAAGCAGGATTCAGTCTCTGAGGAATTTACCATTTCATGGGTAGATTTTAACAGTATAAGCCACATAACTCGAAGTCTGTACGAAACATAACTACATACTGTTCGCCCAGCTCATACATCCAAGCACCACAAGAACAGAAGATTGCATAGCTTATGAACACAATAAACACTTTCATGGCGGTCCATGGATATGTAAAAGACTTTAAACATGTCTCAGTAACAAGCAGCTATTAAAAAAAATGAAAAGAGTTTGTGTTTCTTAAGCATAGGTTAAGTAATCTTGCTCATGGCTGTTAAAAAAATAGAAAAAGATAAGTGATATTAATAGCACAGACAAGGATCCGAAATATTACTGCTGGCTAGAAAAGAAGCAGATGTGAGGAGCCCACATCATTGCAACAAAGAAGTGGCAAAATCTGATGAACTTGCTGTTAATGACTGCAGCAGCAGCATGGCTGCTACACTCTGTTTTTTTGACATTTTGAAGACATTTGAAACAATTCCCAGTGTTATCTGGTTTGAATCACTGACAGTGAGGAGAAAAGAAAAAAAAAATTATAAATGAATACACCATAACAGCAACACTTATCTTGGGAGTGGAAAAGCTTGCCTAGCACCTTGTCTTGGCAGAAGACAAACCTCAGGGATAATTTTACAATGTTTTCCCAGCACTCTTTAGAACTGAATAAACTGATGGAAGGAGCAAAGGGGGAAGAAATCATATGTGCGTGGTAGAAAACACCACAGGGGTGCTGACCTGGATCTCAGTAACCTGTGAAGAGATGCTTAACAAACAATAGAGCAATTTCATGTAGCTTCACAGAGAAGGAAAATAGCACCACGTAACACATGTTGATTTAAAAGACAAGTGACAAGAGCACAGTAGCTTTGACTAACACATAAAACTGGGACATTGCAGGCTCTGAGTTCCTTCATCAGAACCGACCCCTTTCCCCAAATGCATCAGCTAGTCCAATTAAAAAAAAAAAAGTATCAATGTTACATTTGCTATTTCACCATCCTTGATTTCTTATCTCTCTCCCAGATGTCTATTAGAAAATCTAATGAACAAAATACTGTTTTAAAATTAATTCCAGACCCTGTATCATCACCGCGCTGCTCGGGGCCCGCGGCCCTTCCCTTAGTTAGCTTAAGCTAACTGAGAACTGGTTTTGAAGCACACTTTGTTAAATAGAGTCTTGAGGATGTGGATGGTTTCAGAGCATTCCGTGGGACCACCCCTCTCCTCATAATTAAAACGATGCCTTTAGACTTTCCAGCACTGGGGTGCTGATCTTCCCACACAGGGCTTCCCTTTCTGAACAAAGCAGGGAAAACCTCCTTTTTGCCTCTCAGCCCTAAAAGCATACACCAGAAAAAGGTTCGTGACTGTTCAGAAGGAAATACTCAACTTCTGCCTTCCCACGACTCTGCCCTAAGAGCTATAACTGGCACACACAGTTCTAACTCTGCTCAGGAAACCAGGAATTTCACAAAAGCACTGACAGAGAGCTGAACTGTGCAGGTCAAAACGTACTGTGTATGATGGGAAAAGAAGTTACCCTAAAACAAGTCCTTCAGCCTGTCTTTCTCAAGCACGACTGTGGGAGAACAGTACACGAACATGTCAGAACAATTCCTCCGTAACTGCAACCTAATTTCAGTCGCTTCAATTCCTGCCAAACCCAGCGTCTCTGCCTTCTACAGGAATACATTTCTTGGTTTTGGGTTGTTTTTTTTTTTTTTTCTTAAAACAACTGTGTGGTTTTGTACCAAAGCTAGAGCCAGCTGTCAAGAGTTTCAGATCCATGCAGGCTGACATTCTGCGGAGCAACTGCACAACTAAAAGAACTCTTTGCGCTGTTCATCCACAAAACAACTACCAGGTCTGGTCTTGCATAACGCTACCAAAAGAAAGGAGTATCTGCAGTTGCTCTCTGAGACATTTTATACTTGAGATACTGAAGAAATAAATATTTACCGAACTGCCCTACTGACAAGGCAGAAGCAGAAAGCAGGTGCTCCTAGCCCGCAGCTGCACCAGGTACAGGAAAATCAGGAGGTTTATGTGGAACACGCAAAGAGCAGGTCTGACCACTGATTTATTACGGGAGGTCACAACACAACGACTCACCTAGAGATTTAGCTTTCAGGCAAAAAACACCTCCAGGAAATCCCCCCTTTCCCCGCTATGTCCTGCTCCTCAAGCACAGCAGACCCCCAAAATACAAGTCCCCTCCTGACAGACGCTGCAGCTGCTGGGCACGAGCGACGCTGAACAAAAAAAGCCTCAAGTTGCGGGTTCTGCTCCCGGGGTCGGCACCAGGCCCTGGGGTGCAGGGCCGCCCCAACGCCGGGGCAGGGCGGGATCCGGGCCGGAGCCCCCACGGCCGCTGCTGCTGCTGCTGCTGCTGCTGCTGCTGCTGCTGCATCATCCCCGGCGCGGCCCGGCCGCCCTCCCTCGGCACAGCCCCGCGGCCACCGCCCCGCCACCCCGACCCGCGGCCCTCGCTCACCTGCGGGATGCCCGGGGCGTCGCCGCCCCCGC
>VZRN01004859.1:194343-210860 GCA_013397935.1 Dasyornis broadbenti | reverse complement strand
AGCGGGGGCTGGGCCCGGCGGGGCGGAGCGGGGAGGGACCGAGCGGAGGAGGCGGTGGCGGCGATGATCCTGCGCGGCCCCGGAACCGGCCCCGAGGGCTCCCTGAACACGGCGCCCGCGTTACCGAGTGGTCGGGGCTCAGCCCACGGGGTGGCTGCAGGAGGGGCGAACTCCGGCTCCTTCGGCCGGATACCCAACAGCGCAGCTCGGTGTCTCGTCCAGCGGGGACCAGCCGGGCTGGCTGAGCCACGTCCCGCTGCAAGGGCCAGACTGTAAACCCGGGTGTGGGACCAACACTCCCCACGGCGCCTTCTCTCCCCGGCGTTCCTGACAGGCAGCAGCCAACGGCGGAGGCTGCGCTGCCGGGATTGCGAGAAATGGAACGACCCTCGTGACTTACACGGGGTCTTCTCAGAAAAGACAGTGCGTGGCTCGGGGGGCACGGAGGGCTCCCAGCCCCGTCCAGGAGGGCACGGAGCACTCCCGGTCCCGCTCGCCGGGACCGCGGCTCTTGCCCGGCCAAGGTGCAGGCAGGGGGCGGCACCGCTCGGCTTCGTCGCGGCGTTGTGGCGTCATCGCCGCGCGCCCCGGGAGGGGAAGCGGCAGTGTGGCGGCCGTGCCGCGGCGCAGCAGCCGGAGTCATGCCGGGCCAGAAGTCCTTCCGCCGGCGCAGGGACGAGGAGGAGGAGGAGGAGGAGGAGGATGAGCAGCTCGCCGAGGAGGTCAGGTGGGTCGGGAGTCGGCGGGGAGCCCGACCGGGCCCAGCGGGAAGCACAGCCGCGCCCGCTCCTGCGGCGGTCGGGGATGAGGGCTGGACGGGACCATGGGTCTGCTTTAGTCCAGCAGGGCAGTGTCCGGGCGTCACGACACGCGTCATGTCATATCGTCACGTACAGCTGTGCTGTTAGCGGTAGCGTCACATCGTATTGTGGCGTTGAACCACTGTGTTATGGTGTGATTGCGTCACAGCACGTGCCACAGCGTTACATGATTCCAGAAGTTACGGATTGCTCTCAGTTTAGAGGGAAACACGTGAGATTGCAATTCACCATCATCTTTCTTCAGAGTCACTTATGCCTGGATGTATTTTGGCTCGTTCTTCCCAAACTGGCTTCTTCTTGAAACCTTTCAATGTTTGGGTGCTTCTTTCCTCAGCTGAGGGAAGGCATCAGGATGGAACAAATCCAGCAGGTGTCTTGTTTTTGTTTTTTTTCTTATTGCTCAAATGTATGGAATTGCTTAAATAAATAGAAAATACCCATTTAACTTGAAACCTGAAAAGTGGATGCTGATTATGCAGATGTTTAGGGCAAAGTCGGATAGAAACTTTTGTGTTAACTGCAGAAAATAAAATTAATTAATTAAAACCAAAGCATCAAGTACTAAGTTAAATGTATTTTTTTCTTTAGGTTAAAACTTGAGGAAGCCAAAGAAGTTCAGAGCCTCAGAAAGCGACCCAATGGGGTGAGGTAAGGGATGTGGCACCAGGGAGGGGAAGCTGTGTTTTGTCCAGGGCGTGATGTGACAGTCAGTTTCTCTCATCATCTGTGTCCTTCCAGAGATACTGCCAAAATTATGTTCTTGGTAGAGGAATTTCTTTGTTAAAACCTGAGGATGGAAATGACAGGGAGACTTAGAGAAGGATAAAGCAATGCAGTATTGCTGGTACTCTGTTTCCTTCTGCTGAATTTTATCTTCTGTCTTTATCTGACCAGTGCTGTAGCTCTGCTGGTGGGAGAGAAGCTGCAAGAAGAAGCAACACTTGTGGTAAGTGCTGGACAGTTCCATCACCTTGGGGCTGAGATGTGATTGTGTGAGAACACTGACTGTGTGAGTCTGGCCTGGGGCAGGACTGGTATCAAAGCTCAATTCCTAAATGTTTCCTGTGGTTTCATCCAGATTTTGAAGACTAGCATTAAACTAGAGGGAAGCATTAAACTAGAGGGTTTCTTGTTATTTCTTGTTTTACAGGATGACCCATTTAAGATAAAATCTGGGGGAATGGTGGACATGAAGAAGCTGAAAGAAAGAGGCAAAGACAGGTGGGTGCATGTGAGCTCTGAAAGTCTCTCCTTGAACTAGTATTAAATGACAGCTGGTAATTAATTAACCACAGGTTGTGTGGCTTTGAAGAGTCTCATGTAGTGCAGTTTGGCCAGTTACTTTTGCCTTAACTTGTTAAATTACTTAAAATAAAAACCACCACACACACCTCCCCCAAAAAACCCAAACAGCCAACAGAAAAAAAAACCCCACCAAAACCTATTAACATTGTGGCTTCCACTTAGGATTAATGAAGAGGAAGATCTGAACTTGGGAACTTCCTTCTCTGCAGAAACCAACAGGCGGGATGAAGATGCTGACATGTGAGTTGTGCTGTGTTGTCTCTGATGTTGAATCAGGCTGGGTGGCCCCTCACCATTTATTTTTCTCTGTCTTGGGTTCTAAGTAGCCTCAGAACATCTTTCCAGTTCTCACTGAAAGTTTCCCTTGCCCTTTCACTTCCTGCCTGCCTGCCAGAATTGAGAAGGCTCTTTCATAGACAAGGCTGGGAGGTGCCAACCAGCCAGCTTGGCACTAAATCCCAGTGGGAGCCTCCCCTGCTGGCTGTGAAAGAGCTTTGGGAGGATCTGATTGTTTCTTGGACAATTAATTCATGCTGTTGATATTATCTGAGTTGTTTTGGAGAGGTTATTCTTTCCTCTCTACCAGCTGTCAGTACAGGGATGCAGTTGTGCTCAGCAGTGCTGGGACAGAGTACAAGAACAGAATTAAATGCCCTGTCCCTCATGCTCTGCTCTTTAGGATGAAGTATATTGAGACTGAGCTGAAGAAGAGAAAGGGAATTGTGGAGAATGAGGAGCAGAAGGTGAAACTTAAGAATGCTGAGGACTCTCTGTACGAGCTGCCAGAGAACATCCGTGTCTCCTCTGCCAAGAAGACTGAGGAGATGTTGTCCAACCAGATGCTGAGCGGCATTCCTGAAGTGGATCTGGGAATCGAGTACGTGTTTCACAGATCTGTGGGAGATGGCCAGGATTGCCAGGATCAGCAGCTGTTGGTTGGCAGGGCAGTGCTATGGCTGGATTACAAAGCCCCAGTTTAGGATGGGATGGGGTTGAGCCTTGTTCGGGATTGCTGTGGTAACTTGCATAAGCACATCCGACACAGCCCCAGGGCTCGGTGCAGCTTCACCCTGTGACCTCTGGAAAGAAAGCTTTTAACTTCTGTGACCTGACCCCAGCAGCTTTCTGCAGGACCCCTTTGTGCCCTGCACTGAATGGATGCATAAAAATGGGAGCTTCCCTTTTGCCTTTGAAACAAAGTGTCTGTTTCTATAGCACTACCTCCTCTCTCAGATACCACGGTGCTATCACTATCCCCCAAATCCATCCATTAGCACTTCTATGCCTGCTGCCCTTTTTGAGTGAGTATTTTTTCTTCTGTTTTTCATCTAGTGCAAAAATAAAGAACATCATCTCAACTGAAGAGGCCAAAGCCAAGCTGCTGGCAGAGCAGCAGAACAAAAAGAAAGACAGTGAAACTTCCTTTGTTCCCACCAACATGGCTGTTAATTATGTCCAGCACAACAGATGTAAGTCTTGAGTGGTTCTCCTGACCCAGAGAAGTCAGACACAGAGAAATTGGGACAGAGAAATTAGTCCATGTATCAGCGTGTCTGATTGCTTTTCCTGGGATGTTCAATAGACTCCATCTGGTCTGGTCTTTTTCATCTGCCCATCAGCAAGGAGAGGGACGTGTTTCTCATGACTGGGCTTTCTGAACTCCTAGCTGACAGTGCCTCATAAATTTCAAGATGTTTTCTTTAAGAAAACATCTTGCCTTGAGCGTGTGCTGGAAATGATGGTGTATGGTGGAGAGGCTGCAGTTTGTGGGCTGCCAGAGCACACAGGTGGCCAAGCAAACACACTTTACTGGATAGGAGACAGGAATTAATTTCTGTGTGATCCTTTGATGCTGCAGACATCTAAAGGGAAGGCAGCCTTCTGCTGTGTCCTTCCAGTGCTACAGGGGTCATGGGAGTCAGGTTGGTGTGTTCTGAAGGAAGTGAAGAGTGTTTGGGCCACTTCTGAAGTAGTACTACTGAAACGTGCTGTGCCCCATCTTGCCTGTACTGATTATCCATAGAAACCAATTCCAAGAATGGTTGTTTTGAGCTTCTGTTGTTTCTACTAAAGATCACTTCTAACAAATGCCATAGAAATTTTTCTATCTGGATAAGAGTGCTCCAGATAATATTCCTTATCTGATGTCTTCCTTCTTGCAGTTTATCATGAGGAGCTGAACGCACCAGTGCGAAGGAACAAAGAAGAGCCAAAGCCCCGTCCACTGAGAGTGGGGGACACGGAGAGACCAGAACCTGAGCGTAAGTTCCAAATCCAAATAGTTGTAAGGAGGGTCACTAAAACTCTGCTGGGGTCTTGCACAGAGGAACAATCTGGCGCTGTTTACCTTCTCTTTGGGTGCCCCAAACTAGTGGGAATGGAGCAATCCAAGTCCAAGAGAGCTGGCTGTTGCACTACTAGATCACAGCAGAAGCGCTGCAGATGGAGGATGTCTGTAGACATGCTCAGGGGTGGAGTGGTGAAGGTCACAACTGAAGTGTGTTGCCGAAGCTGTCTGACAAAGGTTTGGTGGAAGCTGGAATAGCAAAGGATCCAAGGCTGGGGAGCATTGACACCTTAGAGCAGTAACCTCACATAGAGAGAGGCTTTGTAAGGGAGGTGGCAGAATTCAGGAAATGTCTCCTGTGAAAGGACAGGGATATAAAATTTCATTCTCTCTCTTTTGAAGGGTCTCCTCCAAATCGCAAACGTCCCCTCAATGAAAAAGCGACAGATGATTATCACTATGAGAAGTTCAAGAAGATGAACAGGCGATACTGATGAAAGTGGACTGAAGCCTTTGGAATTGTTCCGGTTTGCCATTAATAAAGGATTTTGTGTCAGTGACCTGTGATGGATGTTGGGAAGACCTTCACATGCCGACGTTACCTACAAACCTTTTCCTGTTTGATCTTGTAGTGAATCAGTTTACAGGTGATTGTGAACTCTTTGGTCGGTGAAACCTTGTATATAACTATGTTCTTATAAATGGAGTTTTATAATAGAAAATGAGCTTTCATTGTTGGCATTTTTTAGTGAGAAACTTTTATAGATTTTTCTTTTCACCATCTTTAAAAAATACTTTAAAAATAAGACAAATCCTTTAAAAGCAGCAGTGCTGTTTGCTTTGTAAATGTGAAGTTCTTGGGAGCTTGACTTCTTGTCTGCGTCTTCCCCAGAAGTGCAATGTGGGTACTTGAAGTGAAGATTTGTAACTTGAAAATAGTAAAAGTGTTTTTTAAGTTATCGTAACATTCTTTTCTTCTGGAATTCATGCTGATCGTTTTTTCCTGGTTTGTGGGTTTTTGTGGCGCTGATGGCCAGGTTGTCCCATCACTCAGAAGCAGCAGCTCCAGGTGGGGAGGGACAACCTCAGATTTTATCTTTTCTCAGAAAAGGGGAAGAATCTCTGTGCCAGGCCATGGGCTCTGTGCAGGTCAGGAAAGGATCCCCTGAACAGGGGGCCTTAAGCTGAGACTGGGGAGATTTAGACTAGATATTAGAAAGAAATTTTTCACTGTTCAGGTTGTCAGGCTTTGGAATAGTCTGCTCGGGGAGGTGGTGTAGTCACCATTGTTGGAGGTGTTTAAGAGGCATCTGGATGTGACACTGGATGATATATGTTTTAGTGCTTTAAGGGTTACAGGGGCAGTGCTGGATGGACGGTTGGACATGATGGTGTTAAAGGTCTCTTCTAACCATGATTCTGTGATTCCTTCATTCTGACACGCGGAGACGCAGCCGCAGAGTGTAATAACTAACACCGCGCGAACCAGCCTGTGGCCGCTATCGGCAGGTGCCCGCCCAAACATGGCGGCGCCCCTTCAGCGCCCGCCCCGCCCGTTCCCGCCCAAACATGGCGGCGGCCCCGCCTCCCCCGCGCCCGGGATGGCGGCGGCGGAAGCGGCACTGAGGGGCGGAAGCGGCGGCGGGGCGGTGGGGCCGGGCGGGCAATGAAGCTGCGGCGGGNGACTCGCCATCGCGGGCGCCGCCGCCTCGGCCCTCACCGGTTTCATCTCCTACCCGCGGCTCTACTGTTACTTCAGGGAGTGCTGCCTGCACCGGCACGACCAGCGCGCCGCCGCCGGTGCGGGGCCGGGATGGGCTGACGGGAGGTGGCGGGAGGGCGTCTGGAGAGTGGCAGCGCCGGGAACCGGGCAGAGCCCGCAGGGCCTCCCCGCGGGCCGCCCCTCCAGCCCGGCCGGCCCTTTGCCCCCTACCCGAGACTGGCGGCCGCCGCAGCGGGCGGGGTGGCCCTGCGGCCGGCCCGCTCCCCGCCGCTGACAGTGTGGTCTCTCCATGCAGCTCTGCAGGAGAATTTGGACAAGAAGTTGTTCGGGCAGCATTTGGTGAGCAAGGTGGTTGTAAAAGCCGTGAGGGGCTTCTTGAACAACACCAACGCCAAAAAGCCTCTCGCGCTTTCCTTGCACGGGTGGACTGGAACAGGCAAAAACTTTGTCAGTAAGATCGTTGCCGAAAGCATTTATAAAAGAGGTCTGCAGAGTAAATATGTCCATCAGTTCGTGGCAACTTTACATTTTCCTCACGCTCACAGCATCAATCTCTACAAGGTAAGAATGAGCTCTGCTGCAATGAGTTATAAATGTCATGGCATGATCAGTACTACAGACCTAGATGTTATTTTAAATGGCATGGCATGATCAGTACTACAGACCTAGATGTTATTTTATGCAGTAACATGTATTCCAAGCCAGTTTTGGAATAATCTGTACAGAGCTGTGTAAATCCTAACATCCATCAGGACTGGTTTTCCCGTGAATGTGAACTTTTTTGCATGTATTCTGAGCCTCTCTTTAGGCTTATGCTTTAATTTTCATTCTGTGTTTTGCTTAGAGATGTGACTGACTTAATGATAAACATGATTCCTGGTTGGGTCATAGGTTGGTGGGCGCTGCAAAAAAATAAGTAGTTCATAACGCTGGGAAACAACCTGGTGACCCCCAGGTTTGTGAGGCACCATGGCGAGCTGGCACTGGTTCTCTGAGGCATCATTGTCAGTTCTACTGCACACTGAGCAGGTTATTTAGTTTTCTGTGGATCCATTTCCGAGCTGTAAAGCAAAGTCACAAAATATTCTGCTGTCAGAAAGGTACAGATAAGTGTATTTGGAATTGTGTCAGTTCTGTAGGCAGGGAGCTACTGTGGAGTAGTAGCTCAGCTGGATGTTTTATGGGGGCTTTTTGTTCTAACACTGTTCGCAGCAGAGTTTGAATGTGAGTACCACTGTCTTGTAGTACTGCATGTTGATATTCAGTTTGAATATATTAAAAACGGGAACAGAATGGTCTACAAACCTGATTTCTAAATGGAGGAAATACATATTTCCTCTTTTACAACTTATTTTCCCCCTTCTTTTAACTGAACTGTTTTGAAATAAAATGTTGCTTTTCAGTATTTGTTTTGAGGTGAGTACACTTGGGAAATTTGCTGCTGAAGGCAGTAGGAGGAAGTGTTGCGGCTTATCCCCAACACACTGGGACTGAGTGAAGAGTAAATTTAAAAAGTGATGAGTCACTGAATATAGTCAGAACAGTTATTTCTCATTCACCTGCCTGCAGATCAACCCTTTTCCCCTCCCCAATTAATGCGTTATTGATCTTGAATGTAACACTTGAGAGAAAAATGTAATGCTTAAGTGAGAGGATCTTTCAATGCATTAAAGCATTAGTCCTTCTGAAAAAATTTGTGTTTTAAGAAGGACTTGTAATTGCCTTCATTAGCTTCTGATTGATTAAAACACAGGGTTGAAAATTGAATTTTATTTCTACTTCTGCCAGTGACTGCAGTGCAGTTTCTCACTGGTGCTGTCCAGATAGCAGATTTAATATTGCGCATATTAAGGATGTTTAGAACAAAGTGCTGCCAAAAGTCATCATCTGGCTTGTCAGGGCTTGGCTTTGTGTGGCTGTTCCTTGGTGGGACCCTTTTGTGTCTTACTGTGCACTTTCATTTTTGCTTTTTATAGGAATATCTAGGAGATTTCTTTCTTGTCCCATCCTGTCTCTTGGTGTCTTAAAATTTTTCAGAACCAGCACGAGATTTTGCTGAGGTTTCACTTACAGCTTTTAATCATGTTTTAGTCAAGAAGCCATATTAAAATGATACCATTGAAATGACTCTGTGTGGACAAGGTGCAATAAACAGAAAGTGCTATTTTCTACTTTTTCAACACAAACTGTTTCAACATCTTTCATTTTTGTGGCACTCAGGACCAGTTGCAGTCATGGATTCGGGGAAATGTGAGCATCTGTCCCCGCTCACTCTTTATATTTGATGAAATGGATAAAATGCACGCAGGACTCATTGACTCAATCAAGCCCTTCCTGGACTACTATGAGCTGCTGGATGGGGTGTCCTACAGACAAGCCATCTTCATCTTCCTCAGGTAAACAGTGGCTTCTCAGGCTTGCTGTTCTGGACACTCCATGCTTTTACTTCACAACTTCAACTTTTAAAACTACCCCTAGCTACAATCTCTGTTTTCTCTTTCCTTAGCAATGCAGGAGCTGAAAAGATAACAGAGGTGGCATTAGATTTCTGGAGAAATGGGAGGACAAGGGAAGATATCCAGCTCACAGATATCCAAAATGCACTGTCTGTGTCTGTTTTCAACAACAAAAATAGTGAGTAAAACTGGGATTGCTTTTGAGGTGGTAGAAGTTACACAGAAGGGATGGGCTGCATTTAGCTGCATTTTTACAAGCCATGGTTTCTTCTTGATGTGGCCTCCAGTTTTTGGTTTGTGAGGAGCAAAAATTGAGTTCTGGGGCCTGCAGTTGGCTCCCAAGATGAGTGAAGATGTTTGCTGCCTGTTGGACTGCACGTGTTGGGGGAAGTGCTTCCTAGGTTTCCTCACACATGACTTCTGGTGAAAAGGGGTTTTAACATAATTACGCTCTAAATTTAGCATTGGAAGCATACTCACTGTACTTCCTAAAAAGCTGAGATGTAAGCTCCAAAAAAAGGAATAAGAAAGCTGGTCTGGAAGAGCTGATAAGAGAGAGAAAATCTGTCCCTCTCTGGGTGAGAGAGGGGAAGGTGTGAGACCAGCACCTGGAGAGCAAGGCTCAAACACAATCCAAATTCATTCATTTAGCCTAAAGGACCACATTTATGTGTCTGTCCAAAACTTTATACACAAAGTAACATGAAAAAGGGCTTGTATTTACTTGTGCGTGATTGTACCTAAAATCCCAGGTGAATTCTTAGCTGTGATCTGCCCCTTGCTCCCATTCAACCCATGGTAGTGATTAACTAGAGAAGTACTAACAAACCTCTTCTCTTTCCCTTTGCAGGTGGATTTTGGCACAGCACCTTGATTGATAGAAACCTCATTGACTACTTTATTCCTTTCCTGCCTCTGGAATACAAACATGTGAAAATGTGTGTCAGGGTTGAGATTGAGTCACGTGGCTACACTGTGGATGAAGACATTGTGAGCAGGATAGCTGATGAGATGACCTACTTCCCCAGAGAGGAGAGAATTTACTCCGATAAAGGATGTAAAACTGTGGATGCAAAGCTGGATTATTATTATGACTTCTAATGTGTTATTGCCACAACCTGCAAAGAAGCAAATTTAACTTAATCACAAAGTGGGGGACCTGAGACATTTCATTTTAAGTACTTTTTAAAGATAGGAACACTATTTTGTAACTGGTGTGTAAATAAGCAGCAGCGCCTCTACATTTTTATTTCGTCACCAGTCACGGCTCCTGAGTGCTTCAGCTTTGTGCTGTGAAGGAAAGAAGGAACTGCTTTGGGAATTCCCGGATCTGACAGGGCTGAAGCCTCCCTTGAATCATGTGTTGATCTTTGGAACTCTTTGTCAGACTCTTGACAGGTATAGAAGGACTGAGACTATGACCTAATTTTAATTCAATTTTGCTCCGATGTGGATGATCTCTAGACAATATTGAGAATTTTAATCAAAGTTCCTATGTCTCTAAAAGCCTTCATTGGTCCTGTGTGGGAACATGCATTAAAAATAGCATATGTGTCTTTTTGCCTTCAAGAGCTTGGGCCCAGTAAACTTATGGGGGGATTCTGGAATTAAAAAATCTGGGCTCATCTATCCATCATCATGCAGTGACATTGTCTTTCTCAAAACAGAGGTATAATTTGGTCTCCTATGTGGCAAACCAAGAATATGAAAGTCTTTGTTGTGAGAAGTAGTCAGAGAGAAGACTTAATATTCCAAGGAAGTGAATTAAAATCTTTAAATGCCACGTTGGTGGTTAATTCCTATTTTTGTCTAGTTTTTATGTATAAAGTTGCCCACAGCACGCTCACCCAGGAATGATCACAGGAGGGAGAACTGTGCTCTGGGAGGGGTGAGTCAGCTTCATGGAAAGGATGCAACATCATGGGAAACGTGTACAGATTAAATTTTACACCATGGAAATGGAAAAGAGATTTCTGTTCTTCACTTACATGTTGGATTCAGAGGCCAGCTTGCAAGGGGTTTCCCTTTTTCATCTTCTCACCATACTGTGTGCCTTTGAGGCAGGGATAGAGGCAGATCTAAAGGCATTTGGAAAAAAAAAAAACCCACATAAAGTGTGTCCACTGAAGTTACTGCAAAGGGTGTCAGACTTGTTTCTCAATGTGAGCACTGCAGAGGCTTTTTTCATTCCAGTTGCTGTTCAAAATAAACTTTTCTCATCGGAAATGTGTTTCTTACCTATCTTCTGGTGGTGTTTGCATTCAGTGATTTGGTACGAATTTACAAATTTACTCCATGTTGAAGAACACACACTGCTTTCCTGGCTGTTCAAGCTGTGCTTGAGTACAAGTGTCTCCCTTCTGGAGTTCAAAGGGCATAGATAGGAGGAGATGTCAGTCTTTGCAATCTGGTGAAAGAGAAACAAGTCAAGCTTGGAGTGGAAACTGCACTTCTGGGCTGTTGATACTAATTATAGTTGTGTGGTTTTTTAGAGGCAGGCTTCCTAGATGTACGTGTGCTCAATAAGGATGAACTTGTCTTCTAGAGAAAACCCTACTGTTCATCTCCTCCCACTGTGGTACCACTGCCAGAACACTGCAGGCTCTGTTTGAAGGCACCCACATTTTCAGTGGCAACATCTTGGAGTTTTCTCTGCAAGGGGAGGGGGGAAGGCCAGTGAGGGTCCAACTGTTCACTTGTTCTGAAGGTGTGTGATATGCAAGTTATCAGTCCTAGTATCTGACAGCAAATGAGTGCTTTGAACTCAGGTATTTATCTGTTCTCTTTGACTTCCAGGTGAACAGCACAGCCTGTGCTTCCCAGGCAGCTCCCAGCCATTTCCTGGTGCATCCTTAGAGCACAGCATGTGGTTCACAATCGACCCTTCAGTGAGGTGGGAGCTGCTGATGCCCCACACTTATACAGGAAGTGTAACAAATGCGCAGTGCAGCTGGTTGCAAACTGCATAAACTGGTACTTTCCTGTAGCTGAAAATGATTAACCAAGAGAGAAAAAGTAACTTAGTATTTATTCCAACTGAAATACAGTAGTATTTAGTGTTTTGAAATGGCACAAATATTTCTTTTTGGAGTAAGTGAAACTGGATGCAGCATATACACCTATGAATAAGTCTGTTAGTAGGCAAAACATCACACTGAGAAGTGACAGTCCAATGTCCCAAGGTTAATGCCTTGCTAGTATTTGGCTCTGGGGATTGCATCAGTGTGAATAGTTCGCCAGCGTTTGACAAACTCCGGTGGGGCTGTAAAAGGTAATCAACACTTTTAATTTAGAGCTTAACATGAGCACTAAACTCTGTTGTAATTCGAATTAACATAATTGTAATGAGACCTATAATTCACCATCACCTCTTAACGAAGTTTAAGAACAAGCGAGGGAATAGATGATGCAGCACAAAAATAGCCCCATCCCTCGTACCAATTTAAAACCACAGTACAATCAACCAAGTGAAAGGCACTTCTGTCTTGCATTACAACATTCGATCCACAAGAGATGGGAGACTAAGAGTTAAAGCTTGCAACAGTGTTTAAACCCCAGCCTCCCCACTGGGTGAAGGTTAAATCGATCTTTTCCAGCTTCTTAACTCATCACTCACCCTTTCACACAGGCATTCTTTAACATTAAAAACTACTATAAAACATACTTAACTAGTGAGGTATAGAATTGTTGCTGTTGCTCACACTGTTAAAAAAAACTTCTTCCATCAAAGTGTCTTCCAAGCAAGGTGAGAGTAGCATTATCCACACCTTAACTATTGGGAGCAGCAGGGAGGAACTAGTAAAGACCTTATAGACTTCAGGCCCAGGAGCCCACACACCTGAGCTTAACCTGATTATCCTGACAAACTGCAACAGTCAAATCCTCATGAGAGATTTTTCTGATTAAGTTCAGAACGCTGGCCTAGTAGGTTGTAATAGATGCCTCAGATGGGTCCCTCAGCTTAGGAAGACCTAGAGTCACAAATTTACTTAGCCCCTTTGAAGAATAAAAAGTTTAACAAATTCTTTTTCCCCAAAGAAACATGGGGCAAGCTGTTACTTTGCCTTTCCCTGCCCACTCTCTATTATTTAGTAACAGATTTCCTGGAGCTCATGACTTTCCATATTACTGTACCAGGAAATGTGGGATGATGCCCCAGCTCAGACATTAACTGCATTCACACCCTCCTGTCCCTGAAATCCTTGTTTGCAGAAGCCACAACACCATCAATCTGCGGAAAGGACAGGAAGACATCCACCATATCATCTTCTTACTGCAATCCAACGAGTTCACCCTTGCAGACATGATCATAGCTCAGAACACAGCACACATCCCTCCATCTCACTATGAACATGAACAAGATCATGTACATGGAAGGGAATATGACTACCTGGAAAAATTCCTGTTTTCCTTTGCTCCAGAGTCTAGTTTATGTGGAAAGAAGAATTAATTACTTCATAATCCCAGCACTTGGAAGAATGAAGCAGGAGAGGCTGTATCCAGTGCTATGTGTCACACTAGAAATTCTCTAAGGAATAAAAGAAAACTAAAGGGGGCGACATTTGGATGAACCAGCCAGTTCAGAGATGAACAGCGCTTCAAAGCCAGGCTGGGTGGGACTATGAGTGACCTGATTCAGTGGAAAATGTGCCTGCCCATGGCAGAGGGTGGCATTAGATGATCTTTAAGTTCTCAATTCTACGTTAAGTTTAAAAAAAAAAACCCCAAAAACAAACACACAAAAAAGCTACCAAGCCCACACAGCACCCTCTGGTATTTTCACCATACTCCCTGTAACAGTAAAAAAGCGTAAGTGCAAATACACAGATTTCCAAAAGCTCTGAAAGTGCTTTGGAGACTCGGAAGGGGAAATCAACCCCTGGCTTTCATATCTCTCATCACAAGGTCTTCGTGAATATCCAACTTGGCCTGTACAGTCTTGCAGCCTTTATCAGAGTAGATCTTCTGCTCCTTGGGGAAGTAGGTCATCTCATCAGCCACTGCCTGAACAATCTTCTCATCCACAATGTAGCCACGGGCTGTCATTTCAGCCCTGACACACATCTTCACATGCTTGTGCTCCAGGGGCAGGAAAGGGACAAAGTAGTCAATGAGGTTCCTGTCGATGATGCTGCTGTGCCACAGCCCACCTGGATAAATTGGGAGAAAAGAGAAAAATCATAGGAAGGAGTTTTTCTAAAAACTTGATCCTGCCTATGACATGATCCACAGGCCAGGCCAGGCTGAATTCACAAAGCAGTTTGTCTCAGCCGCCAAGGAATGAATTTCCCATTTTTGGGGCAAAGTGACTTACTGTTCTTGTTGTTGAAGACTCCTACAGACAACAAGGGCTCCAGATCTTTCAGCTGAATATCTTCCCTGCGCTTTCCACTTGTCCAGAAGTCAAGAGCTGCTTTGTTAATTAAATCACCACCTGCATTGCTGGTCATAAAAGAAAAACATACAGTAGTGAAATACAGACACAACTGAACCAGAATTTCTTTTGCAGTTTACACATATTGCTAATCTCCTTGATATCAAACAGACCATCAAAAAGAATCCTGTAAGCCAAAATTTAGGGAAAGTCTCCAGTTCTTTAAGTAGCCATCAGTGTGTGGCAGGTTGCCCCAGCCAGCAGCCAAGCACCTACACAGCCACTTGCCTCCTCCCTCCTGCCTCAGTGGGATGGAAGGAGAAAATAGGAAAAACAAAAGTCTGAAGGCTTGTGGGTCAAGATTAAGGTAGTTTAACAGGTAATGAAAAGAGGAGGAAAAAACCCCAAGGAGGACTAAAGAAATCACTCACCACCCCCACAGTCAGACCAACTCCCAGGCAAATACTGAAGAACTATCACCTTAATATTTTTGAATAATATTAATATTTTATTATAATTGTATTGTATATTAATATATATTACATATTAATATTTTGAAACCCCACTTTTTTCTCCACTCGTGTTTTTATTGCTGAGCATGACATGACACAGTATCAAGTAGGCAGTTTAGGTCAGCTGTCCCAGCTGTGTCCTCTCCCATCCTCCTGCCCACCCTAGTCTACTGTGGGAAAAGCCTTGAGGCTTTGCAAGCACCATCCAGAAACAATGAAAACATTGGTGTGTTATCAACACTCCCACAGCCACAAATCCAAAACAGCACCAGACCAGCTGCTCTGAAGATAGTTAACTCTACGCCAGGCAGACCCAGTGCACAGTGCACCCATCCCAAAATGAGAACTCTCTGGGCCAGGTTCATGAGCTCAGCACGCTGTAGTGGCCCTGCACAGCATCAGAACTGCCCCTCTACAGCCACAGGCTCAGAGCGCTCCCCACTGTCTTTGCACAGAGAATCATCACTCCAGAGCATTTCTTCTGCTATTCTTTGAATGAGGTCCCCAAGAAACATCATTATCATCATAAATAAACATTCAGTATCTCAAAATGACAGAAATTGGTGCCACAGACCTGAGGAAGATGAAAATGGCTTTTCTGTAAGACACCCCATCAACCTCCTCATAATAGTCTAAGAAGGGCTTGATGGCATCAATGACACCTGGATGCATTTTGTCCATCTCATCAAAAATGAATACAGAGGAGGGACAGGCACTGACATTGCCCCGAATCCAGTTCTGCAGCTGTTCCTGGAACAAGAAGTTGAAAACCACTGAAAAATGAGGCGTTCACTGGATGTACTGCAAGATTCTTGTATGTGACAGATTCTCAGCATCCCACACTCACTGGTTGGTGATGGAAAGAGAAAAACAACGAGCAAAGGGAATCACTCACCCAGTACATGCAGACCAATATTCAGCCAGAATCAGAGCAACAATCACCTTGGAATGCAATGTACCCCAAACATTTCCTTCTTCAAACCCCGTTTTAAAGGTTGAGCATGACAGCATGTGGTATGGAATATCCCTCTGGCCAACGAGGGTCAGTTGTCCAGGCTGTGTCCCGTTCCCATCTCATTCCCACCACAGCCAGCTTGTTATGGGTGGGGAAAACCAACAAACTTCAAGGCTATGCAAGCACTGTTATGTTACAGCCAAAACACTGGCGTGTTATCAACACTATCAATACTGTTTCAGCCATAAATGCAAAACACGGCCCTGCGGGGGCTATGGACAAGGTTCCTTCCATTCCGGATATGTCCATCCAGGGACATATCTCTGGTTCCAGCCAGGATATGCAGCTGGAAAGACAAACTCTCCTTGCAGCGAGCACAGGAATCAGCAGATGGCACCAGTGAGAAGACAGCGCTAGGAAATGGAAACTATCTCACATTCGACTTCTCGGTTTTTTGGTGCCTTTTACTTTCTGCATAAACTTCCCCCTCCGTCTCTCCTAAGGATCAACTTTGGAATACCCAGCTACACACCTCCAGCTGTCAGGGATAGGAATCACAGAATATTCTGAATTGGAAGGGACCCACAAGGATCATCGAATCCAACTCTTAAGTGAACGGCCCACACGGGGATCGAACTTACAACCTTAGCGTTATCAGCATCATGCTCTGATCAACCGAACTCATCCTAGGACAAGACCCCTAGCAGAGGGTTTAGGGGGTAACCTGGGGGTAACCTCGTGTCCCTCCTCACCTTGTAGAGCTTGACCTGGTCGTGGTGGGGGAAGTGCAAGGTGGCCAGGAAGAGATGGACGAACTTGCTGCGCAGGCCGGCGGGGTGGACGTGCTCCGCCAGGATCTGGCTGAGGAAGTTCTTGCCGGTACCGGCCCAGCCGTGCAGCGACAGCATCAGCGGCTTCTTGGGGCTGGGGTTGTTGCTGAAGCCCAGCACCGCCTTCAGCACCACGTCCTTGGCCAGGTGCTGCCCGAAGAGCCTGTCGTCCAGCTGCGCCTTCAGCGCTGCGGGGAGAGGGACAGCTCAGCACCGCCGGTCACCGCGCACGCCCCGGGGCGCGCTGCCCAGTG